>CM041816.1:29142085-29627085 GCA_023376895.1 Aspiorhynchus laticeps | reverse complement strand
ATATATCAATCAACAAAAACGATAGTGATGTGTCAATGAATCAAAAATAACTAAAAATGAAAACTTAAAAGCTTTATACATGTTTAAAAAAAGATCATAAAATGTCAAAATCCCACAACATTACAAAAGTTATAAAAAAAATTAAATGCAAAAGAAAATATAAAAATAAAATCTAATTCAAAATATTAACAAATATATAATACTATATTGATGAAACTAAAATAACTAAAAACTAAAAGTTTGCTAAAGACTAAAATTCACAAACTAAAATAAAAATGAAAACAGAAAATAAATTAAATGCTAATTCAAAATATTATCAAAAACTATACAATGATACTAAAATAACACTGATTAAAACATGAATTATAGACATCAAAATCATGCGTTTGGTCATGTATTTCACATATCATCTGAAAAGAGCATACAAGGCTTCAAATTTACACAGGTGAAGCATTTCAAAACCAGTCAAATAAGTGAATAACTCACTTGAGCTGTGTGAAATCACATGTGATTTTGTGAAATATGTAATATATGCGATTTAATTGCACTTTAACACTTTATTTTACAGGGGAAAAACTTAATTGGAATAAATTAGTTTAATGAAAATAATTATTTTTTGGAATGTCTGTAAGCTGTAAACAATCAACAAACTTTAAACTTTATTTTGGGAAAAATGACATTCAGTGTGAACTCAAGCAACAGCCTTGAACTCACAATTAATCAGAAAAATGATGTAGTGTGCAAACTGAAATTTTTAATAATTCACCAAAGCACAAGCTATTCCAGTCCTTGCATGCTAATTACATTAGCACCTTCCAGACACCTTTCTCAACACATTCAGAAAGAGGAAAAGTTCACTTACAGCTGGTTTTCTGTTCCATCGCTGCTGCTCAGTGCTGCCTTACTGTACCTCCTCACTCTCTCTGTGAACTTCAGCCACAGTATCAGACAAACACCCATTTACAGAGCAGCTGAACAAAGAACTGGAGCATGTTCAAACACACACACACACACACACACACGAGGACCAAACTTACACTACCTATCTGCCTCATAGAAGCCTGTTTACATTTATTAGATTTCAAACTACAAAAGCTTTGAATTGAAATTAATTACAACAAATAGTCACAATTACTGGAAATTAAGTCATAAATATTCACAAGTATTTGTAAAAGAGATAAACCCCAAGATATAATCAATAATTTTGTAATTGTGAGATATAAAGCCACAAATATTACTAATAACTTTGCAATTGTAAAATCAAAAGTCATATTGCGGGATTACAAAATCATAAATATGAGAAATAACTTTGCAATTATGAGATATAAAATGATTTTGTAAGATATAAAGCCAAAAATATCACAAATAACTTTGCAGTTGTGAAATATAAAGTCATATTGTGAAATATAAAGCCAACATTATAACAAATAACATTGTAATTGTGAAATATAATGTCATATTGCGGGATATAAAATCATAAATGTGAAAAATAATTGAGTACTTATGAGATATAAAGCCAAACATATGACAATAACTTTGTGGTTGTGAGATCAAAAGTCATATTGTGGGATATAAAATCATAAATATGAGAAATAACTTTGCAATTGAGATATAAAATGATTTTGTAAGATATAAAGCCAAACATATCACAAATAACATTGCAGTTGTGAGATATAAAGTCATATTGTGAAATATAAAGCCAAAATTACAACAAATAACATTGTAATTGTGAAATATAATGTCATATTGTGGGATATAAAATCATAAATGTGAAATATAATTTTGTAATTGTCAGATATAAAGCCACACATATAAGTTACTTTGCAGTTGTGAGGTATAAAATCATATTGTGAAATATAAAGCCAAAAATCTAACAAATAACTAATTGTGAAATAAAAAGTCATATTCTGGTATATAAAATCATAAATGTGAGAAATAATTTTGTAATTGCAAGACATAAAGCCAAAAATATAACAAATAACTTTGTAATTGATACAAAATCATAAGAAATAACTTTGCAACTGTGAGCTCTTAAGTCATATTGTGAAATATGTATAACAAATAACTGTAATGGATATAAATAACTTTGCAGTAGTGAGATATGAAGTCATATTCTGATATATAAAGCTAGAATTCAAAGAAAGAGTTAAATTGTGAGATAAGCAAACATTTTTAAGAAATGAAAGTATTTTAAGATGCATGATCCTCACACTGTAGCTGAGTGATACGTGTGGATATCCACACATACGTACACAACATATTCAGCGTCTCGCTAGTATTTCATAAAATCAGCTCTAATCTTGGCCTGGCTGTGTAATGAGGTCCTCATATGCCTCGCTGGATCAGATATGGAGCTGCATATCTCTCTGACTTTATAGGACTGAACCTGTTTGCCCACTAAATGTGACCTGGGTTTTAATCGCAAGAGCCCAGATTTGTGTAACTGTGTCATTTAATATGAGCTGTTAAAGATACATCACTGCCGGCTACACTGGGCTCAAACATATAGGCTGTCGTGCAAATATATGGTCCTCTTTGCAGCTTGTTAGATGTGGCTTCTCAAACCAATTTCTAAATTTAACTTTGTGTGTCCTAGAGTAAGAATAACAGCACAAGAATATAATTTTTTTTTTTAGGTGAACTGTCCCTTTAAGCATAAATTATGAAAATCTGTTTCTGAAGACAGCACACTATGAAGATTTACCCAGTTCAGCAGTGACCCAAATAGATGATTTTAGTGAATGATGTGGCTTCAGGGTCAATGACAATGACTCAGAAAGCACTCTGATGCTTCGAGGGCCTTCGGTGCCTTACGTAAGATTTAAATGAGAAATCCTTTCGTTCACTCTGAGGTGCCACGGACACATAAATCACACCCGATTGCTTGTCACTCAATCACGCTGCATGCTACAGAGGACAGACAGCTTTCCAACCCATGCACTTCATTTAGTAACCAGTTTAGAGCATGCTTTACATTACAGGGGAGACCGGGGCTAGTTGTCACATAGGGAAGTTGCCACAACGGCTGTAACTCAATAACTATGAGTTGGAGTCAAATCATATTATTTTGGTTTGATATTTTTGTACATTCAAAACATTATTGAGGTCTTCATTTATGACTTATGTATGTGGATTGAGCATAACAGTTCCATCCATAACAAACTAATAAACTTAATGTGATGCATATTTGTCAGTCATACTGTACATAAGATTTGTGTAATAGTACTAATAATCAGAACGTGTTTTAAATACACAATAACCAGGTTTATCATCAGTAAATCCAAATTTTATCTCACATTTTTAACTAATTGAATATTGCTTGTTCCATGGCTAGCTGTATTTTAACCATTTTTATACACATAAATAAATGTAATTGTTTTCCCAATGTGATTCCAAGCAGTTTGAATAAATGCATTTTGAAAGTTATATTTAACTAAAAATCAAATAGATGCATATAAATGTTTCTTACTTCAAATATTGTTAGATATAAAGTCACAAATATAACAATTAACTTTGTAATTGTGACATACATAACTTTGACTTAATATCTCACAATAACATAACTTTGCATTTGTGAGATATAAAGTCATATTGTGAGATATAGCCATAAATATGACTAGGTGCAATTGTGAAAAGTCCTATTTTGAGCCTAAGAATACACAATAGACAAATATGCATCACAAGTTTATTAGTTCACATTAATGTTTTTTGTGTAATCTAAATGAATGGAAATTTAAAGTGCAATTCAAATGCATAAATCCTAAATGTAGGCCTATTTATTTATTTATTTATTTATTTTTAAGTGTTACATTATTGCATGAAAAGCCTAAAACACTAGATTAAATGGTATGTTCCATTGTGACAACACAGTGATATATACTGGTGTATTAATTCAACTGTTCAATACCTGTTTTTTGTTTTTGTTATATAGATATAACTTCAAGTTATATCTATACAGAAATGACCCTGCTCTGAGAAATATTCAGTGTGACAACTAGCCCCGGGCTCCTCTATATTATACAAGACTACATTAACAAGGTTTACACTCGCAGATCTCACCTCAAACAATAGTGAATCTTTAGCTGAAGCACAGTTACAAATCCCGCATTTTTACTAGACAATTTTCACTTTTTCCTCACTATCTCTCTTCTGTAAATATTAGTCCAATTTCCATTGTTCGTCAGATCCTGTACGGTGGGCCTGTCCGCCTCAGTGCTGAAAGATTTAACGTTACCTTTCACCTCCATTTATAAGTGCATAAAATGTGCTCGGATCTCAAAATCTCACTGGAATAAATACAAGCAATTGCTGTTAAGCTCTGATGGCATTTCACAAACCCATGTGCTTTCTGAATGTCCCAATATATTTATGTTCAGAAATCCAGTGACATATTTATGAGGACAACCAATTTCAACAAAACTCTGCAAATGTGCCTTTCTTTTTCTTTTTTTCTGTGGTTATTTACAGAGTCTTAAAGCTCACTGCTGCTGTAACCATATTTCGACCTCTGATTATATGGTAATGATTTATGAACTGACTACACAAGCATTATCTTTTATGGAGTGTCTATTTACACTAACTCCGCCCACCAACGTGTGATTGGGACAGTCAACACTGAAAAAGACGCTCATGCTCATAAGACGCTCATAAGGCTTTCCTGTAGCTCAAATGGTAGAGTATGGCGCTAGCAACGCCAAGATCATGGGTTCGATTCCCAGGGAAAGCAAGAGCTGATAAAATGTAAAAGTGTAACTTGAATGCAATGTAAGTCGCTTTGGATAAAAGTGTCTGCTAAATGCATAAATGTAAATGTAAGGCGCGTGCTTTTTGATGCGATCGACCCGAGTTCAAACCCGCCTTTTGCGAACTATTTTTACTAGTGTAAACAGCATATCGTTAAAAAATACTGCTATTTTCACTTGGTGTCAATAGAATACATTGCTATTTACACTTAGTGCAAATAGCCGCTGCCAATCTTTTATTCCTGATCTTAACATTGTCAAGAGTTTATATGACATCGAGTTCACTAAACACATGGATCTCCCCACATTCATTCTGTTCTTTACACTTAAATGAAGTGATTTTTAATAGGTCGAAAAAAAAATCTATCAAGTTTCAAACATTCAAAGTTCTTACAAACCTTTATGACTTTCTTTCTTCTTGGAACACAAAAGGAAAAAATAATAATTCCATGCATTAACAATGGAAGCAGTCTGGCGATTTAATGCTTCTGAAAAGCAAAAGCACTATCTTAAAAATGAACCAAATGGCTCATGCTATAAAGTTTTATGTTTACATATTATAGCTTAACAGCCCAAAGAAGTCTCATTCACTGAAAATCTTGACATCTGCATTTGCTCCACTTGATGCATTCATAAGTTTATAATGAGTTCAGAAATGTCCAACTTGTGAACGAATGGTTCTTTTGAGCCCAATCTTTTTCAGTTTGAATGATTCATTCTGATGTAATGATCCAGTCACAGAAAAGCAACTTTAATTTTGGTCTGTTAATCAAATAAGGTTTTCATTAAAAAAAGAAGAAAAAACGTGTATGCAGTATATAGCACAGAAGTATGGAAGTAAAAGGTGCTAAAAAAGGTAAATGTGACTTTATATCATGCAAGACTTTTTCTTGCAACGCTCAGAAAAAAAGACTTAATTGTGAGATATAAACGTTTTTTTTTTCTCAGAATTATTAGTTCAAATCTCATATCTTTTTTTCTCAGAATTGTGACTTTTATCTCACAATTTCCTCAGACATTTTGTTTCTCACAATTCTAAGAAAAAAGGCAAAATCCCAAGATATAAACTCTTTTTTGTCTCACATTCCAAGTTTATATCTCACAATTCATTTTTTTTCTCTGAATTCTGAGTTCACATCTTACAGTTCTGACTTCTTTTGTTTCTGCTGTGGGATAAAAATAAAGAAAGAAAGAAAGGTAATTAAGACTTTTTTTTCACAATTCAGACATTTTTTCTCACAATTCAGAGTTTATATCTTACAGTTCTGAGGGAAAAAAAGTAGAATTGTCAGTGGAAAAGTCTGAATTGTGAGGAAAAAAAATCACAATAACCTTTTTTAATTTTTACTCCACAGCAGAAACGTGCATCCATAGTCATATAGGCCCCTTTTGATCCTTTTGTGGTCCGTTTGCATCCTTTTTGAAGCTTGAAAGCTCCAGGCTTAATTGTAATTACATGGAAAAGAGCAACATGTACATTCTTCCAGCGTTTCTGTGGGAGAAAGTCAGTCATACAGGTTTGAAACAACATAAGGATGAGTAAATGTAACTTTCATTGATCTCTGCTGTAATATACACTCACAAATGTTCACTCAACGCGTGAATCTTCCCTCTCCCTCTCTCATCTGTTTTTGACACTTGAATAAAGCCTAGTTCTTAAAATACAGAGTCTCACAATAGAAAAACAAACAAAACATTGAATGCTTAATTTTTCCTCTGGGGCTTCTTTTCCTTTTTTGTTTTTTTCTTCCCCGCAACACTAATTATTTTTTGAGTTGTTAATGAGTTTTGCACTAACTGAAATCTTGGGAGAGAATTAAAAGCAACCTGCTGTTTACCAAATAATGACTGTCCTGCAATGCAAAGACATGAAAGTCTGCTCCTATAATACGAGTACATTATATTCACAATATCTGTCCTGAAATAGATAACTTTGAAAGTTAAAAAAAAAAAAAAAAGTCTTAGTTGAAGTAAATAATTCTGAAAAAATAACTAAATTACCTAATTTTTAAGCAAACTGTTAGATTAATTCATGTTGTAGAACAGTGTTAACAACAGGCATTATTTTACACATAAATCGAAACAAACCGCTATTATAAAAGCCACAAGAAATTCCCGAGGGATCTCATGACTTAAAAATGCCAATTCTCTTCCTGATTTTAAGACAACAAACTGAAAAGCTTTATAGCTAGACAAGCACTTTGTTCTCCATGTACATTTTTCATAGACAACATGAAATGAAGAACATAATTCAACAAGTCATGCAAACTGTTGTCTTTTTCACAGAAAAGTATATGCAGTGTTTTTTGACACTCTACCAAACAACTTTTCTCTTAAAGGGATAGTTCACCAAAAAATGAAAATGTGATGTTTATCAGCTTACCCCCAGGACATCCAAGATGAAGGTGACTTTGTTTCTTCAGTAGAACACAAACAAAGATTTTAACTCAAACCGTTGCAGTCTGTCAGTCATATAATGGCAGTCAATGGTACTCACGGCTTTGAGAGACAAAAAACACACACAGACAAAATCAAATTAAACCCTGCGGCTTGTGACGATACATTGAGGTCTAAAGACACGAAACAATTGGTCTGTGCAAGAAACTGAACAGTATTTATATAATTTTTTACCTCTGATTCACCGCAATGTCCAACTGTCCTGAGCGCGTTCACAACAGCCGGTGCGTGAACATGCTCTGGCACAGTAGATGCATGCGCGGAAGCGATCTGTGGTGCGTATACGTCACTCATTGTTTAGATCGCTTCCGCACATGCGTCTACTATGCCAGATCATGTTCACGCGTCACGCACCGGATGTTGTGAACGAGCTCAGGACAGTTGGACATTGCGGTGGATCAGATATGTTTTTTTTTACTCTCAAAGCCGTGGGTCCCATTGACTGCCATTATATGACTGACAGACTGCAACGGTTTGAGTTAAAAATCTTTGTTTGTGTTCTACTGAAGAAACAAAGTCACCTACATCTTGGATGCCCTGGGGATAAGCAGAAAAACATCACATTTTTGGGTGAACTATCTCTTTAAAGTATTTATCATGTCTCCCAAAAGCATTTGGACACTTAAACCATGCTTAACTGAACCACTTTTCCTTTTTTGTTTTTTTCTTTCCCGCAACACTAATTATTTTTTGAGTTGTTAATGAGTTTTGCATTATTGCATTATTGTATTCTACAATATTTGCACTGTCCATGGAGCGGACCTGATTCACATTTCACTGCTGGTTATACAATCTCTGTATAGTCGTGTATGTGACAAATAAAACTTGAAACTTGAACTTGAGACTTGCACTAACTGAAATCTTGGGAGAGAATTAAAAGCAACCTGCTGTTTCCAAATAATGACTGTCCTGCAATGCAAAGACATGAAAGTCTGCTCCTATAATACGAGTACATTATATGCACAATATCTGTCCTGAAATAGATAACTTTGATTTTTTTGTAAAAAAAAAAAAAAATGAGTCTTAGTTGAAGTAAATAATGCTGAAAAAATAACTAAATTACCTCATTTTTAAGCAAATTGTTAGGTTAATTCATGTTGTAGAACAGTGTTAACAACAGGCATTATTTAAGCAGATAAACATCAAATTTTCATTTTTGGGTGAACTATCCCTTTAAAGTATTTATCATGTCTCTCAAAAGCATTTGGACACTTAAACCATGCTTAACTGAACCACTTAAATCAGTTCAGAAAACAAGAAAAAAAATTAAATCCAGTATTTGGTAATAATATAGAGTTATTAGCTATTTTTGTAGGCTGGTCAAGTGTGTCTTTGTGCCATTTTGTACAAGCATTTAAAAACGAACGTCCTGGTTAAACATCATTACACTAGTGGCAAAAAGTGCAAATATTTTTCATACTTTAATATTGCCAAAACTATTCACAAATTACCCTTTTTTCACTCGAAAACTGAGATGCATAAACTCAAATCAGTGAGGCCTAAGACCAATCAATTTCAAAAAGAAATACAAAATGTGTGCTAAATGAAAAAAAAACTAATTGACAAAGATTGAATCCAATATTTGGTGATAAAATACCATAAGACATTTATATATTGTATTTTTATAGACTGGTCGCTGGGAACACCACAAGGTAGGGAAAAAATCCCCCCCAAAAAGGCTAAAAATTAGTTAACATTTTCTGGAAAAAGAAAATCCTCTCTGAATCAAAATGATTGGAACATAACATGAGCGTTAAAATGTATGGATTTTACTGCATTAGTTACAAAATCTGCAAATAAACAATGCTAGACTTTTTCCAACTTCACTTTTCATGGCCATTTGTGCAATTAATTTTAACTACTAGCATATTAGCAGAGAAACCACAGCTGTAGTTCATTGCATTTGACAACCCTAAAGTGTCACAATATAAAATATGAACAGTACATACATTGTTTTGAAACATAAAATGTTAAATTCAATTTTATATTTCATTATGCAATGGCATTCAGACATGTTCAAGTGTTCAAATATTTTCTGGAGCTGTTATAGCACCCAGTGTACAGTGACAGACTAATATTTGTTGGCGGATGGCACAATGAGACTGTGAGATTTTGAATTATGTCATTTGTTTTGATATGTAAGCAGCACAGGCTGTTGTGACAGCGTCTTGAGCAATAAACCCGCAGATGTCAGGTAAGATTGAATTTTCGCCATGGTGAGACGGCTCCTAACACCTGCTTAAATCAATAACGGCCCTCATGAATCGCAGACGAAGCCGGGGGTCAAGGGACTCTTGATGTCTCCAGAATAATTTAAAGCATGTCGATGAATTTGGGATTCCACTCCGATGACCCCCTTTATCCGGTTAACCTTTAATCAGATCACGAGCAAATCACTTTAGTTTTGGTGAGCGTTGTGTTATTCTTCCCTTTGTGGTACGACTATAAAATAGTGATTAAAAGTAGTTCTAGACTAAACTGTACTGTCATGGGTGGTTCAAACCTGAGAAGCATGAGCTAAAGTTTTAATTTGATCCCTATGCAATCTCACCGCCATTTAAAAGAATCATTTGGGGTATTAAAGAGTATAATCTGATCTGTTGGTTGAAGCACTGGCATCTTCTGTCTTTTCATTGTAAACAATCAATGTGTTTAAAAAACTCTAATAATATTCATTTGAAAAACTGGCCTTCATTCAAAACTCTTTTTGTAAGCTTTGCAAATGGGCTTTGGTTCTCAAGCTAGAGAATAATCAATTCCTTGCTTCCTTGATCAAGAAAATGCATTATTATGAAACTTTAAAACCTCTTTGCCAATGCAACCTTGTCACTGAACAAAGAAGTTATTATAAATAATTCAGCAGCTGCCTTTAAGAGCTGCAATAAACATCGGCCGTTATATTTGATCATGTCATGATCTCATTTCATTTGGATTTAAAGCTCTCTTCTGCCTTTTTGAGGGTTAAAAGGGTACAGAATACTGTTACAGAAAAAGTTCCACTTGCCTTAAAAATGTCTTTTAGACATACTAGTATTACTAAAGCATCTAAATGTGATATATCTCATCTCCTGATTGATCACTGCTAATAATGTTTTATTATCTGTGTGTTTGCTTAAAGAAATAGTTCACTCAAAAATTAAAATTTGCTGTATATTTACTCGCCCTCAGGCCATCCAAGATGTAGATGAGTTTGTTTCTTCATCAGATTTGGAGAAATGTAGCATTACATCACTTGCTCACCAATGGATCCTCTGCAGTGAATGGGTGCCGTCAGAATGAGAGTCCAAACAGCTGATAAAAACCTCAATATAATCTACAAGTAATGCACACCACTCCAGTCTATCAATTAATGTCTTGTGAAGAGAAAAGCTGGCTGTTTGTAAGAAAAAAAAATCCATCATTAAGAGGGTTTTAACTACAAATTGTTGCTTCCAGCTAAAATATGAGTCCTCTATCCATATTGCTTTCTACAATAAAAAAAGTATTTGTTTAAATCAGGAGAGAAATATGCACAGATCAAACACCGTTTATAAGCAAAAGCAGTTTTAAACAAATATGTTGGTGGATTTTGATGTGAGAGGACACCAGGAGATGGACTTTCTCACTGGAGAACAGACTAGTACTTTGGCTAGAAGCGAGAGTTTTAAAGTTAAAACATCTTAATTAATTTTGTTTCTTATAAACATGCAGCTTTTCACTTCTCAAGATGTTAGTTGATGGAGTGGTGTTAATTACTTGTGGATTATTGTGATGTTTTTATTAGACTCTCATTCTGATGGCACCCATTCACCGCAGAGGATCCATTGGTGATCAATGCTAGCTTTACTACAACAACGAAATGAAGGGCAATCAAAAAGATTCTTGCATTTAAACATGTAAACAAGTAAACCACTAATGACAGCGTGTCATTGAGGAACACACACACACACACACACACACACACCAAACAACACGCTGAGGCAGACAGCTAACATCCTTTGAAGTCCAGCCTGGCCTTCACAACAATGTGAAAATACAAAGTTTAACACTCTACAAAAGTGTGTACAAGAACCCATGAGGGATCACTTTTTTAATATGTAATGTCCTAGTTTGAACAAAAAATCATGATATATTTTATGCACAGTTCAGAAATTATAATTCTGTCATTTACTCATCCAAACTTGCACAAAAAAAGATGTAATGAACTGACAGCCTTAGTCACCATTCACTTTCATTGTATGGGTTGGAAAAGATACAATGAAAGCGACTGGTGACTACAACTTTTATCACTTCAACATATTACAGGTTGCCATAATGTTCAGTAGATGACCTAGATTCAGAATAACATCTAACTCAAACAGTGACATGAAAAACATTGCCCAAGATGAAAAGATTCACCTACAGTTCAAGTCCTATACTTTATTGATTATTCCTCGATCCTTCCTGACAATAACAAACACATGATCAAGAAACATAATAATCATATACCTTTGGTCATAACCTGGCAGCTGCTAAATAAATAAATAAATGATTACATTAAATAACAATGCAAAAATGACCTTTTTATTATGCTCTTGATTTTGAATTTAAAAAACAATTAAGGTGATAAAGTCTTGGCAAAGTCTTGGCAAAGTCTGTGATAAACAATGTTATAATTTAATCCAAAAAGAAACATTCAGCAATTATAAGTGAGTTGATGGAGGCAAAATACGTTTCTAATTGAATAGATTATAATACTCATTAAAGTTCAAAGTATGATAAACAAGTAGAAATCACTTTGAATCATGCAATGACTATGAATACATATGCTGTGTGTGTACACACACACACGCACGCACACACACACACACACACACATGTTGGTTTTTGTGGTTTATGGGGACTCTCCATAGGCGTAATGGTTTTTATACTGAACAAACTGTATGTGCTATTGCCCTACACCAACCCTACACCTAAACTTAGCCCTCACAGGAGACTGTGTGCATCTTTAGATTTTCAAAAAAACACCATTTAGTATGTTTTTTAAGCCTTTTGAATTACGGGGACATAGGCAGTGTCCTCATAAAACACCTTCAAATTGTAATACCTCTGTCATACCCATGTCATTATACAAATTTGTGTCCTCATAAACCACATAAACCCGCCCACACACACACACACACACACATACACACATAGTACTGGGTAATAACTGATTGCATGTAATCTGGATTATGTAATCAAATTTAAAAAAATGTAGTACCCATGATTAGATTATATTACATTTTAAAATGCTCATAATCAGATTACAGTTACTTTTTTATGTATTACATGACTACATATTCACACAATGGCTGTAAATTATTCATAATTTAGTCATTCTTCTTTTTTGTCGTCACTGTTTTTCATGTTTATTAATGTTTAATGTAGGGATTCCCAAACTTTTTTTGTCACCCAAACCACTTTGACATAAAATATGTACTTGAAATATCCCTGATATTCACAGTTCTCTGATGTCGGTTGATGGTCACACTGATAAATAAAATATTTCTGTTTTAGTTTTTCTCAAGTGTTTTCAAGTAATGGAATATATTTTCTTTCTCTTTGCATTTTTATATCAATATGGTACATTTAATGGTAAGTTTAAAACAAAGTTAGGAAAAAAGAAATCTAAATCTACTACAATTTGTAAGTAATCTACCCAGTAATATATGTGTATATAGATAGATAGATAGATAGATAGATAGATAGATATTTTTTTAGATGTGCTATTTTTAGTTTTAGTTTTTTTTTATTATATCAAACTATCCTGGCTAACCATGTGCATTAACCACACAGGCACATTATATGGGAAACAATAGTGTGAAATTTGTGTATTAATTTATGCACAGGCTACATGTGTACATGGTGAAATTTTGGATATAACCCCGTTCACTTTTTAATTATAATTTTTTATTTTTTTTTACTGGGCAGCCAAGGCCAAATGCTGTAATTTCCACCATACCCCGGGTCAAGACACCAGCTCACTGGTGTGTACATTAGTGATGTTACATTTCAGCCTAATTCAGGCCTACAATACCTTGAGAGACTAGCCTCGCTATCCATTTCTGCAGCGTCGAGAGTGGAGGAAGAGCTTTACTGGGAATAATTTGGAGCAAGAAAATGTCTCATTTAGTTGAGTAATGCTGAGTAAAGCCAACGGTGAACAATGAAGCGCCGCTCTTCATCTTCAATAAGCGCTCGACTCATGTAGGAAGCCAATAACAGTGTGAAACAATTGAGTCGCTGTAGATTGAGGGCAAACAAAAGCTCACTGGATGGGCAATATTGCTATTCAACGACAGTCTCTTCCCCTCCGGGAGAATAGGGAGACGATGCAGACGGTCAAGCAGCTCCAAACTCCATCTATCATACTTAAGAAAAACCACCCGCCTATGTCTGTTCAACAACATGCAGGGATATTCTGAGGTTTACGGAGACGAAACGACATGACACGAAGGACCAGAGCTGTCACCCTTACAACAATCTTTCTGACGGAGAGCTGCATGTGTGTGGCAACTTGGTTTTCATTAGAAGGACACGCTGTTGTGTAACTGTAATTGTCGGCTGGGGACGCTGTCGCCTTTTCGTGAACAGAGACCTCAGGTGACGCCGCATTAATAAATGATGGTGGAAAGTGAAAGTGCACTCTTGAGGATCAGAGTTCACAGGTACTCGCAGAAGTTTGTGAGTGGATCTTCTCCACTAAAACACAACAAACCTGATGTTTTCGCTATTTCTGGAGACAGTAAAAGTCACACACCTCTGCGGCGTGCACTGAAGTGGACTCTCAGCAGGACACTTACGCCCACCTTAAAATGCATTCAAAATCAGTTTAGTCTGTAAGGTAATTAACTCGCCTGAATAGATGCAAAGGCAGCGCTGTAACAAGTACAGATAAATTATGCATAATTATAGGTTATGTGTCAAAATTTGACTTAATTAAAAGTCCTAGCCAAAACAATTTGGCCTACTTAAGTGAAAGTAAATAAAGGCTCCATTTAACTGTACTTAAAAGTAAACAGTAGACCTTTTTCCTAAAAATGACTAATGCAACCTTTCAGTTTTGATGCACAAACTTTGTAAAGCAACTTTTCTCAATGTCTTGACTATAAATACTGAAACTTATAACCTGAAATTGCAATCACATCTTACTAAAATTAAATGTTAAGTTGGGTGCTGCAGAATGACATTGTTTTAGGCCAAAATCTTAAAACGAGTGCATTTTAGCACTTCCGGTTCCATAGTCCCAAAATGAATGTGTTTTTGACTAGGTTTTTGGTTAAATGCCTGAAAAAGTCTGTGGTTAGCAAGGGCGTAGAATTTAGGAGGGATGCTAGGGACATTCCTTACCATCCAGCGACTACTAATAATCATACAATTAAATATACTGAAGACATGAAAAGCAGAGGAACAGACAAACCAATTAATTTGAGTGAATCCTTTACGCTGGAACCCTTCGCGAACTGAATGATTCGCAATCGGAGCGTAGATCGCAAATCATTTGATTTAGATCAGGACTTTGGTGCGGTTTCACAAATCATTTGATTCCGATCGGGACTTCGGAGAGAGAATCATGAATCATTTGATTTAGATCAGGACTTAGGCGCGGGTTCATGAATATTTTAATTAAGATCAGAACTTCTGAGCTTTGGATTGTACAAATACAAATACCTTATTTTTTTTTATTTTTTTTATTTTTTTTTTTTTTTTATAACCACGTTTTACTACAAATATCATGATTAAACTGTGGTTAGTGTAGCAAAACCATGGTTAATTTATGGTAACTATGGATTTTGTTTTTTTCACCTTAAGAGGACACATAGGATGAATAGAGATACAGTTTTGACTGCTTTAGGATTAACAGAGCTTTGGATAGTTTCCATATACTTCTCTAGATCAATTTTGAATAAAGAAAACAGAGGTTTAGAGCCAGATTTTTGTTTATGTATGTGAAATTTACTTAGCAGGAAACACATTAATTAAGTTACATTTTCCTATATTCTCTTTTGAGTAGTCAAAAAATCCAAAGAAAACATATTTAAAACAGAAAGAATGGTCACTGACAAAATTAGATAAACATTAAGCAAAATCTGACCCAAATTTCTCTGTTTTTGGTACACTGCCAAACAACTGAATGACATCTTCCTCGGAAGAGTGACAAAAACAGCAACTCACTTCAATGTCTGACTTATGAATATGTTCATAAGCTTTTTGTGAATCTGTTGCTTGGCCTCTTCATATTTAAGGAGAGAACTAGTTGGACATCGCTTGTGTTTTTCAAGAGCGTAGATTTAATAGGGACACTATGACATGTCCCTACCAATATCCTAAATTGTCGCTATAGCAATAATCTTTGATCAAACAATTAAAAGTTTGTTGTCTGTCGTTATGTCCCTACCGATGCCAAAATACATCAGAAAGATATATTAAAAGCTTTTTTACTATAGTATTGGATACATCAGTGATTAGGAAACAACGTCATTTGCTCCATAACCATAACTCATAGCCAAACCTGAAAAAATAGTGCCAAAAGGGTAAAAATGTATAAAAAAACAGTAAAAACATTTTTGAAGACTTGCCAACAGAATGAAAGCCTATTAACAAAGAATGCATGATTTTATGCTTAAAATGGCACTGGGATTAAATATGGCAGGTTTAATGGGTTTCAATGGGGACATTTTTGTCTTTAAGGTCCTGAGTGTACTTTTTATAGCTAGTGTGAAATACATTAAAGAAAGGAAATGAGGGTCAAATATTAAAGTTCCAAAAGAAACACTTTTTTTTCACATACAAACAAACAAAAAACAATTGCCGTTTGCATTAATACAGCCACATTTTTCAAAAAGCAAAAATGTCCCCAAGGTCTTTAACAAGGACCTTGGGGACATTGGGGTCTTTAAAAATGTCTTTGAGGTCTTTAACAAGGGTTATATGATATGCACACTATATCATAGAACTAAAACACATTGAACTACAAGCCAAAATTTAATGAGGGTCTTTAAAGATTATAATGAAGTACAATTACTCAAAAGATGACTTTTCTGGTTGTTTAGTTGTCACTTGAAGCATACACATGATTATGAATATGCATATTTGATTCACATCATGTATGAATATACTGTATATTATGTTCTGCATAAACAATTTAGCAGTGACTGTAATGAAGTCTTAGCATGTTGACACCAGCAGTGAATGCTAATTTACAATCTCCTGATCTATGCAGGCCCTGAAATTGTTTCCAAATAATTTCCTAGTTTCATAATTTTCCCTCAGTTCCCTAATGACCCAGAACAGGTATTATGCACTGAGAATGAATAATCACTACAAACTTTTAGCGTCTCTTTGAAAGAAAACAAAGCAATCGCATCTCCGAAATGAATTATGAACATGTTTCACTGGAGGGAATTAGGTCTGGAATATTTAGTTCAAGCTGCGTTTAGCGAAAGGCTTTCACTTTTAAATGAGAAATGAAGCTTGGCTTTAACTACCTTCTCACTTTTAAACACACTCAATGGGAGGCAGCCTTTTTATGACACGCTTTGCCAATGTTGACAACAGCTCTCGGAAACTCACATTACCACCCACAACTATTGTCAGCCAGGTCTGTAAGAGGTGCGACGCATGGAGGCTAACAAACAGAGGCCGGGTCAAAACCGAGTGCCTATTCAAACGTTTGCTTTACTCTCGCTGGAGACCTTTCTAAATGGCACAGCATGCTTTTAAAGCCCTGGCATGTCTTAATACAAACAAAAGCAACCCATACTTTGCATTCCTTGAACAACAGCTACAAATCTAATACTGTTAAGACTTTCTTTGTAGAGGTTTAAGAGGAGCACTTTGGAATTTGTTATGGTCATTGCATGCATATGTCATCATGACTTCATCAGACCTGCATAGTTTGCACAGAAGTTCGTTTCTGAAGACAAATTCTTAATAATAAGGTATTACACAAAGACAGAGCAGACTCTTTGAAATGCACCTCTCAGTTGCAAGTAGAAATGGCCTTTCATTTCATTCTCTTATCAAGTAAATCAGCAGAAACGAAAGAACTTCCAAGCTTTTACCTCTAATCAAGTTGGAAATGTATTACCAGTGGAGACTTTAGGGAGATGCAGACTTTTCTCTCCGTGCAAGTCATTTGTTTTTCCATTAAAGTCTGTCGGTCATGCAGAAGTAGAGGAAGCCGAGTTTCAAATAGATTCACTAAATTATACGGCACCATTTCATGGAAACAATTCAATAAATTTGGCATTACAGGAATAGTTTGTCTAAAAATGAAACTTTTGACTTTATTTACCCGCTCTCGAGTCGTTCCAAACTTTCAGTGGACGACAAAAAGTGAATTCTTTAAAAATATCCTGAAAGTGAAGGTGGATGAGGGCTTTAAAAATGACAGAAGAAACAACAAAAATGAGTGCATTTTGGCACTTCCATTTCCATCGTCACAGAAGTTTTTTGGTGTAGTTCGCTTACATTTAGCTTTTTACTTCTAGTGATACAAAAATACATCGTGTCGATTCGTTGCAATGCCCAATTTGTGAATGAATCAATCTTTTGAGACAAATCTTTTCAATGAATCAGTTGATCCAGTTTACCAGCCCGTTTGAACGATTCGTTCACAAATCAAACTGGGGTGCGTTTCCCAAAAGCTACTATCGTCACAAGTTCCAACGTTACCAATAAAGTTCAATGGAACTTGCGATCATCAATGCTTTTGGGAAACGCACCCCAGATCGGATTCTCTAAATCAATTCTTACTCATCTGATTATTAGTGAATTTTAGTGATGTTGGTCTGTTTTGCATACTTCGAAATACATGGAATATAGTGCAAAAGTCATATGAACTATTTTAATGAATTTTTAGGGACTATTCAAAATTTGTCAGATTTATTAACAAATCATTATTTTGAGTTGAATGTTTTCAGTAAATTGATTGATCCAGTTCACAAATCCAGTCTGAATGATTCATTCACAAATCGAACTGATCTGATTCTCAAGATAAATTCTTATTGATTTGGTTATTAGTATTTTAGTGCTTTTGGTCGGTTTCACATACAAATATAGTGCAAAAGTATGAATATAGTGCAAGAACATTTTTATGATTTTTAAGAGCTTTTACATCCTTTTTGAGGATTAAAAACTCTGATACACATTTGTTGTTGTTTGAAAAAAAGCATAATTGTTATTCAAAATTTGTCTGATTTGTGAATGAATCATTCGTTTGAGTTTAATCATTTTGGTGAATCAATTGATCCAGTTCACAAAGCCAGTCTGAATGATTCATTCACAATTCAGACTGATTTGATTCTCGAAATAAACTCTTATTCATCTTATTCATTTTGGTTTGTTTATCACACAAAGCTACGAATATAGCCCAAAATTCATATGAACTTTTTATGGAACTTTTTGCATTCTTTTTGAAGCTTAAAAATGCTGGTCCACATTTATTTTTATTAGAAAAAAAAATAATAATAATTTCTTCTGTTCTACAAAAGGAAAAGTCATTCAGGTTTAAAACATGATGAGCGTGAGGAAATGATGACTGAATTTCCTTTTTGGGTGAACTATGCCTTTAAATTTCTCTGAATATGAAATTAAATAAAACTATGAATATTAGTTAAACTCTTTGTCAGCAAGTGTCCCTGACCAATGACCTCTGAGATGTGACCGTAAATATTTCTGAAAACAACTCTTGAAAAAGTATGTTGCAATTTGAGCCAATTAGAGCGCTCTCTCCCGATTCCTGCCGCGCTGGGATTTGAATTAGAATGGCAAATGAGACAGCAGATGTTACAGCCGACCATCAGATGCTCAGGGATATTGGGGTCACAAACAAGTCAACCTTCTCACAGTGGTCATCTTCTGGACAACAACTGACTGCAGGATTGTGTGTTTGTTGGAAGGAGTAATGCTGTTTTCCACTAGACAGAACAAAGAAAAACAGTGCAAAACAAAAGAGGGGGGGGGGTCAACAGAATGCATTTAAGTAATCATTTAAACAAGCTGATTGCATAAGCCTTAAATAGTGCTTAGAAATATAATCAAATTAACAGTAATCAAAAATAAAATTGAGACTTAAAATATAAAAATTTGAAAAATTAAAATAATGTAAATACATTTAGGATTTTTTTTAATAAAATATAAAATAAATATATAATAAAATGAAATAATAAAAATTAAATATGAACAAAATCAAATTTTAAAATAAAAATAAATATATAAAAAATAAATAATAAAATTGAATGTGATTTTTGCACAGGTAAATAAGCTCCATCACACCTTGTAGATGGTTGGGATGCAAGGTGTATATGCAATCCAGCTACAGAATTTCCAGATGTGAATTAAAAATTAAAGGCAAGTGCAAAGGGGCCCTTGATGATATCCATCTATCATGAAATATCAGTCCATTTCTAAGTACTGCACCCGTTGTGTCACCCCTGCCTTTCACACAAGGCACATAAATACTGGATACACAGAAATGACTGGGACAAATTTGTCAGTGTCCTGAGCATCAGATGCAGTTTTGATGCAAATTTGGTTGCGTGTGCAAATGACTTCAGTCAGTATGCATTTGTGGAATATATTTGATAAATTTTCTTCTTAACTTTACAATGGAAGTAAATAGGGTAATTTTTTAAGAGTTACAGGCAGAAATGTGAAGCTTATAATTTCATAAACGCACTTAAATTCATTCTTCTGTTAAAACCTTTGTATTATTTGAGCTGTAAAGATGCAAATCATCATTTTTTTCCAGGTGATTTAGGGTTTTATTGTTAATAGCATAACACTGTCATAAAGGCAAAGTTGTAAACTTGGATATAACTTTACAAGGAAAGATTAGTAAGTGATCTTTCATTTAATGGGACAGTTCACTCAAAAATTAAGATTGTCGTCATTTACAGTCTCTGATTGGCCATTGCATTCATAAGATCAACAGAAACGCGTGTGATTGGTTATAATTCTCAACGCTGCAAAAAAAAAAAAAAATTGAAAAAGCAATCTGATGCAACACGCTCTGTAAATCCAAGAATTGCACTTTACATTAATTTTCAATTAATCGCAACAGCTGTAATACATTTGATTTAATTGTGCAGGGGCAAATTTTGCAGGATTCAAATTTTTGGGGGCATTTTTTGTTCTTTTTGGTGGCACTTTTGCCACAAGGCCTGTTACTGAGTAACTAAACACACTCCACATACATCTGTTATACACTAATATATGAAGATTATGCCCCACAGTATAAGACCGTAAGTGAGCCGAAAACATATTTGGAGGAAGCAGTCGCCCAGGCAGCCTCTGGCCAGTTCACGGGAATAAAGCAGTTACCTCACTTACTAAAAGAAGATGAATGTTTTATCCCTCGCACCCAATAGTGCTTTGTCACAGAGCGCTGCAGATGGGAGAGAACGGAGAGACAGATGATAAAAGTTCTCTGTGCTTCCCTTCTAATCAGTTTAGCTCATTTCTAATAGCAATGGATGACTGATACAAAGAGGAACTTTGATTGATTACCTGCTGCGGATGTTCTCGAAACACATTTGCTTCCTCGCTCACGTAAACCGCACCGCGGCATCAGGAGGCACCTTTGAGTCATCACCGGAGGATGAGCCGGTAAAACAGCACAGGTGAGAGGAAAACCCTCATCTCAGATCCAGTGTGAAAGCCAAGTGTGATATCAGACCTAGTCGGGCACAAAGGGTCTAAGTTTGGCTGGTTAGCATGGACCTGTTAGCCTTTACTGGTGGAGGTTCTCATTCATAGCATTGTTCATATTGTTAACTAATACTACAATTATTAAAAAATATTTACATTCACTGAAATAAAATGTAAACATTATATGAAAAACTTTATTTCAGTTAGGCCTAAGTTTAAAAAGTAGGCTATACTAAAATTACTAGAACTTATAACTAGAAATATAGCAAAATAGAAAAAAACTCTATATAGCAAAATAGAAAAAGAAAACAAAAATGAAAAAGCACATAAAAATTACTGAAACTTCAAATGAAAACTATAAATATTAAAAGTATTAATAAATATTATAATAGTATATAAATAATACTAAAATTATTTAAATAATTTTCATTCACTGAAATAAAGCTAAAATATAAATATTTTAGATGAAAAATGTAACAGAAATAAAATGTTCAACTACTAAAATTACAAAAACTAAAACTGACAAAAAAATATAGTTAAATAGAAAACAAACCCAACAAACTAATAAAAAGGCAAAAACACAAAAAAAAAAAAAAAGAAAACTTTCAAACTGAAAAAGGCTAATTCAAAGCATTAATAAATCCTAAAATAATGCTAAAATCTTTTTTTACACACATTTGCATAAAAAAAGTATAATAATACTGAGGGCCGTGGGCCAAAAGTAAATGTTGCATTATATCCAACTATAATTATAATTAAAAAATGAAAGATCATCACAGGCCAACTTTGGCCAGAGGGCGCTGGTTTGGGCATCTTCATACTAAAATAACTTGTTATAGTAGACTTCTAAGTTACGTCTTATACGTATCAACTTTCTCGAGAGATACAGAAATGCTTGACATACAGAGAGTATACAGCTAGAAAATGAATGCTATCAGCAGCTCAGGTTGTTTGGTATTCTTCTGAAACTCTGGAAATGGATGTTGTATAAAATCTAGCTCTAAACAGTAATTATGGACCCTTTCACATCAGTGATCTTGAACACTGCATTAAAATGAGGCAGATTAAACGAGAGCAAACTATTGTAGTTTTTGGCTTAATGGTGCTGATGTTGAAGTCATGTGATCGTATAGTTTCTTTTTACTTCTAGCGATTGTATTTAGTCTTCAAAATTCATGAAAGTTGTGTTTAATTAATGAAGATTATGTAAACCAAGTATCCAAGCTTATCCGAGTACTGGTGGTAACCAAGGTTATTTTCTGCAATAATCCAAAAGCCTGTGGAAAACTGTATTGGTCTACAAAAATGTGTCATGACTAGTGTATTACTCTTAATATTTTTCTCATAGTCATTTCACTTATCACGCCGAAGCATTGCCAATATATAACTTCACTTGTTGTTTAGCACCCTAAATGCCAACTTCATTTGTGCATCTAAGGAAAACAATTTGGAATATTAAAAATCTTTTCAGAATTTTTGACTGCCATGGTATGAAAAAAAATTGGAGAAAATTGAATACATGCTAAAGCATGAAATCACGAAAGAAGACCCTTGAAATCACACTAGAGGATTTAAAAGCAGCATTCAAGTATGTCTTCTTATTAAAGCTTATAGACGTTATTTAGTCAAGAGCAGTGAGTGATTTTCTGTCTCCTAATACACAGATCTAATATAAATATGCAATTTCTTTCCCAGCTGTTTAAGTTCACAGACTTAACCAACTTGTGGGTATTTGTCAGTTTAAGAGCACTCAGGCATGTGACAGCTGCTTCGGGTGTGTGTGCTCAGGAAGCCAAATATCAGAAGTTTAAACTGATATGGCTTTTTAAATGCATGTTTTCAGCGCAATAGACATGATAATTAAAACCAAACAGATATTTTCTAGCAGAGTATCTGAGGTACCAGCTATAAAGGCACAGTCCTATTCTGGAAAAGGGGGCGGGGAGCCGCAGCTCATTTGTATTTAAAGAGACATGCAAAAAAACAGTGTGTTTCTGCTTCCACTCAAAACAGACATTTTTAAAATGATATAATAAATTATCTGTGGGGTGTTTTGAGCTGAGTTCTGAGGAAACCTGAGACTTATATTATATCTTGTAAAAAGGGGCATAATTGGTGCCCTTTAAAAATGAAAATATAAGTTAAAAGTCAAGATTCTCGCCAGTTTAGTGGATGTAGATTCAAATCAATACATTTTCTTATCTATTTATTCTAATCACAACTAGTTAAACTTTAACACTTTGCGATAAGGTTCAATCATGAACAACAATTTTTTACACCATTTATTATCTAAATCTAAAATCTGCTGTAATGCTGTAAAGTATTGCTCGGTTCATGCCTAATGCAATAACTGTTAATGCATTGATCCTTATTGGAAAGTATTACCACAACTTTTACAGTACTGTTCTTTGGGCTGCATTAGACTCAAAATTTCAGTGCTTTAGAACAAAAAACTGTTTGATTTTAAAGTTGCTGAACAATGCTCAGTGCCTCTGGATTCAGTGTTCCTCATAATTTGATGCAGGCACAGAAAACTGTCTGTGTTTGTTGAGAAGTGGACACGAGTGACGTGACTGGACTGACTGGATGGGTTTACCGAGTGGAAGCCGGTGCCTGTAATGTTATGCTGAGAAAGAATCAAATGCAGGACGGCAGCAAAATTATCAGTGATTTTGTAATCAGAAACTGTTTGGATATGTGCCCTTGAAAGAGAGAGAGAGAGACAGAGAGAGAGAGAGATAGAGAGAGGGCTGGAGGAGCTTGCAAATGGATGCGGTCCAATCCCAAAACAATGATCAGTGTGTCGCCTCAGTGATGAGGGAAGACCGAGCCATCAGAATATGACAAATGTACAATACATAAAATGTTGTTTATACATTTAACTCTTTCCCCACCATTGATGGAATTTTCCAGCTTTCCGTGTTTTCACTGTTATACAGTAGGAGACACTATTACGCATCTTCTGATGGAGTGATGAATTTCTGGATAAAACACAGAAAGAAGAAGCAGGATCAAGAGATTGCGTCTGCAGATGCAATTTTTTTTTTATGAAAATTGCCCACATTCAAGTGTTTATAAGAAAATAACCCATGAAGCTAGAATAAATCTCATCTCTCTTTTTTTATTTTTGTAGTGGAAAATGTTTCAGGAAAACGGTTTGGAATATCAAAAATCTTTCAGAATATTTAACTATAGGGTCTAAAGATTATCTTTTTTGTAATTTTGTGGGGGTTTGTGTCATTTCCTTAGAATTTCAAAACATTTTTCTGAATTTTTGATTACCACGGTCTGAAGATTATCTGACCAAAGTTTTAAAAATTTTGAATGAAAATTTTAAGGGAAAAAAATCAAACAAAATGGCATATAAGAAACGTGGCCGATCTTAAAAAAAGATGAAAGAAAATCATTTTAAAGATCCACCAGAGTGTGACAAAATCATAAAATGCATATTGTTTGTACATTTAAAGAAACCGTTGAATTGAACCCAAAAATGAAAATGGTCATCTTTTACTCACTCTTATTTTGATCCAAACTCATTTTCGTGGTGTTTTCGTGGAGAAAATTGGATGAAAAATGTCAGGGGAAATGGCGTATAGTAAATATGGCCAACCTTAAAGATGGGTATCAAATGATTTTAAAGGTCCACTAGAGTATGAAAAAAAAAAACTGTTTTTACATTTAAAGAAACAGTTTACCCAAAAAATTTCAATTCTGTCATGTCATCTTTTATTCACTCTTATGTTGATCCAAACTCGTTTTCATGGTGTTTTCACTTTATTGTTAGAGCTTGACAGCCTTAGTTCTCTTATGAATTTCAATATATGGAAAAAAATGACCGGTATATTCATCCTCCATTCCTGATGTACAGAAGTAAGTCAGACAGGTTTAGAAAAACACGAGGGTGAGTAAATAATGACAGAAGTTTAATTTAATAGGCTGAACTATCCCTTTAAAACAACACTCCCTCTCCCAAAGGCAATGACAGACTGGTAATAATGACAGGCACGGCTCTGAAACTCTGTTTCAAAGAGTTTGTTCCCTGCAAAGTTCAAACACACATTAATATGACTTCATTCAACACTTCATTCAACAAGCCCTCAGCATCCTAGCAGAGCGTCCCAAGCCGCAGTGATTGAAATGTAATTATTGGCAAATGAATTCATCTCCGAGTCCCTGCCAGTGATTGCTTCCTCATTGCAAGTCCATCTGGACCAATGAAGCGTCTCTTTCACACCGAATCCTCAATGAGTTCTCTTACACGGCCCACGCCGCGCGTCGTATCATGCGTCCCTGAGCTCTTTTCCATGCCACATCCAGCAGTGGGCCAAGGTTTATAATCTGCCTCAAATCCCCCGGCGCTCCCGCACATGTCAAGCTGTCATAATCTCTTCTACATGGGCTGTCAAGACACTGAACCCCCAACTGCTTGGGGTTGGGCATTGGCTGCCCAGTGCTCCGTGTGTGTGTTTGTTCACTTCTCTGTGTGTGCGCTTGGATGGGTTAAATGCAGAGCACAAATTTAACTGAAAACGTTTTATGTGTTTTTGGCAGAAAACACTACATTTTTAAAATAAAGTGCAAGTTTTAAAGTGCAAGTTTTTGAAAACATTACAGTTCATCTATGTGTAAACTACAAAAATGCTAATTTCATGTCATGCACATACATATTATGTGTTCAGGCTAAATAGAGTTTCTTTACAAAGCGACATCGCCAACTACTGGCCTGGCATGAATAATACGGCCTTTTCAGATGTTTTTGCAGATCCATGTGAATGGGGATTGCTTTGACAGCGCTGTCGTCTGTATGCAAAACCTATCGAAAACGCAAATGAACAAATTAACTTTTCCGTTTTAGTACATCATTGTTGTGTAAATGTACCCTTACTGTGGACACAGCTCTAAATTGGCTGGTTCAGTTCAGTGCATTTGATTAGGGTTTGAACTAATGCTATATGAATAAAGTCAAATTTGGGATATTCTTAACTAATGGGGAACATTCTCAGAACTTTGGCTAACATTCTGGCAATGGTCTCTCAAAGTTACGGACAAACATTCTTCTAGTAACATACATAGAATGTTCATTTCAAGTTATCTGGTCATTACAATAGCACAAAACAGTATTTAGTACATTGAGCATGGAACGTTATTCTTCTAAAACGTTTTTTAAATGTTACTACTTGTTTCAAAACGTTCAGGGAACATTGAAAATGAATGTTCCCACAATGTTTGCTAAATTAACAAATGTAATGTTCCCTTAACCCTCATATAACCAAGAAAAAATGTTTTTAAAACATTTAAAAGTTGACATTTTGAACATTTAGAAATAATATTTTCATAACCTAAACTAAAGGGAACATATATTTAAAACATTATTTTGTAATCTGTGTTTGGACTTGACATCCTACCAGAAACAAAACAGCATTTTACTTGGCAAATGTTTTGATGTTTGTTTATAAAGACGTCTCTTAGCTGCTAAATTGCAGAGGATAAACAATGCATTTTAGCAAATTAGCATGTACAATTATCAACATAGAAGATGGTGTTCTACACACCTGTCTCTGCTGAACAGGTTTTATTATCATGTGTTTGTGGGAACTTTGACTCAATGATGCATTTTATTTGCTTAGAAGTCAGTTAGCTGTGTACATGATACATCCGCATTGCAGAAAAATCAGAGCGCTAGATTTCCGCATGCATTTCAAGTCGGAAATACTTCAAGTGACATTCAGTTGCACTGTTTTTAGTAGGAAATTCCAGCAAAAACTCTGCAGGTAGACGGATCTCCAGGACTTAAAACCCCTGCTGAGTGCATTAGTTATTTAAAAGATGAACTTCATATACGCAACCTATCAGATTTGGGCTTTGAGATGGATTGCTGCAGTATATCTTCCACAACATATTTCCTACACCTGAGCATCTGGATTTAAAAAGAATTGAAAAAGTCTGTTTCATATTTCAAAATGAGCAATATAATCTATCCAGATACTAGACAGTCCACTTGAATTGAAGGCAACAGTAGGAAAGCACAGCAATTTCAGACCAGGGATTCTCATACTCCTAAATAATCCACAAGTAGCAGCATGCATCATAAAAAAGGCATTAAAAATTAGTGATGTTTGTTCCTTGGCAATTGAGATTACCGCTGACACAAAAAGGAGCAAGTGTGATACGCCTCTGTGCAGTTTTATGTTTTATAGCGCTCGAGGGAGATATTGAGCGATGACTATGAACCCCTCAGAGGAAAGGAGAGAGTACTGGGAGACAGATTTGTGGTTGTTCTCCCATGGGCGGCACAGTGCACCATGTGTTTGCCATCTGTTTGTGGGCAATAAGGCTGCACGGTGATCAAAATGAATAAACAAGACACGTTTCAGTGGCTTGTTAGAATGAGATTCAATCAGAAATCTTGATTTGCTGGTGGTGACCTTTCGATGTAACCCCCATAGACGATCTGGTGTGAACATTGGGTAGAAGTGTCTAAAATGAATCCGCCTAGAACGGAATTACTTGAGAAACAGAGATCCCTAGTGGAAAGATTCGGGAAGTGCATTGCAAACCATAGATCATAACAATGTATCATACCTTACAGCAGAATTTGTAAATACTAGTTCTTACTGTCGTCACAGTTGGCATCAAATTGCACAATTGATGAAATGAAAGGATGGATGAAAAAAGGAAGGAAATGAAAACAGAATGAAGGAAGAAAGGAAACAAGGAAGAGAATGAAGGCAGAAAGGTAAAATGAATGGAATGAAAATTAAGGAAAAAGGAAACAAGAAAAGGAAGGAAATCAAGGAAGATGGATGGAAAAAAGGAAATAAGCTTTTAGAAAAGAAAGAAAGTGAAGGAAGAAAGGAAACAAAAAAGAAAGAAATAACTGAATAGAATGAAGGAAGAGTGGAAATGAAGAAAAAGGAATGAAATAAAGCAAGGAGGAAGAAAGAAAGGAATGAAGGAAGAATGGACATGTGTGAAAAAAGGGAAGGAGGAAGCACAAGAAGGAAAGAAAAGAAAGACAGGATAGAATGAAGTGAAGGAAGAAGAGTTGTGTGGGAAATAAGACCCCTGATCTCCTCAGATTCAGGATGAGTGGTGGGCGGAGCCTTCTCTTTGTGCCCACAGGGCAGAGGAACGTTGTTAACTGAGATCTGGATTCTCCTGAGGTCGGCCACCAGAGCCTCTAACTCCATTTATTTCTCTGCTGTTTTATTAGCTGGAGCAGGCCACACTCACATCACTTTAATTAGGCCAGTACAATCTCTGCTGCTCCAGCAGGACCAGACCAGCATTTGATTATACAGATGAAGAAATCACAACAGCTGGAATTCAGCACTCACTTCTTCTAGGCCAATTAGCACGCTTCTGACACCACGTAGTGACTGTGTTTACGCTGTAATGATGCAATTACAGAGAGTAATAATTATACTTCTTGCTCAGTAGAATAAACTGTGTGTGATTAAATATGATGATATCTTGAGCAAATAATGCATGAAGCTAGGTCACAGCTTTTTAATGCACAATGTGGCTGTTTGTATTTACACTATAATATAAAATACTGTATTCTCACCAGAGTCTAGCCAATGCATTCTCCAAAGCTTCCTTCTGAAAATCAATACAACATATGAATAAATTATTCATCTCTGATTTTGAGATAAAATCCAGGCTTTTTGGAAACCTTCTGACCATTTGCATCCTGTGTTACAGCCCAAATTTTCTTTTATATAAAGGTATTTATTTCTCATTCAAACATTTAAAAGAGTTGGGTAAAGGAATAGATTAACCAAAAATTATAATTTGCTGAAACCCTCAGGCTTTGAGTTTGTTTCTTCACCAGAACATATTTGGAGAAATGTATAATTACATCACTTGCTCCCCAATGGATCCTCTGCAGTGAATGGGTGCCGTCAGAATGAGAGTCCAATTAGCTGATAAAAATATTATTATAATCCACAAGTAATCCACATCACTCCATAATCTAACGCTTCCTCCAGTGAAAACGTCCATCCCCTGTTTTCTCTCACATCAAAATCCACCCACTTTTTTGGACTGTTTTTGCTTGTAAATGGTGCTTGATCTTTGCCTGTTTATTTTCTGATTCAGACGAGACGAGAACTCATATTTTAGTCGGAAGTAAAGGTCTGAATATAAAAAACACATTAATGTTGGATTTGTTTCTTACAAATATGCAGCTTTTAAGACGTTCACTGATGGACTGGAGTGGTGTGGATTACTTGTGGATTATTGTGATGTTTTTATCAGCTGTTTGGACTCTCATTCTGACGGCACCCATTCACTGCAGAGGATCCATTGGTGAGCAAGTGATGAAATGCTAAATTTCTCCAAATCTGTTCTGATGATAAAGAAACTCATCTACATCTTGGATGGCCTGCCCTGAGGGTGAGTAAATTTTCAGCAAATTTTCATTTTCTGGGTGAACTATGCTTTTAAGCATCTTGCAAATTGCTGATGATTTGCATAAACTGTCTATGAGTCATTAGGGAAGCATTGTCATTGAAATTGAAACCAAAAGTATCAGTTGGCTCCATAGCTCAGTGGTTAGAGCACTGGTCTTGTAAACCAGGGGTCGTGAGTTCAATCCTCACTGGGGCCTGTGTGTCAATGTAAACATTTAGCTTAATACCTATAAAAACATTAAAATAAAAACAACTGACATTTGCACATCTATTCTATCATAACAGTACCCAAACTGAATGATTCTGTAAACTGCACTGAAAGTATCCAAATATTTCAGATATAAACTCATTTCAAAAATATTACTGTTCAAATAGTTTGGGGTCTGTAAGATTTTTTAAATGTTTTTGGAAGAATGATCTTATGCTCACCAAGGCTGCATTTATGTGATCAAAAATACAGTAAACATTTAAAATTACAACTTCTATTTGAATATATTTTAAAATGTAATTTATTCTTGTGATGCAAAGCTGTATTTTCAGCATCATTACTCCAGTCTTCAGTGTCACATGATCCTTCAGAAATCATTCTAATATGCTGATTTAGAAACATTTCTATCATCAATGTTGACAACAGTTGTGCTGCTTCATGTTTTTGTGGAAACCATAATACGATTTTTTTTTACAAAATTCAAAAGAACAGCATTTATTTGAAATATAATTTTTTGTAACATTATAAATGTCTTTACTGTCACTTTTTCGATCAATTTAATGCATCCTTCCTGAATAAAAGTATTAATTTCTTTCAAAAACTTTTGAAATCATAGTTTAAGTTTTAAAATAAACATTAACCCCTTAACTGTCACCCCCCATTTTTGAACATATACGTGAGAGTGCACTATCCAAACTTAAACTCTTATAATTCATGAATGCTTTGGAATACAGATATGAGTTGTCTCTTTTTTAAGAAGACAATCAGCAGATTACTGTAGAAGTGGAATAGTTTTAAAATATGAAAGTATCAAAGTTATAGAAGTTTAAATTTACTGTAAAGAAAATACACAGTACTAATTTTTTATATTTTATATAAAATAAATATTTTACATAACAGGTTTTACTCTAAAATTGATATAAAATTAAAGCCTTATGTCTAAATAAGTTATGTTCCAAATTTGAAGTTGATATGAAAAAAATTGAGGTTCCTGTGAGATTGTTTAGGGCGTCATACCACAAACAGCCACCGGGTGCATCCAAACTCCATTGAATTGTTTTATGCATTTTTCTGTCACAAATGTCTAAATTTCTCTGTCGATATTACTCTGATCACAAAAAGACCACCAAATATGGAATCCTGAGAGTCAGACCTTTCCGACGATATGTATTTTGTCAAGATTATAAAAAGTTTTGATTCTAAAAGGCCGTAATACATTGTGTAATATGACACTTGACACCGCCCACTAAGGGGGAGGAGACCGCCAAAAGATTTTAAAGAACCATTTCCATGGTAACGCAATATCCGATTTCAAAATGGTTTTCACGGGATGAATTTTGAGGTTTTAAGCTTTCAAATGATATATAATTTATGATGATTACTAAAATATTTGATAGGGAAAAAAGACAACGAAAAAAAGAGCGCCAAGCGTCCCACAGGTGGGACGGTGACGGTTATAACTTACATTAAACAAATATTTTAGCTGACACTTTTATCCAAAGCAAACTGCACTTAATACACTATTCCCTAACCTGAGGTGAAAAGTCTTGATCGAGGGTGCAATGGTTAGATATGAGCCAAATGTTGAAGGATTAAAACCTGCAACTTTTCCATTATCAGCTTAAAACTTTACCCACTATGCTAAGCCTACATAATTGCACCAATAATAATAATAATAATAAAAATGAATTAGACGATTGAAAGAGATGGAAACAATGTAAATATTTAGCTTTTTTATTTTTACATCAGTGCCTCTCATTCTCTCTTGCTGGATGCTTTATCCAGCCGGCCCCAAAACCATCTGTATTCAACAGCTCAAACAATTCGCTAAACATAACAACATGTGAAATGCAACAAACATCACCAGAGTAAACAGCGCGAGAACTAGTTGTCAGAGTAGAAATGCCATTTCCTGTTGGACACTGACAGTCTGTGAGGTCAAGTCCACATGTTTGAGGTCTCAGCTCTCATCTGCCTCTAGATTGATGTTGTTGCCAAACTTGGCATATAATTGAACCTTCAAATCTCCAAGGACCCCCTGTATGGCCAACACACGGCCCTCCAGAGCTTTGATCTCATCCTGCAGAGCTTCCTGTGGAGATCAGAATAGAAGTATGGAAATGTTGAGCACTACAGCCAGGTTTCAATACAAACACTCAGAAAACAAGAAACTCGAGGACAAATCGGTTTTGCAAAGCAAAGAACGTTAGATGCCAGTTGGCCGGTAACTTATTCAGGGATTGTAAAAATGAGAAATTCCAATAAAAGAAAAAAATATCCTTTAACATCTCACAAATGTATATAGTCAGTTTTTCTCTTGCTTGATTGTTTTGCGTTAGTTACTTGTATTCAATTGTAACTCGATTTGTGCTAATACTAGTCAAATATGTGTTAAATAACAGGGCAGCCCAGACAGAAACTACAAGAGTTAATGTTTAATAAAATGCTAGATAAAGTTACCAAAATACCAATATTAACGAGGAAAAAAGCAAAAAAAATAATTAAATTATGAACAATACTGAAATACACTGGGACTTTTATTTTGAAGTGTCTATGCTTTACTATTGTTAGCTACTTGTTCAGAAAAAAATGAGCGTGATACAATATGCACTCTTACAACCATCTACAACATAAACACTATAAAGAAAACATTATCATATTTCATCAACAGTCGATAATAAGCAATCTATTGACAATGTGCCGTTTTCATTGATTGCAAACTTTGAAATATACAGTGCTTTTGAAGTTTAATAATCATATTAGGCTGTATGCCCAAATTTGAGACCTCTTAAAATGATTAAGATGTTTGTTATACAATTTAAGATATTTAAGACTTTTTAAATACCTGCAGGGACTTGTTTTATTTGCACATGTGCTCCGAAATACATTTTACAGTTCAAGCACATCTATTTTAAGTCACAAATACGAGCTAGAATGAAGTAATGCAGTTTAATGGCCAGTAAATCTAGTACACATATTATACATCCTCCTGCAGTAACCTGAGGTTAAGAACACAATGATTAGAGTCGAATCGACTCTTGTGAGATTTGAATCTACAACCTTTCCAGCCCAGATCTTTACCCACAAGGCTACAAGGTTTTCCAGACTGAGGCAAGGCTCAGTAGAGCTCACTAGCTCTGTGACACACACACACACACACCTTCGCTGCCTCCAGCATCTCCTGCGTCTCTTCTTGAGAGTGACTGATGAACACGTCTCCGATCTGATACGGGATCAGCAGTGCATCGTCCTCACACATCATGAGGTCATCACTGGCATCCTCCAGATTCTGTAAGGATTTCTGCATAAAAAGGGTTTGATCAGCATCTGCCTGAACAAAATGCAAACTAGAATGCATTTCAAACCATCTATTTACCTTTTTGGCCTCGATTTCATCTTTAAGTTCAGACATCCGATTTGTATTCCTGGCAAACTTGTTGATCTTCTGCTGGTCCTCAAATGTTACATTGACATCTTCAGCTGCCTGTTATTATTCAAGGGAGTTTTTTTATTAAAACAATGCATTTATTCCAATATAAACAAATCATTTTGCTCTCTATATAAAAATGCACATTATAAGATTAAAATATATATATTTTTGTGTAAAGGAAACTATAAACTCAAATAATTCCCTGCAATAATTTTGTTCATATACTATGCCTGTAGACATACGCAGTGTTTAAAATATTACATGTTCAAATGTTATAATAAAAAAATAATAATAAAGTAATCTTCTTCAATGCACTAAATGTTGTTGTTTGAATATTAAACAACACAGTTGTTTTGATTTACAATTATTTGTTATAAATATTTTTAAAAAGTACACTTAAAGCTGAATAATATATATATATATATACAGTTTTTTAAAGAAGTCTCTTCTGCTCACCAAGCCTGCAAATTTTGAAATATTTTTACCATTTAAAATAACTTTTCTATTTGAATATATTTTAAAATGTCATTTATTCCTGGCTGTGATTTCAAAGCTATTTTTTTTAGCATTATTACTCCAGTCACATGATCCTTCGGAAATCATTCTAATATTCTGATTTGCTGCTCAAAAGACATTTTTTATTATTATTATGTTGAAAACAGCTGAGCAGAATTTTTTCAGGTTTCTTTGATGAACAGAAAGTTCAGAAGAACAGCATTTATCTGAAATAGAATAAAATAACCTCTAACATTGAAGATAAACCTCTCGCATGCTATTTGGAACTAAGAATGAAGATATTTTTTTCTCATGTTATTTGTATGTTAAGTTTTTCTTTCTACATTGTTGCTGTCACACTATAGGACACAGTCCAATTTTTATTTGTCAACTAACGTTACCCATATATTATATCTATATTAAGCTGTAATCTTATGAAATAAGCACACAGTGCCGTTAGCAGATATGTAAGTTACTTGCACTTAAGCAGAACGAAAATGATCTACAGCTGAAAGATGAACTTAAATGTAAATAAAAATGTAATGTAAATGGCAGAAAATCATGACGCTCATCACAATGATGTGACGTTAGCTGCTCTCAGAACCAGTGAAAACACATCCTCTCCAGAGTCACTCTGCGCTCACAGTCGTGCACTGTTTTCGCTGTTTCAGAGCTACTGGCACGTTACTAAACTAGAGCAAAATTACGAAGGGACTCTAGACAGAAAGCCGTTTATTTGAACACATACCACTCCTTTCTTCATGGTGGCTGCCATCTTGAACGGGAAGCGGACTGCGTGCACGCGCGTGAACGGCGGCGGAATGGAGCACGTGGGCATTCATGAGATTGTTGCGAGCTTCTGTTGCCTTTTCAAAAAGGTGCTACTTTTGTCCGAGAGAGAATGAAATATATTGGTTGACTTTAATAACTGACTAGCGTACCTAAATTTAGCATTTCGGTTTTCTTGAAATGATCCGTAGTTTGCGTTGTGGGCAGGATTTTCAGAACACTTACTGACATCTTCTGGACAATAGTAGATTTATTTCCACATAGATTGAAGTTGAACCAGTATATATTTATGTCCCAGGTATTGATTTCCTTTTTCCACCTTTATACCGGTCAGTGTAGCCTTTTCAAAGAACCATAAATAGCCTAAATAAATCATAACTCAAACATCTTAAAAATGTCATATTTCACAACTAAATGTTATTGTAGGCCTTGTTTACGTTCTAAAAACCCTCAGGGCCACAAGTGGCCATATGAAGAAAACCCCATATACAGTACTTACATTCAGCTTTGTCTACTGGCTTGTCTGGATTAATTTAAACTCTGTTTTTACTGTAGTTATTTTGGTTGTTCCCATTGTATTTTTTAGTCATTTTGAAATGCATGACTGTGTTTATGTAATTTGTGATTTATTGTGTTCTTTTATCTGATGCATTTTCTTTTGCAGTTCAATCTTTGTATTGCTAAGTAGAAAAACTGAGCCTCAAGACATCTCAAAATGTCTTCTTTTATGTTTTTCAGAAATGCACGACAGACAATGAAGACCGAATCCTCGTTTTTGGGTGAACCATCTCTTTCAGCTTCAGAATAGCCATGTGATCGAGTGTCCAATGTGCTTCTGGTAAGTCGTGCCACAGGACACAAACTGTTGAATATTTGAACATAATGACAGCGGACACAACCTGACTGAACAAACTCACTGTGGTTGCTAGTGCTAGTTTCTTAAACATCCTCTTTGTAAACAGCGTTACACCCAAAGACAAATATTGGGATGATATGCAATGTCCCCCCCTTTTTTCTCAACATTACTATTCATATATGATTGTTTTTAATAGCTGTCATTAATTTGCATGTGTATATTTGAGTATCGATGACAAATATTAATTTGATAAATGTGAAAACAGTCTGAATTCTGTGCAGCGTTATATCTTAATGAAAATATGCTTCATTTGGATGATTTAGGGGAATGCCTTTGAGGTTTTTCAAGGTTTTTCGCTGGTAGCATGTTGCAAGAATTCCTTTCATGGTGGCAGACCAAGTTCACAGTGACCACGAAGGAATTTGCTTTTCGCCCCCAGTGTGTACATTTACAATGTGACTCTGTATCCATGAACGGCGCTTACATGACAAAATCTCACCCTCTGCTGATCTGCTCCTTTGTTCCTGGTCATGCTTTCTGTTGAATAGGAAAATGCAACACACATATTAGTGTTCTGTTTGACATTCATTTAATAAGATATTAAAGAGTTTACAGTACGTTTTGGCAAAGCGAGAGGATTCCTCAGCTCAAATAACCATGTGTGAATTGAATAAGTTGCATTTAATGGGAATGGAGAATGACTGAAATGGCCTGACTGGGCCCGTGGGAGACAACTGGCATGTGTTTAGACTGTATTTATGCATGCTGTGCCATGAAAAGAATTGCATTATGTCGAGAAAATATCATAAAGGTCAAGTAGATTGATAATTAATGCTAAAACAATCTAGAAAAAGCAAGTGCCAGGAATATAAGTAGGGTTTCACAATGACACGTATTTAACATCAATTATGCTGTGATTACATCACGAGATGTAACAGTCAACTTTATGTAAGCCTACCTACTTTTGTTGTCTGTTTTTCTCTTTCATTGATAGTATTTTTTCATATCAAGGTTTGTATTGAAGTACTTTTTTCTATATTATTAATTTTATATTTTTCAAACAGTCTAATAACGAGAGAAGAATCATTGTCAAAATCTGTTAATATTTCAAAATAACATTTAACAAATATTAACAATGTTAATTTTTTTTTTTTTACAATATACTGATTAATTAATCATATGAATTGCAGTGCATCTCATGTGTCGATATTTGCTTTAGACGTCAAAATATAGTTTCCATATATTGAACATGAACCTACCACTGTCCTATGCTCTTCAGCAGTCTATACAAATGCTTTGTATTAATGTTACTTTTCTTTAGGATTTATTTTACAATCTGGAGCTGATGATCAAAACCAGGGTTCATCATGATACCCAAACACGTTTGATGATGAGCTTAAACTGATCAGTCTAACAGGCTGGAAAGATCAAGTACAGGGTTTTAGAATTAATAAAAAAATTAAAAAAACATTGAAAGAAAGAATGGAATTCAAATAAAATATAAAACAGCATTTATTTATTTTTACCATTTCTTTTATTTCAACTATATAAAAAACTAGAAATGACAAAAAAAGCTAAATAACTAAAGCTTTAACTAAAATTAAAATGGAAATGGAAAATAAGAAAAATAAAGTATGATTCAAAATATAAATAAAAACTATAATAGTATCTAACATTGAAAATCTAGAATTTAAAATCTAATTTAAATTTTTCTTACTTCAGTTGATGCTCTTTGAAACATCTCACATCATGCTGGAACATATGATCATCTTTCTGACATTGATATTCATTTTTAACTAGGGGCAGTCGTGGCCTAATGGCTAGCGAGTCGGACTTGTAAGCGGAAGGTTGTGGGTTCGAATCTCAGGTCCGGCAGGGATTGTAGGTGGGGGGAGTAAATAACCAGCGCTCTCTCCTCCTTCAATACCACGACTGAGGTTTTCTTGAGCAAGACACCGAACCCCCAACTGCTCCCCGGGCGCTGTAACATGCCCACTGCTCCGGGTGTGTGTTCACTTAGGATGGGTTAAATGCAGAGAATACATTTCACTGCTGGTTATATACACTCTATATAATCGTGTATGTGACAAATAAAAAATAATCTTAAATCTTAATAATCTTAATCTTAACTGTAAGGCAATTTACAGTACCTTTTAGAGGTTTTATTTATGCTCACCAAGTCTGCATTTATTTGATAAAAAATACAGTAAAATAGTGAAATATTATTGCAGTACAAAATAACTGTTCCTTATCTGAATATATTATAAAATGTAATTTATTCCTGTGATGCAAAGCTGAATTTACAGCATTATTACTTCAGTCTGCAGTGTCACATGATCATTGCTGCTCAACAAACATTTCTGATTATTATCAATGTTGAAATCCATTGTGCTGCTTCATATTTTTGTTAAAACCGGATTCTTTCAGGATTCTTTGATGAATAGAAACTTCAAAAGAACACATTTTCACATAACTCCTACAATTAAGTGTTTTTCATGTTCCTTCCCATGTATTCTGCAGGTGAGCAATCATTAAACAAATAAAGGCTTAGGCTGGTAAGCCTGATGTCATGTACTCTGTACTCAAGCCCTGGATGGGAGTCATACTGCGCAAATAAACTTTTGCTATATATCCTCTACACACATCCTGTTTGGGCTCAACCACACCTACAAAACAGGCTGTCCCACAAGAGCTGTTCTCAGATCAGCCTGACACTCTCTCTGGTTCAGGGCTGTGAGTGAAGCAGTGGATGAGACGACTGATGCCTTATCTTTGATGTACAGTATGTGATGATCATGTCACCTTTATTTAGGTGGAATAGCTCATCAGTGAGAAACAATAGGACATGATCATGAGTTCATCACTGCTAATAGGTTCACAGGCCAGGTCTCATCCACAGTTTTGTCTCACAAGTATCTTAAGTTAATAAGTTTTGAGCCCCACCCTCTCTTAGGACAGGTATATGTGTACACACACGGGCTGACAGACAGCAGACTGCTGGAGATTACTTTAATCAAGCTTTGGAAACTGTACACTGACTCTAATTGTCAGTTTGGGGCACAAGACAGTGGAAAGGTAAATGCATATATATATATTTTTTTTTTTATTAATTTTAGTATTTTTGTTAAATCAGTTTATGCAATTGTGTGTTAGATTTATAGTAATCATAAATAGTATTTAGTATTTATAATTATCAAGCCTGCATGGGATTGAACCTACAGCCTTTACAAAAACAGGTCATGAGGCACTCCACCCTGCAGCGATGGTTCTTATTAGGACTTGTGATATGATTAAATTGAACTCTTGTAACAGACTTATGAAAAATGATTTGTGCATATTTTCATCATATATATGTTTAATGACTATTTTCAGTGTCAATGCAGATATTTAGTTGCTGACTTGAAGCGACCATGGGAAACGAGCAATCAACTCAGAAAAAACAGACGGTGAATCTTTTTTCTTGTTTCTTATTTTATATTAACATTGCTTTATGCAACATAAATGTTTTTCAGTGAAATATACAAGAAAAATGTGTAATTTATTTAGCAGCATTTTTAGCAACATCACGAATACAGTTATTAAAAGTACAAATATAATATTTAGTAATGTTTTATAATATTTTGTTGAAGCAAGTTGTATACAATAGTTTTCAATGTATAGCAACTAATTTTATGTCAGCTATGTGTTTGTTTTGGTAGATATTTGTGTATATTTTCCATTCAGAAAAGGCAGATTATAAATGGTTATACATTATGCATTATACATTTATTTAAATTATTATAATTCACCTTTTCCAATTTAATTGTGATTAAAAACTCTTTCTCTTTTGATACTTTCTCTGCTGAAGACAATCACGTGATAGCTTTTGTTTACTAAGACAAAGGGTTATTTGAATTAACTAAACTAAAACCATACAAAAAAAATACAAATATATATATATAATATTATTATTATTATTATTATTCTTTTTCTTATTTTTTTTTTGTTAGCTTGTTTCCAAAGCAACATTTTCATTTAATTGAATTGAAATAAAATTCCAAATTCAAACATTCAAACTGAAACTAAAATAAAAATTAAGAAAAACTATACAGACATGTAAAAAAAAAAAGACACAAAAACAATTACCAAAACTTTTACTAAAATTAAAATGGAAAATACAAAAATACAAACGAATTAAAAATATACTCCATAATAGCATCACAATTAAACTAAAATAAGTTAAAAGAACAACAGATCATGAAACTAACTAGTATCATTCACCAGGCAAATGCTGAGAAAAAAGTCCAAAATGGAGAGCTGAATGGACATGCAGTACCAGCTCCAGATGAAACTGAGCCTGGTATGTAAATGAAATACAGCACATTTATTCTGTTCATGTGACTAAATGTATCTTCCCTCATAATTTCAAAGTAAGGATCTACTGGAGTTACTTAAAGCTAAACTAGCAGGCCATTTACATTGTTTGGATTAACTCAGCAAGTCAACCCACAATCAAGAACATGACTCAAAGCTCTGTATAAACGTTGGGTGTTGTAGTCAGATGCATGGTGGATAAAGCAATGTTTAATTTGCATTTTGTGTGCATTGCTAGTTTGTTGTTGCTAACACTTTCGCAAAGCCTTATTTCCCATGCTCCTTGAATGCAAAATGATATGTATAGTTGTATAGTTGAATATAGTTGTGCTCTTGCATTATTTTGGCTGTAACCTCAAATGTCCTTTGAAATGTCAAGTGTGTATAAGAAGTGGGTGTGTATTATGATTTATGACTGGTCAAAATGATTATCATATTGATAACTGAAGGTAATATATATTATTTGTCCCTGTATATTGCATACATAATTTCTTTCTTTTATTTTTTGGTCCAGAGACAAGTAAAAAAGAAGCAGTGGAGCAAAATAGTGAAACCCCGCCAGTGCCTGTCACAGATGAACCAATACCACCAGAAAAAGAGGAGGTAGACAGCAGTAAAGCCAACGGACCTGCGCATGTGGAAACGACCCCTGAGCAAAGACCGACAGTCGCAACAGATGCAGAACCACCCAAAAAAGCCCCAAAGCCCAGTGGAGATGAGGTGTCCAACTTCCTTGGTAAAATGTTCAAAAAGAAGAGCGAACCTGTGAAACCTGCAGCAGAAAACAATGATTCAGTTGACGCACCGGCCAAAGCGGTGGATCTGAAAATCGAAATGCAGCCTGTAAGTAGAAGTTGCAAAACTGAAAATTTACTCTCCCTCAGATGTAGATGAGTTTGTTTCGTCATCAGAACAGAAGAAATTTAGCATTACATCACTTGCCCACAATGGATCCTCTGTAGTGAATAGGTGCCGTCAGAATGAGAGTCCAAACAGCTGATAAAAACATTACAATAATCCACACCATTCCAGTCCATCAGTTAACGTCTTGTGAAGTGAAAAGCTGCGTGTTTGTAAGAAACAAATCCATCAAGATGGTTTTAAAGTAAAACATAATTTAAATGTTTTTAAATCGTTGCTCCTCTATCCATAATAATCCTTTCTCCAGTGGAAAAGTTTTTGAATCAGGAGAGAAATATGCACAGATTGAGCACAGTTTACAAGCCAAAACAGTCCAAAAAAATCTAAATATGTGGGTGGATTTTGATGTGAATGGACAACAGCGGATGAAGTTCTTCACTGGAGAAAATGTTATTATGGATTATGAACTCATATGTTGGCCAGAAGCAATGGTTTGAAGTTAAAAAGCCTTAATAATGGATTTGTTTCTTACAAAAAATGCAGCTTTTGGCTTCACTAGATGTTAATTGATGGACTGGAGTGGTGAGTATTTCTTGTGGATTATTGTGATGTTTTTATCAGCTGTTTGGACTCTCATTCTGACGGCACCCATTCACTGCAGAGGATCCATTGGTGAGCAAGTGATGTAATGCTACATTTCTCCAAATCTGTTCTGGTGAAGGAACAAACTCATCTAAATCTTGGATGGCCTGAGAGTGAATACATTTTCAACAAATTTTCTTTTTTAAATTTTATTTATTGAACTCTTTCCCCAGTCACTAGATTTCTCTTGTAGCCTCGTCCACAGTGAAACGTGGCTGTATTTTAAACGTCAAATATTAGTAATTAGCTTTGATTTGTCACACTACACAGCATTTTTGCTATTAGTGGGGACAGAAAAATTATTTGACATTGGAAAAAGTATAATGTAAAAAAGCTTGAAGCACATTCATCATAAACTAAGAATGCTTTAGTTTGTTTAGCTGGTGGTTATGGATACCTGAAGTTTTCTGCCGAGCATCTACCAGGTAACAACAAATCCAAGTAAATCGCAAAAATGTATTGCACTCTGACTCTGACCAATTTCTCATTCCAAAAGGATAAAGTCTTCATTAATGCAGACCAAAAGGAGATTCTTGAGCAAGTCGCAGAGAAGATAAAATTGCAATTGGTTGACGCCATTCCCGCGCAACACATAAGTTCAAGTTATTTGACAAAGAAGTCCTCAAAAACAGATGAGAGCCTCCCAGATCTGCAGGCTACACAAGAACCAGTAGCTGTTGCAGAAGAATCAATAACTGAAGAGCTAGTTAAAAGAAAACCCAGTGAGATGCATATAGGACATCTGAAGTCTGAAGATGAAGAGACTGAGGAGGCTGACAAAGCCTTGAAAGAAGACAAAGAACTTATACAACTTGTTGAAAGCATAATATTGGATGAAAAGGAACAAGCATGTGAGAACGAGCCAAATGGAGCTAAACATCTGAGTGAAGAGCTTGCACCTATTTCCAAAAACCTGACGAAAGTAGCTGACAAAGCAGTTGATGCCATTAAGGTCTTGTCTCATGTTGAGGAACCAGTCGTTGGAGCTGAAGAGCCATTGCTATTTGCTGAAGAAATTGCAGATATTGTTGAGGAAATCTTGCAGATCACTCAGGAACAAGAAAACCTTGATGCAGAAGAGTCCCAAGAACTTCAAAGGAACAAGTTCAAAGAGACATTACTCGTTGCAGAGGAACCATTTACAAAATCTGTGGAACTAGCACTGATTGCCGAAGAAGTAATTGATCCTGCTGCTTTCGAGTTCATCCTAGCAGCTAATGGATCGGTGGCTATAAATGAGGAAAGCTGGGAGATCATTGAGGAAGTGAACATCTCCAGACGTTTAGAAGAACCTGCGCTCATTAAAAGTAAATGTAATTCAGCAGATTCTTCTCAATTGCTTTCCCAGCTGAGGTCCGCGTGCACTAAGGTTTTAGAAGATGCTTCATGTAAGGCGTTCAGTGTCGATGTGTGTGCTGATGAAAGCACTGTTCACATCATGATTGAGCTTTGTCCGGATGATCTCACATGTCTGAATAAGGTCAGTTACAATACCGATGATCGTTCGACAAGAAAGCCACAGCATGGAGGAACTCACTGCATGCGATTCAATCAAGATTCAAATGTACTAGCTCCTTTCTTCAAGATGCTTATCATCAATTAACGAAAAATTAACATCAGCTATCAGATTTGTTCCTGAAGATGACATAAATGTTTTGTCTCTATTTACTGTACACTACCAGTCAAAAGTTCTAATATGCTAATTTGGTGCTTAATTATTGTCATTTATTATTGGTGCTCAATTATTAATAATGGATTATTATCAATGTTGAAAATTATTTTTGCTGCCTAATATTTGTATGGAAACAATATTTTAAGATTTTTTTGATGATTATAAAGATCAATTATCAGCATTTATTTGAAATAAAAAAATCATCTTTGTAACATTATAAATGTCTTTACTGTCAATTTTGATCAATATTCTGTGTCCTTTTTAAATTTGTATTAATTGTTATTCATATTATTTAAAATGTTACTTACCCCAAACTTTTGTAAACATATATATAAATGTGTAATGGTCTCCACAAAAATATTAAGCTGCACAAACTTTCCAGCATTGATAATAACAGGATATTGCATCATATACTGTAAATATGGAGAATAAGGAAAAAAATATTTATATTCTTATTAAAGGGGTCATATGACGTTAAGAGGTAAATAAGAACATTATTTTGTGTATTTGGTGTACTGCAATGTGTTTATGCATTTAAGATTCAAAAACATTATTTTCCACATACTGTGCATTATTGTTGTTCCTCTATGCCCTGCCTTTCTGAAACGCGCCGATTTTTGCAAAGCTCATCGTTCTGAGAAGAGAGGCGTGCTCTGATTGGCCAGCTATTCAGTGCGTTGTGAACGTTGTGCGCGTTGGCTGAATACCTCAAGCGTGTGACGGAAATGTTACGCCCTTTATCGTATTGTGATGCCGTGTCCCGGCGTGACGAGAAAAAAACAATAAAACCCATTATAAACGAGGCATTTGTTGCGTCCAGTGGGGACATAATTACTGATTATAATGACTTATACTGTCTTTTTACGCGTTGCGTCGCGCCACATAAACATTACCGTGTCTGCATTTGTGATCGTAGAAACGGCAAACAACAAGCACTACTCTGCACTGCTCAAAACTCGTGTTTGAATAGTCAGTGGCAAATTCTTTAAATAAGCAAACGAACTTACATGCTGTGAGTCAGAAGCGCCAGACTGTCCTTGCAAAGTTGTAATTGCCCTACTTTATAGAAACAGACTTTGTGCAAGGCAGCATTATAGGCTACTCTGCCAGGTTCAGGAAACAGTCCTCCGTAAAATGCGCTGCACACACTTTAATATTTGCGTTGAACTGTTCTGGAACAGTGTAAATACAACTTAACCACTGATTTCTAGTTGTGTCATCTTTTGGAAGCCCAAACAAAGTACTTTCACAACGAAACACAGCGTCTCCAGGACATGACGCCGGCGATAGCAACAATACTACAGCGAGAATAATAGTTCCTCCTTCTTTCTTTGCATTTACATTTGGGTGGTGTTATGCAAATCTTCCCACATCATGACATAGACGTTGGGGCGTGTTTGAATGAGCCGTTTTAGGGGGGCGTGGTAGAGTCTTAACTTTTATAAAGAATATCTCTTTGGTTTTGAGACTTTAGTCTTTGCAACTTCAGGGATCTTATCTATGCACAATCAGCTTGTAACACTCCAAAGAGAAAGGAAAACTAGAAATTGCATCATATGACCCCTTTAAAATATAATAATAATATTTAATATACTATAATATAAATATTAATTGAAATAAAATATAATAAAAATAAGTAATAAAATATAATAATAATATTTAATAAATAAATATTATATCTCTCTCTATATACAGGTATATTAGTTATTCCACACATTTCACTGGTAGTTTAACAGCCTCGAATGTGTTTTTGTCTTTTTCTTGTGTATTTTTACATTTGCATGAAATGCAAATAATATCTAACAACTAGTGAAGAGCTCCTGTAACTGTACACCAGTCATCACCAACCAGCTGTTGTGGAGTTACATCTGTCATATGTTCAACATAACTGATTTCCACTAAAATATAACAAGCAAAACACATACTGTATAATCTAAATATGACAGATTTTACTCTCGGATAAAGCACACGCAGACGTTAAGTCCAGCACATTGCTGAATATCAATGAGTGAGGGGGGGAAACAGGCGTTAATAAAAGGATGATTGTTGCCGCTGGCTCGAGTAGGCAGAGGCATGGATGGAATTGTGCCCCTATTTCAATGCATCTATTGCACATCAGCTGTAAGGGTTGTAACACATTCCCAAGGGCTAATTCTCTGGATTTGTCTATAGGATCCAGTGGACATAAAGAGCAGCCCAGAGCCGGAGCCGGAGGCTGAAGCTCTCGAACCCAGTCCTGTGGAAGCCGTAGAAGAAAACAACCCATCAGAGGAGGTCAAAGCAGCAGAAAAGACAGTTATGAACTTTTTCAAAACATTTGTAAGTACATTTTGATTGTTTTTTTTCATGCTTTTGAATGCAGTTCTAATTCTCTTTCAGATGACAGTGAATTGCACTGAAATGCATAAACTCATTGGTGTTTTAAACTAAGCTACAATTATCAATTTCAATATTATTGAGAAACTTAAGCATGCAGTGTTCACAGAATATGATTTATAAGCATAACAAGTGTGCATTTGTCTATAGCTGAACAATCTAGACTTGTTGTGCCAGACTACAATGATGCATTTTTACTCCATCATTGTGGTGTTTGTTACACCGCATCTTTAATCTGTTAAACTCTCTGCTAAATCAATCCTTTGGACATGCCAGACTGTGGCAGGCTTTTGTTTGCTGCATAATGTGAGCTCACAAGGGAGGCCTGTGCGTTCAGAGTTGTGATAAAGCACGGGAAGGCCTACGCCATCTCCAGAGGACAATGGCTGACTCAATAGCAGAAGCATGTTCGGATCGACCCTCTACCAGCGAGCTCTTTGTGTGCCCGTTCGGCCAAACTGTCTCTGGGTTTGACAGACGGCCATTATATTTATAGTCTTCGATGAGTAGGCCCGGTTTGGAGACATGGAGTACCTGAAGGAGCAGTATATGCTGAAACACGCCACTCTGATGGTGTTTCACAGTCACTCTAATGTTAACGTGTCTCCGTTCTCTTTTCTGCATGCGAAGGTCACTCCGACCAAAACAAGCAAAGAAGCCAAAGCCACTCCAGATGCTTCAAAAGAACAGGTAATAAAACCTTGACTGTCACAGCCTTACACATTCATATTCATATTAATATATTATATTATATTATATTATAATTTTTAAGGATTAAAATTATTTTCATAATATTATTAATATTATATAATATTATATTATTCAATATTATATATTATAATATAAGTTATGTTTTTATTTCTGCAGAGGATTGTTTTTATTATTTATTATAGGGCTGAATATTTTTTAAATGACTCCCTAAATTCTAGTCATTTTTAGATGACTCCATAAATTAATTAATTAATTCATTCATTCATTCATTCATTCATTCAAGAATGCTTTATTAATAAATGTATATAAATAAATAAATAAATATAAAATAAATAATTTGTGTATGTTTGTATGTAAGCTATATTTATAAATTTATGAATAAATATAAAATAAATACAAATTGTATTAACTTATCAATGTATTTAAGCATGTTTTTATACAAATGTATAATATTTTATGATATTTTTTCAAATGTATGAGTAAATGCATATAAAATAAACAGTATTTATTTATTATTTTATTAAAATTGTTTATTTATCTAAGTATGCATTATTTATAAATGTATACGTAAATACATATAAAATAAATATAAAATAAATGTATTTATTTATTTATTCATTTGTTTGTTTGTTTTTCTAAGGATGGTTAATTTATTTATGAATTTAAGAATAAATAAATAGAAATTTAGAAATAAAATGTTTTTATTTATTCATTGCTTGTTTTACTTATTTATCTAAGCATGCTTTATGTATTTATGCATTTATGAATTTATAGTTTTATGCATTTATAGATTTATGTCTAAATAAATAAATAATTCAAGCTTACATAAAAAACTATTATATATATATATATATATATATATATATATATATATATATATATATATATATATATATATAATAGTAAGATATATTGATTAAATAATATTTATTGTCCTCATGTGTATTCTTCAGTCACAGAAAGAGACCCCACCAGCACCATCAACAAATGTGAGCCATTTCATTTACATCACATATTTTATTGCTTTTATAATATTTCCACCTTTTTGCATCATTTTTATAATCATATTTTCGAAAACACCATAAGTGATACTATAACGCCACAGGAAAGCTGCTGTAAATAAGAATTGTGTTTGAGAAGTGCTTTGTTGACAATGAAGCATTATAGAAGAATAAATAAAAGTATATCTACCTGCTGTTTTATGCTTGAAATAAACCAAACTGCACTCTTTTCTAAGGTACAGGAAGCACCCAAGGCACCTCCTCCTCCTCCCCCAGCGCCAGCTAAGATGGAAAGCAAAGCTGAGCCAGCGGTGAAGAAAGAGGAAGCGTCTGCAACAAAAGCAGCAGCAGCAGCTGCAACAAAAGCAGAGGGATCTGCCAAGAGCAAAACTAAAGACAGTGCATTAAGCAAACTCTTCCGTTCAAAGGTAAGCCCGAACCTGACAGCAGTAACAATAAACCACATTAATAAAGTCTTTCTGTCTGGTTCTGGGGAGAGCCTTGGACTCTTATTATACATGTCAAATCTATATGTAGCATATGTAGCACACTATAACAGAGTAATGTAAATTTGAGGTGTTGCTAGGCAAGGTGGTGTCAAAAGTTCAGGCGGCAACAAGCAGTGGAGCCAGAGCTAAGACGTCAGGAGTGGTAAATGATAACAAACACAGCTCTTCTGATATTAACAGAACTGACCCATTACTGTTAACTCGAGACATGCGAATTAATACAAAGAGCTACTGTTGTTTTTCCTTTTGTGTGAGAGAGAGCAGGAATCAGAGCTGAAATCTAACATTTTACCACACCTGCCAATGTCAAAATTTACTGTTCATAAATATTTTTTACCAGCCATGAAACTGTATGTGCATTATTTCATTTAAAAAACAGACAGAACAAATTGGGGAAACATATCTTATCATATTATGATGTTTATTAATATTATTTATTATTATTATATTGTTGTTGTTATATTTTAATAATATTATTATTATAATTATTATTATTACTATTTAATAAAATTATAAAGTTAAAATCAATTAAAATATTGCTAGAATTTTTTTAAATTTGATATAGATATATATCATGATTAATATAGTTTAGTATTAGTATAATATATATAATTATATTATTATTATTTAATCAATTAAGTAAACAAATCAATAAATAATATTACTTAATATTGAATTGTAATATTCATAAACAATAATTATCTGTAATATATTGATTTAATAAATAATAAAAGTAAAAATAATAATGATGATTGGCACGTTACATTAATTATGCATGTTGTAAGAGTCTCAAACTCACAGTTCATGTGGAGCAGCATTAACTAAAAACTGTGAAAGAAGTGCTTATTTATCAGATTATATATTTATAACTCAGTCTTTGTAAATGTAATAATCACAGTTTCATATACTCACCAATGCTGCTCTTTACTCACATTTGGCATATGGCGAGTGTTAATTTTAGTCTCTGGTTATAATACATAATATCCAAAGTTAGAAAATGTGTTTGCAATGTTTTTCCACACAGGCATAATACATTATGCCATTCAATTAGCGGAAAACTCATTGGAAATAATGAATGAATCAGTGAAGGTCCATTATGGTGACATCATGTTGACAGCAGCCATTACCTCATGTCACAACAGCCGCCAACTAAACCATGTGACTCTCCATTCCACCACTTCATAACTGACTGATTTATCCAGCGACCGGAGGCTCTTGTAAGGCTTTGTGTAACCAGTGACTCAGTGTTTGTCCCTGCTAGGATAAGCGGCCAGTGTAAAGTGCCATAGGAATTGTAGATTATTGCTAATTTAATGCCAATATGTGCTTGCCTGCAGCCTGTTGTGGTGGAAGAGAAAAATCCGGTTGAGGTGCAGGTAAATACATTTAGCTGATCGATTGTCTCTTTGCACGGTGGTGGGACTGTCTTCCTAAAGAAAATCATTCATCTACATCTTACACTTTTGTACTTGACACTTTCTATGAACAGGGTATAAAACAGTGTTGCATTACTAACATGTGAAGATTTTATTAATGTTGCGCTTTTATTTTTTTGTTTTGTTAACATCTATCCAACTTTTAAAATTATATAAAAGTGTCCAAACTTTGACTGATACCTTTGTGAGAACATGAATATTCTCAGTACATTTTTACACAAATTATAGTTTTGGTTGTATTCATCAAAACCGGCCATTCAAGCCTGTTACCAAAATATGGGACAGTTTATAGGCATATCATTTTATTAGTAACTATAAACCAACATTTGGTCCCAAAATATGTTTTTAAAAGATTTAGGCTTATCTTCAACCCTGTAACCTATTTTGGATTTTTGAAAAATAAATAAATAAAAAACAAACAAATAAATAAATGCATTTCGTTTAATTTCATATACAGCAAAAAAAAAATCTATTTTCGAAAATATGTATATCTCAAAATATACATAAATGTCTAAAAATGTATATTTGCTATAACATATTTCACAATATATTTATGTAAATATATTTTCTACCAATATATTTTTGGGCCATTTTTTTTATATATTTTTGAAAATATATTTATACATTTAAAATATTTAAAAAAACACAAAAAAAGGACAAAAATATATTTGCTAAAATATGTTTCAAAATACATTTATGTAAATATATTTTCTACCAATACATTTTTGGCCATTTTTTGTGTATTTGTTAATATTTTAAACGTATAAATATATTTATAGAAAGCATTTGTTTTTTAAATTTGGCCATCTATTTTTCAGTCAAAAAAATGCATTCACATGTCACATTTGAAGAAAAACTTGATTTGTTGTCTATAACATGTGCGAACATATACCACATTTAGATAAAAATCAGGGAGGAACATAATTTAAAGTGCTCCAAAAAATGCAATATTGCAATCTATAAAAAGTGTTAAACATTTATTAAATCATTATACTTTTGATCACTAGTAGGCCATCCATATTTGTATTTAGCCTAAATGTGGGCTTCTGTAAGACTGGAAATGTATTTTCTTGACCCTGAAATACATTTAGAAATATATTTTGGTATATGAAACTATTATATTTAATTTTTTTCTTTTCTTTTCATTTTGTACTATTTTGTACCCTAATGTTGGAATGTGCCAAAAGAAAAAGAGTTTTGGACACATCAAAATCTGAAAGAAAGAAAAAACAGAAGTCAGATGTTAAGTTATGTGATCTGTTTTATTCTCTCTGCTGATGATTCCGTCATAAGCTTTCACACAACCAGTTGATCATCTTCTTGAATCCTCTCACTGTTCTTTCATTTGCTGTGTATAAAACAGTCTTCTCTGATCTTCCTCTGACACATCAGGTCGACGCGTCTAAGAGCAGCACTCTCGAGGCTGCCGCCAAACCTGAAGAACCTCCAGCGCCAAAAGCAGAGGAGAAGAAACTAGAGAAGAAATCCACTTTTGGAAAAATGTTCAAACCCAAGGTAAAGGCGGGATGCGTGGAGTGCAGGTGTGTGAGTGTATCAGATGTGTTTGTGCATGCAGTAACAGCTGTGTGTGAATTCGAGGTTGTGCTCGGCCAGGTGAGCAGCAGGATCCAGGCCGCGGCGTCCAGCGCTGCCGCCAGCATCTCCCTCATGACTGCTGCAGCGGTAAACGCCGCTAGATCAGGCCCCTTCTGCATTAACCACACTGACTGATTTCACTGTTCTCTGACAATACAAGAGTCAAAACACAGTATCAGTTATTAATCAACTTCAGATTTCAGCAGTGTAATATGGCCTTTGTTTTCTGAATAATTCATTTATATAAAAATCTTTACCCTTATATTTCTTATATTCTTATATTTCCAATTTTCCTTTAAACTCCCTTACTTTCTTCTTTTCTTTTCTTTTCTTTTCTTTTTTCTTTCAAAATTTCAAAACTTCCAACTTTCAAACTTACTTTCAAACTCCCTTCCTTCATTTCTTACGTCTTTCTTTCTTTCTTTCTTTCTTTCTTTCTTTCTTTCTTTTTCTTTCTTCAGTTCATTTGAGATATGGCTTAATTTTTTTGTTCACGTTTTACTTTATTTGATTACGTCTTGTAATTTTTGTGACTTCCTTAATATATTAATATATTAAGTGTGTGTATGTGTGTGTATACACTACCATTCAAAAGTTTGAGGACGAAATGTTATAGTGGTTTTAAAAGGAGTCTCTTATGCTCACTATGGCTGCATTTACTTGATCAATATTACTGTAATATTATGAAATATGATTACAATTTAAAACAACTTAAATCATTCTGATATCCTTATGTGGTGCTAAAATAACATCTTTAATTATTTTCAATGTTGAAAACAGTTCTACAACTTTTTTAGGATTCTTTGACAAATTTAAAGTTTAAAAGAACATAATTATTTTAAGTAGAATTTTTTGAACAATATAAATGCCAATACTCTAACTTTTGAATAGTGTAATGCGTTTTTACTGAATAAAAGCTTCACCTTACTGACTCCAAACTTTTGAACAAGAGTGTAAAAATCTAAAATATAATGTGCACAAGAATAAAAAAATCATCTCATTAACCGCTGTTCATTTCTCTCAACAGAAGGCACCAGAGCCCAAGAAGGAGACTCCAGCTGCTCCTCCCGTGGCAGAAGCCGCTCCACCCGCGAAGGCCAAAGAGGAGCAGAAACCCACCGCTCCTGCACCGCAAGCGGCCCCGGACAACAAATCAGCCGACAGCACAGAGAACGCCTCGCCCAATATGCCCCGCAAGCTGGAGAAGAGGAACTCCCTCCAGCTGTTCTTCAAAACCCTGGTTAAGTAGAAACCCCGAGATTGTCCAGGGCTAGGGATTCCAGCCACACAACTGTGTGAGCATTCACAATCGGTGTAGTTTAACTCTTCAGTTGTATGTAGTTTGCCAGTTAAATGCTGTCGAGAAACATTTTGTAATTCTGTCCGACATCTAACCATCCTGATTATTTCGATATTGCTGGCTATTAATCTTAAAACAGTGATCTTTGAGGTGAGGAATTAAAATGCAAAAATCAATATTTACAGTGTATGACCACTAGATGGCCTCAATTACCAACCTATCTAGATTATTCTATCAATTCCACAGCAGCTTAATTGTATTGCATTTTAATAAATGGTTTAATCAAATGTAATATTTTAAATTATTTAATTAAATTGGACACTAAAATTTATTGCATGAAATCTAATAATATTGCATGAAATCTCATCATCTAAACATGTAATTATAATCTTTGTTGCGATATATAACTTCTTCATAAATAAAAAGTACTTTTTGTCATGTAATATAACTATCCACAATTATGGTTATTTCAAGCGGGATCATCCCTGTCAATTATCTCGGACAAAAGCGTGATGACAACTAAATGATCACAGATAATAAAGCACACAAATTTACCAAAGCTGCGCTTTAAAGACGTGTTGGAGCAAGATCCGTTTTTGCAAATAAAGGCCCAGTTGTCAGACGGGTTTTGCTTAAGGCACTCTTACGGACGAGCAGTAAAAAACACACACTTTCTTGCTAAGTTAGGATCACTAATGTTGCGTTATGCGTTGGTGTGTCTCACAGGGCCAAAAACGCCATTCTGATGCCGGAGTGCAAACGGACCCTGTGGCACCCGAGAAGGCCAAATAAAACCCTGCCTTTGTTTTGATCGCTCATCTGTGCCAAAACCATTGGCAGCCATGCGCATAAGAACATATTTACCAAAGTTGGGAGGTATTATGCTGACTTGCAAGGCCCAAATTTGAAGTAACTATCAAATAATAATCTGAATCCCCATGCAGTTAGTGAGAGCAGAAGTAAGTGTAACGATTTCTCTGTTAAGCAAGTGCTACATGTTTTTATGACCGGAGGGAGGAACTTGTGTTGTTTTTCACAGAGAAATGTATCAGAGTTGCGTGGTGTAGCATAAGATGGAAAAGTGAAAGTGAAAATGTAATCCTGCATTTAAGATAAACTCCCTTTTTTATGTGCATGTTAAAATGTAAAATGTGTTAACTATACTAACACTACTCATATTGCATCGCAATTTACATGCATTGAGCATTAAAGCCTTTGCATTAAGATGCCTTTTCACCGGGACAAAGCAAACATCATGCGCGTTTGCATGCGAAAATAATTTATGTAATCTGATTGTGAATACAATGACCCGTCGTCTGCTTATTTCAATCACTGAAACATACAAAGCCAATTTGAAGTCCACTTAAAGTGCAAAACTTCTGAATCACTTAACTAGATCCATAGAAATCACAAGTATTTATTTAACATAATTTCAATCAAATTCAGCACCATATATTATTCCAACTTATTTGGTTATTTAAGTTCAAACCCCCAAAAAAACAACTTTTTGTTTTTATTTCCAAGATTGTTTATTAATCTTAACTTACTAACTAAACCACATTGCAATTATTGTCTTTTTATTTGCTTGGCCGTCAAGTTCTGACCAGGGGAGACTAAAAAGATATTAAGCTAGTTAAATGTTTTATTTTCTTTCTTATTTTCCGAACATATCAGTTGTTATTAGAACAGCATGGAATAAATATGTGGTATACAATTATGCAATATACAATGTACATTCAACCCTGCTGCAGTCGCATGTGTTTTATGATTTTCTTCCTAATTGTCTCTACATATGTAAAGAGTAGATGGGCCTAATTCAGAATTCAGACTAGATTCATGAATCTTAGACTTTCTGTATCGCCTTTGTTGCATTTTTGTCTATTTAACCAATTTATAAAAATAAAATAATAATTTTGCTCCTCTGTAAAATGACTCGTTCTATATTTACAACATGAAGACATAGATTTTAAATATATAATTTTACATTTTCCTGGGAAAATAGTGTTGGTGTAAACTAGGTTTCCACATGGCTATATATATATAAAATATATATTTAAAGTATGTTTTATTATTATGTAATTATGATTTAGTTTACAGCTAATTTCTTAATAGTTTGCTTTAAGTCTGATATGTCCAAAGAGGGCGTGTGTCAGGACCGCCTACAGGGCAGCAAAAATTTGGAAAACAATTAACATGTGACAAAAGATTCATGGCATTCTAGGCACTTATTGTGAGTGCAGTGTGCTCGGCCGACCAGTGTTAATTTTGACAGCAAATTTTGATTTAGTTTTAGTCATAGTCTTTTGACTAAAATACCATTTAGTTTTAGTCATATTTTAGTCATTTGAATTGTTTTTAGTTTTAGTCTAGTTTTAGTCGACTAAATATCATAACATTTTAGTCGACTAAATCTACAGTAAATTTAGTCGGCTAAAATCTAATGGGTTTAGTTACAGTGCATTTATTTAGCATTTCTCTAAAATTTCCAAACTCATTATATAGGTTTGATATTAAGGTATTATCATGATAGACATCGATTTAACTGCAGTGACACACAACATGCCTTTATGTTCAAATTAAATAAAACCACTTCTCATAAAGAACAAGAACATGGTCTTCTTTTTAACGAAATACCAATGGTTATATAGGATAATTATCCATTCTTTATACCAACTTGTTTACCATATTCTTCATTCTTTCAAGCAGACATATTTATTTCTATAAATAAATTGAAATGAACCTTTAGGGCTACTAAAGTTTTTCAGTCAAGAGCAATGAGTGATTAACATCAATGACAGAGACAATAGCAACTTAATTAGACTACTATCCCTTTAAAACCGAACGCACAGCTGCAATGGATGCAATGTACTGATGCACGTTCTCCCTACTGTTTACGTTCACTTAAGACGTAATCGACTGTGTTTATGTGAATGCTCGTCAAAACGGCATCATTTCATGTGTAATTCTCCGCTCACGCGACGCAAGAGAGTACTCGCGCGCTGTGAGACGCGCTTTCTGTGTGTATGCTTCAGTGTCTGTGCTCAGAAAACCGGACCGAATCGAGTTCTCTCTTGCGTCGTCAGATTTATCCATATGTCTGCTCTTCTCTTACTCCCACATATTGATATTTTTGAACGTTTTATGAGACGTGTAGCAAGTGTATTATAGCTTATGTCCTGCCGGTTCATATGTATGCATCTAACCTCCTAACTACACACTGCAGAACTATGTTCTGATTGAATCTCTTTCCAAATCGTCCCTCCCTAACATTTTCGTCTCGTTTTTATTCGTTGACGAATATGTCAATAGATTTTCGTCATAGTTTTTGTCATTCAAAAAGAGTTTTCGTTCGTCATCGTCTCGTTGTCGTCGGTGAAAAAAATGTCGTTGACGACAATTATGACGAAAATTATTCGTCAACGAAATTAACACTGCGGCCGACAGACAGAGAGATCAGAGTCTGGATCAGATTCCTAGAACCTCAGGGGGCCGAGACCTTCCCAAAGTCTTCATTCTTTATTATTATTCCACTATTTAAATATTTATAAACCCTAAAATTTGGGGTTGGTAAATTATTATATTATTTTTTCTGAAAGAAGAATGTTCTGCTCACCAAAGCTGCATTTATTTAATTAAAAATACAATAAAAACAGTAATATTGTGAAATATTATTACAATTTAAATTAACAGTTTTCTACTGTAATATACTTTAAAATGTAATTTATACCTGTGATGCAAAGCTTATTTTTCAGCATCATTACTCCAGTCTTCAGTGTCACATGACCCTTCAGAACTCATTCTAATATGCTGATTTGCTGCTCCAGAAGCATCTAGGGCAGGGGTGTCAAACTCAGTTCCTGAAGGGCCGGAGCCCTGCAGAGTTTATATGCAACCCTAATTAAACACACCTGATCCAGCTAATCAAGTTCTTCAGGCTTATTTGAAAACTACATGGTTTGTGTGTTGGAGCAGGGTTGGAACAAAACTCTGCAGGGCTGCGGCCCTCCAGGAACTGAGATCGACTCCCTCTCACAGACATATGCATTCTTGGGAAGAAAATGTAGCTAAGTTGGCTATAGAGTTCCAGCATTTGTGGAAGTGCTCGAGGAGGATTTGTTAGGTGTGCTACCTTCAAGTATTTATATATTAAAGAGAGCTGCTGACAGAGGGAGGCTGAACAGAGCTGCTATTGTCCTGCAGACTCATGTCCGCTCTCATATCTGTCATGATGAAGGCTTCTCTGAGAGATGTGATATCTCTGAGACCCTCACGCTAACCTCACGTGAGGCCTGCTGACCGTTAAAGACATAGTTCATCATGAAATGAACAGTGTGCCATCCTTTACTCCACCTCATAACTTTTAAAACTCATATGAAAGATAGTCATACATGTTTGGAAGAACATGAGAGTGAGTGTAATTTAGTAGGGATGCCAGGGACGTGTCCCTACCAATATCCAGCAACTACTAAATTGTCCCTAGCAATAATTTTGATCAAACATTTAAATAAATGTATATGTAACCACTGTTGTTGTAATCTAACATGTATTTTTGAGGTGCAGCTCGTCATATTAATGGAGTGTTTTCGTCATATTAATGGAGGGTTTTGGCCACTTCCTTAGCTGGTCAGGCTGGTCTTAGCTGGTCAGGCTGGGAGACCAGCTAAAGCCAGCTACTTCCAGCTTAAACCAGCCAACCAGCTTAGGCTGGTTTTAGCTGTTTCTTTCAGTTACCATTGAAATGGAAATATGGATAATATATTTGTAAATATCATTCTCTTTTCACTCATTTCAGTTAATGTCATTAAACTAGCGAGCTTAGCCAGTAGTAGTACTGAAAGCACAAACATGGCCGAAGACGTGAAATGTGGAGAAACAGACAAACCGATTAAATTGAGTCAGTCATTTACGCTGGAACCGATCCAACTTATTCAAACTCATGACTTTGATCATTAAGTTCAAGCGATTCACTAGCAAAAAAAAAAAACAGATCAAAAGAGCCATTCATTTTCGAATTTCGACATGTCTTGTAATGATTTTAAAAAGCATGTATATTGATGGGTGAAACAGAGCTTTTCGAAACTCTGAATCAACCACTGTTCACGTATTGCGAATCATTTGATTGAGATCAGGACTTCGGAGTGCGTATCGTGAATAATTTGATTTAGATCGGGACATGTTCCGAAGTCCCGATCTGAAATGATGGTTCGAGAATCACTATTCAAATTGGGACTTCAGAGCGCGGAGCACGAAACTTTTGATTTAGAGCGAAATTTCAGAGCGGGTTCCCATATCATTTTTGGGACTTTGGAGTGCAGGGCGTGGATCATTTGATTTAAGCCCGAAACACACTGCATGATTTTCAGCTGTCCCAGATGAAAGATTGGCATTGTGAAAAAATCGTGGTGATTTCTGTGATCATGGCTCCTAATTGGTGGTCCTGTGTCGTACAGTGAGTCAGGCTCAAAGACGGCCGTTGTCACGATCTTGTGACCAAAGATCCTTTGAGAAAAGATCCGAGCCCACGATCATTTTCTGACAGTGTCAGATTAGTCTCGTGTAGCCAGACATTCAGACTGACAGCTGAAGGTCTGGAATCCATGGCAGCTTTCATTGGCCAAGGCCCGCCCATGAGGCCGTTTGACCGACATGTCAAACACAGTTCCTTTCGTTCAGCGTCATGTTTCGGGTCGTGGAAATGTCGCATCAATAACAGACCGGTGTGTAAAACTCTCGGACGTATTTTAAAGATTCTATGCTGCGAACTTTAAATATTTCACATACTTTTGAAAATCCAGCGTTTAGTTGATCCTGATAAGTGCTTGTCGTCACAGTTGTAAACATGACAGCTTTCTTCTTTCGTGAGGGGGTTTGGCGTCACGGCATCTTTGTTTCCAGGCAGAACGTTAAAGAACGCGACACACACGTCTCCCGAAAATCCTGTAGAATTCAACCAATCCGACGACGACTTCAAAACTCCTGAAGTGTTTCCAGCTAAGTGTGCCAAATACATCTGAGACTGAGAGTGTCAGATATTCAGCATGATCATTGCACAGTGCGTTTGCTGCTATGACCCACGCTTACTGACCAGCCAATAAAAATGTGACATGAAATCAACGCAACATGGCGCTAAAACATAAAACTGCTTACCTCAAGCTCTTATTCCTTCCTCTTTCACTGCTTCCAATTTTTTCAGCACACAACTGCCAAATCTACAACTGCCAAAGTGTGATTCATCATGCTCTTTTTGTTTACCACTGTTGACGTTTTATTTGTCAATAGGTGTCATCATCGTACAGTCTACATGCATGTCGTACCCAGGTTTATTAGATCCATGTCGCACAGTGTGATCTACCATGATCTTATAGGATTGCTAAAATCATCCAGTGTGTAGAAGGCTGTATATCGGGATTGGAGCAGGTTCGCGAATCATTTGATTCACATCAGGACTTCAGAGCATGTATCGTGAATCTTTTGATTAAGTTCAGGACTTCAGAGAAAGGATTGCGAATCATTTGATCTAGATCAGAACTTCGGAGCGGGTTCACAAGTCTTTGATTCAGAACGGAACTTCGGAGTGCGTATCGCAATTTTTTTTCTGATTTCTATCTTTCTTTTTTATTAAACAGTACAAAACATCAAAACATTAAGGCAGTACAGTTATAAAAACAAAAAGAAACAAGAAAAAAGAATGTACACAGGTACAAATCCCTTAAGAAAATAAACCATGCTTTTATTATAGGACAAATGTAGTTGTTTTTTTTAAACCATGGTTAATTTTCATAAGGGATGTGTTGCCAGGTTAACAATAAATTAATAAATTGACTTAGTAAGAGGACACATAGGATGAATATAGAGATGCAGTTTTGGCTGTTTATATGATTAACAGAGCTTTGGATAGTTTCCATATAAACTTTGAATAAAGAAAAGAGAGGTTTATGTATGTATGTGAAGTTTAGCTAGCAGGAGACACAATGTATGGAACATTTGTGGTCATTTTATTTACTTTGGCAAGGATCCATTAAATTGATTAAACTCTTTATTAGCTCTACAATAGAAATATATATTAAGTAAAGAAATATTCCTCTTATTCATAATTTTTTTTTTTTTTTATGTAAAAAAAAACTTGTTGGTGAAATGCCTTGTTCTACCATATAAATGTATAAAATAAAGAAATATTAATTTTCATCACTTTTTAATTTAATTTGGTTTGATTTATAAAAGTTCCTCGCTCCACCACAAGGTGTCTCTACACAAGTGGTTCTCAACTGGTTTTGCTCCAGGTCCCAGATTTTACATTAAACCATGTTTTCCAACCTTTTTTTTTTTCTTTTCTTTCTTTTTCTTTTCTTAAATACTCTCACAGCTCTATGTGTAAGGCTCTATTACTCCTTCATCAACACCAAACCAGAAATCTGTTCATTTGTACTCATATTATGGTGGATATTGTTTATTTTTTGAACTTTAACATATATATTTAGAGTGTGTATGTGGCTTAAAACGCCCCAAGCAGCACATTTAATCTGCTACAAGTTTCATCCACATTACACGCGTCATATTGCTCTGTTTGCTTTCCTTAAAAAGGAACAGAAACAAAGCTAAATAAAACTTTCCAACTACCCTCTTCAAGCTTTTCATGTTTTTATTTGATTTTATTGAATCAAATCTGTATTATTTTTACACTCTTATTATTTGCATTGTATTTTGCTCCTGTCTGAGACGCGCCGCTGGGTGAGAGAAGCAGTGATCTGTGAGCAGCACATCCTGTTTCATTTCTTTCTTGTACAGGCAGGTCATTTCACTTTACATAGTTTTTCATTTCTCAGAGTCCATCATTGGGGAAACTGTATTCTCCCTTTTGAACAGACAGGAAGTTATTTTCAAAGGTGTTTTCCCGACTTCTATCATCTGGTGTATGTAGGGGAGTTGATTTCAGTAGAATCCACCCTCACTAGAAAACACACTTGTTGAAAAGTCACAGTCAGCAGGATGAGGTGTGAAGCTGAAAGCTGTCCGTCTCACATCATGACAAGACTCCTGTTTTCATTTCAAAAGCTGGAAGGTTTTCACCCTCACTGGTGCATTTGCAACCTGCCTGGAGTTCAGCACATTCTCATTCACTCCTGTTTATTGATAAAAACCACACCACCTTCAAAACCACTGCAGAAGACACAAGCAGTTAACCTTGGTGTTATAAAAATGAAAGTTAGAATGCTTGCTATACGTAAGCTGATTTTCTAGAGATTAGTAAATTATGATCTAACAGTTTGCCAGTCTTTCTTTTTCTCAGCAAGCCCCACACCCAACCAAAAACTGACCAACAAATGAATTCAAATTTAAACATTTAAAATTAATTGTTATAAATATATAATCATTTATTTATTATAAACAAATATTTCTTTAAACATGTTTAAATATTAAGTTAAATATTTCTTTAAATATATTTATTTATTTTAAAAAAACATGACATAAATAAATAACAAAAACAGCAGAAAGTAATTTATATTAAATATAATTTATTTATAATTTAAACAATGGTTTAAACAATTAAAATCAGTCATGATACCACCACTGCAAAAACAATGAATAAAATAGCAAATTAGCCTTTAAAATAAATTTGCTATAAAAATAAAATTAGTTAGATTTTATTTTATATTCGTTTTTTTATTTGTTTTTAATATTTTTATTTGTCATTTAAACAATTAAAAGCAATAATAATATCACCACCGCAAAAACAATAAAGATAACTCTGCATTAAAAATAATATAGCTATAAAATAATAGAATTAGAGCTGGGTTTTATTTTATTCATTTTATAATATATATAAAATATTATTTATTTATTTATTTTACTTTTTACTATTTATTTATCATTTAAGCTTAAAATCTACGCTCAAGTCTTTATGATATTCTCCTCCTTGCTTCAATGTATTCACCGTTTTACAGGTGAAAAGTCTTTTAGACATCATTCATATCCTCTAAATGTTGTTGTTTTTTCACATCCCTCGTGTTTAGTATGAATCATAGCAAACCCGGCAGACAATAATAGTCTTCAATATTTCTGACCATCTTTGCATTAATGGGAGAAACACATTTGTTTAGAGCTGATTCCTGACAGTGAGCAGTGGAGACAGAACAATGAAGTCAGCTGCTCCTGACACATCGAGACAAAACCAGGCTTCAGTGAACTTCACAATCACACGTGTGTGCCGTCTGCTCAATACACACACACACACACACAATACACACTCTTAATGAACACCAGTGTCATCTGCATATTCTGTTTGCTTAGCTGTGCTGTTATGTTAGCAGCGTAGTGCAGAACTTGCTTTTTCTTTTTTTATATATATATTTAAAATATACAGAAAATGGCCAATAAATACATAGTTGCTAAAATGTTTCAATAAATATATATGTATGTGCTAAAATATGTTTCAAAATATATTTATGTAAATATATTGTCAATCGATTTATTATTATTATTCAAAATAAAAATTAGAATTGTTGCTGAGAATATATATTTATATTATATATTTTTATATATAATATATTTTCTGTATTTATTATTTCATTTCTGTGAATGTGAATTTTATCTAAACATTTTACACTAAAAAATCTTAGTGTAATTTTAGTATCATCGATATATTATTTATCATATATAATTTAAATATTCACTTTAATTTTAAAGTTTTTATTTATTAGTTTTATATAGTTTATTTATATACATATTATTTCAGTATTTTGTAACATTTTAGTTTGTCATGTTTTATTTCAGTTAATGTTTATTTTATTTCAAGTAAAGACAAAGTTTTTTATGGTTTTAGTTAACTATTTTATATATTCACACACTGTATAATGTATAATTCTGCTGTATGTTAAGTGTATGTTTGTTTACATCACATTTTTATTGGGGACATTTTTGTAGCATTATCTAAAGTTGTTTATGTGTCACCTAATGAGTGAGCTTGTCTTTCTCCAAACGCTGTGATGATGCCTTCTGCCCTACTTTCCTCCATCATTATTGGCTGAGCGGCCATTTGGCTTGATATTATCCTCAGGGGAACAACACAACCCCCTCCCAGCTAACGCTCGGGACACTGCCATTTATTCCCACTGCAAAACTATCAGGGAAACATGACACACTTATCTACTTGGACTGGGTGGTCACGATGAAGGTGTTTGTAAAGTCATGTGATCAGTAGATAAGTGCTGTGTGTTTGAATGAATGAACTCAGAAAGACTCAAACACTGATGATGAGCTGTCATTGATTCTGAACAGCATCACAAAACCATGCTCCAGATCTGCTCAAACACAACATGCATAACTCACAGGAGACCAGAATCAGATTGTAATAGTTAACTAAAGCTAAAAACTGCTTTTACTTGAAATAAACAATGACTGAAATAAATATTATATTAACATATAAAGAAACATTAAAGTTCTAAAATAATGTGAATAAACTATAAAACTAAATAAAATAAAAAACTTTACAATTTAAGTGAAATTCTACATATATAAAATAACATTTTATTTCAGCTTGCCAAAGCAACATTTAATTTTAACTTGATGTACTGCATTAATTAAAACTAAATAAACTATAAAACTAATAAATGAAAATTAATACAACAATACACGACAAAAATGCTAAAACTTGAACTAAAATTAAAGTGACAATATCAGTATAATATTTTATAATAATATTATAATAATATATCAATGATACTAAAATAGTATTGATGAGAATAAAAAAAAATCAAAACAGAACATTTGTTACTTGAAAAAAATTATAAATAATTATGTTAACTGAACTTAACTAATAATAAATGTTAACTGAAATAAAATAAAAATATGAAATAATAAAAAACTAAATAAAATAATATAAATCATTATTTCAGCTAGCTATTAAAATTAATACTACTACTAGAAGTCTACTATATTACATGAAAAACAAAACAAAACATGATAACTCTGTTCCTGATTCCTGCTGCCTCCAAAGCCTTTGTGATGTCAGAACAATAGGAAGTGAGCGGGAGGCCTCTGAGTCACGTGTGCTGCCTTTGATTAACATTCAACACTGTGTGTGTGTGTGTGTGTGTGTGTGTGTGACACACTCAGGATGCAGCAAGAATAATCCAGGTGCTATTAATATCTTCGCTTTACAAACTTAAACAGATATGAATAGTCATTTAAGTCATAAAATAAGATCGATTTTCATAAATGATTAATTAGATTAAGGTAGCAGCAGTGGATTCAAATGCTATCTTTGTGTCAATATTTGTGCCTGTTGAACATGTTCACAGGGAATATTGAAGGTATGTTATAGAAAAAGAGATGACATCTCTGTTAATATCTCCCCCTCATGGTCTGTGTGACAATGTGAATCATTGTATATGAGTTGGTCATTATCACCAAAATAAACCCTGACAAGCTCTTCAGTAGAGTACATTTTCTCATAATGACCATCTGACTACATTATCACACTTTTATTACATATAAGAAAAAAAAACATATATATATATATATATATATACATATAACAGTATGTCAATGACACTAAAATACTGATAAAATAAGTTGTGTGTGAATTTTGTTATTTGAAAAAAAAACTTTTTTTATTTCAGCTAGTTAGCTATTAAAATAATTAAAACAAACTAAATATAATAAATTATATAAATTAAACTATATAAATAACGTAAAAATGGTTGCTTGACATTCTATATATATATATATATTTATATCAAAAACACTAACATCCTACCAACCCCAAACTTTTGAACAGTAGTGAAAATGAAAATCTATACAAACACAGTAATGCATTAATGTTGACTTTTAAATCGGGAACATAATGATATATATATGAGCTGCTGTGCACTTTGTTGCTTGTCAGATTATTGTCAGGATTATCATACGTTAGATCACCAGATCAGACATTATCTGAAGCTGAGCTACTGAACAATCTTTTTAAAGGCCTGTTTTATAAACTTTCCTCCTTCATGCTGCAGAACTTTCCATTATGGAAACCAGTAACTAAGACTTAACGACTGGGTTCGAGACTTGGAATGACATCATCTAGTGTGTACTAAACATTTCCTCAAAAAGCGCTCCTTGAGGTCTTTGGGCAGTTATTGAACAGAGACTGATGTGGATTTGTTGACTGTGTGGCCTGCTGACAGCTGTGAGCCTCTCTCTCAGAGAAATGACTGTGATAGAGCATCCGTCTGTAAGACAGCATTCAGAGCACAGATGAATGAGAAGCACACAACACAGCACTGCCTGGACACTCGGTGCATTTACTGGAGCTACAAAAGAATGGGAGGGTTGATTAATTAATAGTTAAATTAATAGTTCCTGCCAAAGAAATCCTTTATGACACTACAAAGGTTTGTATGATCAATAGCTCATTATAATGAGCAAAATTGCATATATATATATATATGTGCAATTTGGCTCATTCAATATAATAAGTAATATATTTTTTACATATAATTTATATATACATTTATTTAAGTAATTTCAAATATTTTTAAAAAACTCTTGTGTATTTGAAAATTGTCAAATATAAAACTAATAATTTTCAAATAGCATATAATAATAATATTCATATACTACTACTACTACTACTACTACTACTATTATATATTATATATGATATAATATTATTTTTATTATAACAATTATCATGCTATGGCTTTATTCTTAAAATACTTCAACAAATCTCATTAGGCTATGACTTTATTCTTGTAATTTTGTATTTATTTTTTTAATATTATTTTAATCTTGTAATCTAAGAATTATCTTTTTAATATATATATATATATATATATATATAAAGCAAACTTAAGTTGTAATTTCGTCAATTATTTGGATGAATTATTAAACTAATGGAAAAAATATCTATCTATCTATCTATCTATTGGTCTATCGGTCTATCTATCTATTGTTTTATCTATTATAATGATGATATTCTTCATGTAAAAAGCTATTACAGCATTTCTTACTGTATCACATTACGTATCACAATGTTTCCTTTATAGATTGAAACATCAAACCAATGAGGCTCTCTTTTAGTTCTCTGAGCAAAATAATAAAATAACATGGCATTTAAGTCCTCACACAGGAACAATGCAAAAGCAAAGGGCCTTGGGGAGATTCCCAAGAGCTGCATCTTCCTTTCCATGAGGGCTGGGTGTGGAGATGTGGGGGATGGGGACGCTGACGCTTCATTCACATGCATTATATCCAACTTAAAGACAAGAAGAGCTGAACTGCTGCAGAAGGACATCCAGCCTTCCATATTAAACGTACAGAATCTGTATAGAAGTTGTTGCATTGAAAGCACTTTTCATGTCTTGAAGGTCAGATTTTTTATGGCAACACAAATGTGTGAAGCTGACTTGTGTAGGTCTTTGTATTTGAATAATTTCAGTAACAAAGTTTCCTCAACTGAATGATTGCACAACTTAACAGTTGTGTGCTTTTGGCCTGAGGGTGTTTAAAGTACTTCTCACTTCTGATGAAGCATTACATTCAGACTACTCTCCTGTTCCAGTTACAATCAACATGGTTTCTGTGTCACAACAAATGAATGCTGTATTAGCATTAAGCATTAAGAGTCATAACAACTATTATTTTGTATGGAACACAACTATAAATATCATTTCCTTGTATGATTGATTGTTCTACAAAACCTTTATATGTCAAAGTTCATGCACCCCACAAGTTTTACTTGCTTATTTGAATACAGATGCATAATGGAGCTTTTCTTCCACATTTGCCTGAATAATGAGATCTTCAGTTAAGCATGCTTTATAATTCTGACTTTTAACTATTAAAGTAACAGTAACAAACCGTGATCTATAGTCTTTACATTCATGTGTTTTCTTGTGTGTGTCTCTTCCCCTCCCCCACCCTACATGAAGTGTGTGCGTGTGTGTGTGTGTGTGTGTGTGTGTGTGTGTGTGTGTGTGTGAGTTGAGGGAAGCAGTGTAGGGGACGTGATAGGTAGGCCTGTCTGCTCTCTCAAATAACTGCCAAATTTCCTGCAGTTTCATGCCGTTGTAGAATAGTGACGATTCAGTGCTTATCTGTGTTTGCGGAAGAAATAATGAATGGAATGGTTAAGGGAGGAGAGAAAGCTACTTTGTCCACTTCTATTCTGCACAGTAACTAAATGCAGAAACTAGGACTTTAAATGAGATGTGGCTACATTTATGAACTGGAATAAATAGGTTACGTGTTTGTTTGCCCTCATTCGGTACAAAAGGCTGCAGGATAACGCAATGTATTTTGTTGTGCATAATTTCCAGTCAAATTATGCCATTTTATGCATATTTAACAGTGAGTTTTGGAATGAATAAAATACTACCTTAGCAAAACAGAGTTCATAATGTTATTCAAAAATTACTTAAAATGTAATTTCCACCACAGAATATGATTAAACATAATACATCTTGATGTGGTGGAAATGTTAATGACTTTTGAACATTTAGGCTACTACAAGTGTGTTTTAAATGAATTACCCATTATCCTTGGTCTAAGCTGAAAACACTTATTAACATAATGTAAACTTTGAATTATTATGGTAGTTCATGGTTTGAATATAAAATAAAGATGATCGTTTATGAAACGTGTGTTTAGTAGCTTTTTTGTAAACATATTTACGTTATTATTCGTCACTTCGCCTAGATACATACGGGTCCCAGCTGCAGGACGTGGTTTATGAAGGGACATTTGTTTACAATGCGGGCTAAAAATGACTACTAAATACTGAGTTAACTTCCTTCTCATTACTACTAACGGAAGCCATCCTCACGCGTCAGAGTCTGTGCATAACTCTCATAACTCAATAAGCAACAACAACCGTAAACCACACTTCCACTGTAACAATCTAGATGAAGAATAGTTGAGAGGGTCATGTGATCAGAGGTGCGCGAGTCGCGACGCTCCACAGAACGCGTGAACGGTTCTTTTGAACAGTTCATCGAAGCAATTTAGTGATTCTTTTACGTGAGGACGTTATTGCGTCACCACGTGGTCCTCCGATGTCCCAAGCAGCGTGGCATTCTGCATGCTCTTGACGGTTTCAATAAAGCCATATTTTTGTTTAATGCATTTTTATTTAGTTTAATGTTTACCAGAACAGTTTGGCTCAGCCATCATTCAGCTCATATAAACAATTCATTCAGAGCCTTAATAATATATACTTAATACTTATGCAATCATATTTCACAACTCCTCCAGGGTAACTTTCGTGTTTTAAAACCAAATTCGATACAACTGTTATAAACATACTTCCGGTGCATTTTATTTTAAATTATTTTGATATGGTGTTTTTAATGAGGTCTTTGTTCATTACGAGTCGAACAAAGTAACTAAAGTAATACTTGAGATGAGTTAAGTAACCGTTGGGATTGATTCATAAGTGTTTTGATTCACTAAAAAGAACGGGATCATACGAGTCACTTGTTCATGGGAATCAAACTACGCCGTTGGTGCTTTATTTATTTGATTCACTAAAATGAACCGACTCATTACAGTTGTTTTTGATTCTCCTTAGCCAAATTTCATGTACACAAACAAAAAAAGTACACAAACTTTTTTCTTTATTTAGAGTTGACTTAGCCACGTATATGGAAACTATATGTATTTAATATAAACTGTATTTCTTTATTCATCCTTTGTGTCTTCTTAAGTCATACATTTATTACTTTGTTGTTGTTTACCCTGGCTAGTTGTATGTACTTTTTTCTCTGTCCTTTTTCTTTTCTTTTTTTTGTCTCTGTATGTAATTATCTGTATGTGACATACTGTTTAATAAAAAAACAAAACGTGTTTTTGATTCACCGGTTTCGCGAACCAGTTCAAATGATTCGTTGCAAAGATCCGACTCAACTGTGCGTCCACGGGAGCGCGCCCTCTCTCTCTCTCTGAACGCAACAGCTGCATAGTGAGTGATTTGCAAACATTGAAAGCAAGGCATTTCGTCCGGCTAACAATTGGCTAACTCAGCTAATCAGATTTCCAGAAAGAAAGACGCTACCAAACTAACACCCCATAGATATTAATAGTTACTATAGCGATTGTTGGCACACAATAAGAATACCTGACGAAGTCTGAACATAATGGTAGGTATGGAGGGTGAGTTCCTTATTTTCAATATTACTCATCGCTAGCGTGTCGTTAGCCAAATTTCTATTATCAGCACGAGCACAGGTTGATCTAAACTAACCAAAGTTAACGAACTGAGACATATGCCTTAGTTTAACACCGATACTCTTATATATGAAACGAAATAGAAGAGGATGATAAAGTTGGTGTCTTTTTTTGTTATGCAGGAACTGCATTAAGATCTTTTGATGTTCTTCCTTAACTTGAAAGGGGAAAGAATAGAAAACAACTTGACAAAAGTTTCAGCCATCCTCCAAAAGCAAAGTCATAAAGTTGTTTTTTGATATCAGCCCTGTTATTTCACACAATAATAGCTTGTGATGCAGCCATTGCAAAACAAGTTATTCTAATAGCTAACGTTACAAAGAAGGAACTTTTGTGTAAGTCTGGTCTGGTTTGTCGTAATTATGATTTTATTTTATTCTTTTTGGATGAATATCTATTCTGGTTTGTTTTTATTGTTTCTTTCATCCAACTATATTGATGGTTTTAAGATAAGTTATTTATTCAAGTTATTTATCTTCTACTTGACAATATAGTGATCTCATTGTTCTATAGTAAAAACAACTTAACTGTAGTTAGGGAGGAGTTTTGTATCACGTTCCAAAAAGAAAGCAAAAAAAGAAAAAGAGGGCATACAGGTATATTGGCGAGGTATGTAGTAAAATAAATACTAAAGCTGCTGATCAAGTTAGAATGATCACGTGTCAGGAAATTACAGCCACATTAAAGACACGCTTCCACACACGAGGCATTATTATCTATATGAACCATGATTTAGTTTATAAGGCGCGTCGCTTGCATAGTTTCTATTATGTTTTTGAAAAACCGATACTTTTAAACGTTGCAGTATTACGTCAATAACCGTCGATTTAATTAGCAGCCATCACCACATCTCTCCACTTGTGCTCGACGTCAGTTGTGCCCAGAAGTAGTATTGTCTGAATACCCTTTTACACACCGCGTGTATATATATATATATATATATATATATAATAAAAAAAAAATAAATATATATATATATATATACACACACACACACACACACACACACACACACACATGGGTCAAAGACGTAAAGATGTCCACATCAAAAGAAATTTACAAAAATGATTTTATGTCCATAGAAAGCACATTAAATGTAAGTAAAGTGTCTACTTTTAAGGTTTTAAATATATTTTTGGAGAATAAATGTCAAAATTTGGTTGAAATAATGTTACATTGTCATTCAGTGTAACAATATTTGTTAAAAAAATCAAATAACATGCTTATTTTGACTTGTACATATAAAAGAATAAGGGAGCATATTACATTTTATTGTTTTAAATGAGTAAAAAATTCTTACTGACAAATAGGCAAAACATAGGATCGTGGCAAATTTAAAAAATGTAAAATTACAACTAATTAGTATCTGGGGTAAAAGTAATTAGTCTTTTAATGTGTCATAAATTGATTTTTGTTGTAAATATGCCTGACAAGACTGTTACACTGAATGACATTTTAGTGGGTGTCTTCTGTAAATCAGGGGAACATTTATGATATTTATTTTGTGCTCAAAAAAAACAAAAACAAAATTGTAATTGAATTAAACAGAAAACTTATTAGAGCAGTATTACACTTATTGTTTTTATGCTTAAACCCTTTTTCGTCTTTGACCCACATACATACACACTATATATATATATATATATATATATATATATATAGATATATACACACATACATACACACACACACACATATATATATATATATGTGTGTGTGTATGTATTTATGTATGTATTAGGGCTGTCAATAGATTACAATTTTTAATCGTGATTAATCGCACACTTTTTTTTTGTGATTAATCGCACACTTATCATGAAATTAAGCATATACCATTTATCTTGCTTATTACATTAATTTAGTCATTATTTGCTATATCCAGCAAAGTAAACCAAAAGATTGAAGGGTGATTCTCACAAAACTGTATTTACTGCAAGCTTATTTCAAGATAAATTTAGATATATTTTCAAAAAAAGGACACTTGGGAGACTCCAAAGGGACACCAAAGAACCAAATGATATAAGAAGTTCATATAATTGATACATTTGTGCACACTGACTAAACACAGAAACATACACAAGACAAATCAAAACATTATCCTGAATGTGTGTGGAAACAACGTGAATGTACTGAAATGTGTCTGTGCATGAATACACCATGATCTGTGCGTCAAGAGCGCTCAAAAATGGTGTATGTTCAGACTCACGCGTGCTTATGACTCCTGTACGTTACCACAATCATCTTTACCTTGATTGCAATCCTCAACCATCAAAAGTAGCTGGTTTGCTTTATCCAGCTGAGAAAACATAGTTTGCATATCATACAGTGGTGGGATGTTTTGACGTTACGTTCAGTCTGTATTTCACACTGCGCGACGCGTGAGTGAGCTCTCGCGCTCTTCAGAAACAATCACAGAGCTTGTGTTTTAAAGCGAAACACACTGGAATTAATAATTCACTGAAAGCGCAACGTGAGTTTCTATTCTCTCCGCCATGTTTTATGTAATCGGCCTGGTTTTCTTTACATTAGCCCTGTTTTGGACTGATTGCTTGAATGGATTCGCTTGCTGGATCACTGGATAGAAAACTTTCCCAGAGTTTAGCAGCTTAAAATGATCTCATTGCAAACAGAGAAGCAAAATCGGGAAAAAAAGGTTTAGAATAGAAATTGTTTCAGTAATTTAGCGTTAAATTATTTTAACGCGTTAAGTGTTTTGAATTTATCACATGCGTTAACGCTGCATTCCAATTAATCTCAATCAAACTGCATATATATATTATTTTGATTAGGTTAAAAAATACAGCTAACTAACACAATAAAAACATGATAAAATAATAAAAAACATGATTTTTGAAACTCTTCATATATATATATATATATATATATATATATATATATATATATATATATATATATATATATATATATATATACAGTGGCATGCAAAAGTTTGGGAACCCCTTGCAGAATCTGTGAAAATGTGAATAATTTTAACAAAATAAGAGAGATCATACAAAATGCATGTTATTTTTTTATTTAGTACTGTCCTGAGTAAGATATTTTACATAAAACATGTTTACATATAGTCCACAAGACAAAAAAATAGCTGAAATTATTCAAATAACCCCCCTCAAAAGTTTGGGAACCCTTGGTTCTTAATACTGTGTGAGGTTACCTGGATGATCCACGACTGTTCTTTTGTTTTGTGTTGGTTGTTCATGAGTCCCTTGTTTGTTCTGAACAGTTAAGCTGAGCACTGTTCTTCAGAAAAATCCTCCACGTTCTGTAGATTCTGCAGTTTTCCAGCATTTTTGCATATTTGAACCCTTTCCAGCAGTGACTGTATGATTTTGAGATCCATCTTTTCACACTGAGGACAATTGATGGACTCAAACACAACTATTAAAAAAAGGTTCAAACATTCACTGATGCTCCAGAAGGAAACACGATGCATTAAGAGCCGGGGGGTGAAAACTTTTTGAATTTGAAGATCAAGGTAAATTGTACTTAATTTGTCTTCCGGGAAACATGCAAGTATCTTCTGTTGCTTCCGAAGGGCAGTACTAAATGGAAAAAATATATATATTTCTACAAAAGAAAAAAGTTGGAAATCTTCTTCAAATTCAAAAAGTTTTCACCCCCCGGATCTTAATGCATCGTGTGTTCTTCTGGAGCATCAGTGAATGTTTGAACCTTTTTTAATAGTTGTGTTTGAGTCCATCAATTGTCCTCAGTGTGAAAAGATGGATCTCAAAATCATACAGTCACTGCTGGAAAGGGTTCAAATATGCAAAAATGCTGGAAAACTGCAGAATCTACAGAACGTGGAGGATTTGTCTGAAGAACAGTGCTCAGTTTAACTGTTCAGAACAAACAAGGGACTCATGAACAACCAACACAAAACAAAAGAACAGTCGTGGATCATCCAGGTAACCTCACACAGTATTAAGAACCAAGGGTTCCCAAACTTTTGAGGGGGGTTATTTGAATAATTTCAGCTATTTTTTTGTCTTGTGGACTATATGTAAACATATTTTATGTAAAATATCTTACTCGGGACAGTACTAAATAAAAAATAACATGCATTTTGTATGATCTCTCTTATTTTGTTAAAATTATTCACATTTTCACAGATTCTGCAAGGGGTTCCCAAACTTTTGCATGCCACTGTATATATGTGTGTGTGTGTGTGTGATAGACACATCGTATATATTATAGACTTTATGCGTATAATGTTTTATTCAATATTTTGAGCTTTTTCTGAGATAATTACTGAGTGGTGGGTGTGTTTTTCTCGCAAACTGTTTTTCTGAAGTTATAATGTTTTTCACTTATTTGCATTAGCCATCCGCACCATTTATTGTTCTATAAGACAATTACTACAAGTGTAACTGACACTCTCTTTTTAAGAACTTCTTTTGAGAAATTTGGATGGTTTGGGGGCCAACAAACATGCTATTCTTGTGAACAGGTTGCATGGCAAAGCCCAAACAAAAGAGTAAGACAAACACCAGCTGGTCTCTAGCTGTTTCTTCAGTATGGCAACTAACTGCGTTTTAGGCTATTATAATGACTCGAGCATAGGTGGGGCCATTAACTTTATCATTTTGCACTATTTAGGTAATCTAAATGGAACTTTTCTACATTTGAAAGTAAATGGCTTTGCTCAGGATTACTTTGTGATTACTATCTGAAGGACTTTGAGAAGCAAAATTGTTGAAATCAGCATGGCAAGACCTGTCGTTAGAGTATGTCTGCATAATGTAAATTAATTCACAGATTGTTTTGTTTCTTTTTCACTTGCTTTTTTTAACAGTGGTTATTTGGTAGTTAACTGATGTGCTAAAGCTTCCTTTTCAGCCTCCGTTTCTCTTTTTTTTCATCTTCAGCCTCTGTTTCTCTTTTTTAGTGCCTTACATTAGCGAAGCCTATTTTTGTGTTGCGTTTCCCTAAAAGTGAGTTTAACTAGTTGTGTGTATGTAGGGAATAGCAGGAGATTGTTGACATTTCATGATGGATTCTTTTTATCTTTTGTATTTAAGGCATTGGTGTGGTGTAAAATAAGCACTTGTGTGTGTGTGCAGTTTAGAATTGATTGGCAAGATGCCTGAAACTTTGCATTTAGGCTTGAATACGTGTCGTATGTTCATCTCGGGTGTTATATAATATCCTAAGACAAAGATAAATGTGGTTCCTCATATTTATTGGCTTGTTTCAGCATGGAAGAAAGGCTAAAAGGTTGCAGAACAATGCTGTGACTCCACCTTAGACCTCATGAGTGAGGTTTCACAGATATTGTGAAGGACACCGCTGTAGATAGGCATACAACTCTGGCTTCCTGTTGCCTCACAGTAATGCATCTAAAGAACGGCATGTCGTCACTTTTGTCCCTGAAAAACTTTCCAAAAGGTCTGAAATTGGGTTTTCCCTACTTGTATTCAATTCCCTAATGTACCAATACAGAACAGTTGATGTCAGATCTATGTGTAATTTATTAGATCTCAGACAATGCTTTTCTTTGTTTGTGACATATACATATTCACTGAAATTATACTTTCAACTTTCAGTAGATATACACTTGGGCACTATGTATGCACAGATATAAATATATATATATATATATATATATATATTATATATATATATATATGTATTTACTGTCCTGCATTGTGATTCTCTTATTTGTTAATTCTAACATTGGTTTCCATTAGGGATGTGCGGGTCTAGTCGACTAAACGGTACAGCTCCTACTAGTCGACACTGAAAACAATAGTCGACTACACGAGAGAAAAAAAAACCATGATGATTTTATCATTCAAATTACCATCATTTTAACATAACATTTAAAACATTTTAAAGAACAGTTAAAATAAAACTTTTGAAAAAGAATACATATCAAAATATTTAAATACATAAATATTTTTAAAAGCGTATCTGGGCGGGAACTATAATTTTTACCTCACATGTCTTTTCTTCATGTCAGTTGCGGCAAGCTCCACGCGAAAGACCAGCAAGGTGTGGGATTATTTTGAATTAGAAGGAAATGGAAACGTTTTTTGTAAACTGTGTAATGTCAAATTGGCTTACAATAACTTTACTGGAGCTATGCGTAATCATATTCAATACAGGCATGTATGCGTTAGCTTGGAGGCTAGCCAAAGCCAAATGTGAATCATGTCACACTACAGCCTGCCGCTGAGGTCCGCGATCCTATCCGCGCTGTCTATTCCTCTAAACGAAGACCCACTTCGGTGGTGGTGTGGGATTTCCAGGCTCTTTTCGAAACTGTCTGCTTGCTTGTAGTTATTTCTCTGCGTGCCTGTGACTTCAGTTCCTGCCGAGCGCGGGGGTTTTTTCAAGTGCAGAATCGCCTCTAGTCCCGTCTTTCGCCAGACCACGTTAACATGTTAAATTCACGGAACAAATTCGCACGGTCTGAGTAAGTAAAATTAACTTTCTGTTTTTAGACCATATATATAGCCAACATGAAGTACATTTTTAAAAGCCGTTTTAATGCTATTCCTTGATAAACTTTCCTATTGTTTTTTACTTTTGTTTTAATATGTGGTTTAATATGTTGGCTAACGTTATATGAAAATGAAGAATTCTGTCAGTCTATTGATTTTTCAATTTCTGCATTGCTCCAGCCGATCTGAATAAATATGCACTGGTTTATGAAGAGTGTATGCTCTTCCTTTTTTTTCTGTTTAACGTCCGCCTAAAATTAATTGATGATAACGCGAGGCAAGCATACGGCATAATCGTGACCTATTTTTAGCAGAATTCATTGAGGGATTTGACAGTGTGATTCAAAGATTAAGTATCTCTCAACTGTATGCTGTTATATAGACACACGCACAGATTTGTTGTTGTTTTTTTGCCGTTTTTGGGGGGTTTCTAGCTTTTAGACTAGTCGACTAGTCGGATACAAAACTTCCGTTTAAACGACAGTCAAATTAGTCGTAGCGCACATCCCTAGATTCCATAGTTTTTATAATTTACCTAAACAAAGACAAATTACATCAAAATAATTGGTCAAATGCTAGTTGTAAGTGTTTAAAGCTATAAAATGGCTTAGTTTTATAATATATTATTATAATGTATTGTTCATGCAGTTTTTTTATGCCCACTTATTAATTGAGATTACTACGTGGATATTTGTACAATTAAAAGTTGATTTGTCACTCTGCTGCCCCATTAAAATTAACTAGTGTAATAAAAAAGTTGATTAAAAATTTGTGAAGAATAAAGAAATGGAGATTTTTTTGCAGCTTATAAAATATACAAGTCAAAGCATCCCTTATAAACTTATATCTCTTTTAACCTTAAATCTTATTAAAACATGTCTTGGTCATGGTGCAGCGACATTCCCAGTGGAATAACCAAATATGACTTTTCTCAAGGGCACAATTATTATAGAATAACGCAGTACTCTCAACAACCCTTTAGCTGCTGGTTTATTCCCAATTCAGATACTTTGGGGTCACAACCTTTGGATGTTAGCCCCAGATCTTTAACCACAAGGTTACTATTGTGTTTTACCCAGTCTATGTTACCTCAAATAATTATATATATATATAAATTAAAATGATGGCTGCTAACAACAAAATGTTGAATGCTTGCTTCTATTTTAGAAATGAGCTTAGATTATTGCTTGCTCTGTATTTAATTCACTTTTGATAAGCTACATTTGCTGCAACTGCTGCAGTGTACGTAAAACAAATTTTCTTTTGTCTCCAGTTTACTTTAGAAACTTAAGCAAAACATCAAACTTAGAGCCCTGTGTGGTTGCTAATCTTTTTTTAACGATCCATGTGACAGATCATGTTTCATCTTAAGTAACAGTACAGACGAGATGAGTACTTGTTTTCTCTCCCCCATTAATTTAATCATCTGTATTTGTAAGTGTAGTCCTGAGTTGATTACATTCCGCAGAACAGGCCACACCTGACTTTGTCTTTTTCTTTCATTTCAGGTTTTGCCTGTCAGGACAATTCCTCTGTGTGAATCACAAGAAATCAACTGATCAAGTTTATGCCCCATTACCTGGAAGTGACTGGCAAGCCTCAACTGCTTTTCTTGTACAGGATGGCTCATACGGGTTTACTGAAACGCTTAGCATATGCGCTGTGCTGAAATTTAAAAAGTCTCTTTGGAAAATTTGGCAAGTTCCATGGAAGTGTTAATAGTTATTTGGTTTTGTGTAATCTAATGGATGATGTATTTCAAATGAATGTCTCTTTTCACATGTCTCATAACATTCAACATATTGTTTCATACAATCTTCCAACTGAAACTAAAAAAGAAAGAAATACCCAAGTAAATTCCTGCTGACATGCCTACCCACCCATTGATCCCGTATGTGGAAAGTCCTGATGGACTAGGTCATGACATTCTCAGCCACAGCAGTGCAAGCATGCCTGGTACTGGATCTAGCATGACGCCCCACGCCAGTGTGGTGGAAAAACTAGACACGCTGGCAGAAAGTAGCCTACCTCTAGACTGCATGTTTTGTGAGGAGACATTCCTGCATCAGGAAGACCTGGGACCACACCTTCTTTCCCAGCATCCCACAACATTCCACGCTCCCGCAGTGTTGCGCGTGGAAGCGGAATTCTTAACTCCCAGCGAAAGGGCTCGTTCTAAGACCTGCCCAGCTGTGGAAAAGAATGAGGAGCTCTGTTGCGTTGTGTGCGGTCAGGCTGTCGCAGATGCGACCGAGCTGGAAACGCACATGCGGAAACACAAGGACTCTTTCACATATTGCTGCGGCCTCTGTGGACGTCGTTTCAAAGAGCCGTGGTTCCTAAAGAACCACATGAGAACCCATGGTGGAAAGACTAAAAACAAAAACCAGGACCTGGAGGTCCCTGTCACCGTTAATGATGTCATCCAAGACCAACCCCCATCACCTGTGGTCACGACGTACAAAATGTGCATGGTATGTGGCTTCTTCTTCATGAACAAGGAAGTTCTGGCTGAGCACAGCAAGGTCCACAATCGTGAACTGGAAGTGGATGAGAACGTCTCCTCCAATAGCCAACCTGCTGAGGAGGTTCCTGTATCTCAGAAGGCATTTTTGCAGACCCTACAGTTGCATCCTTCGGGTGCGAGAGAAGAAGCTGAATGGAGTCATCCATCTGGCCGCTGGATATCCCAACTTGATCCTTTCAACACCTACCAGGCTTGGCAGTTGGCCACCAGGGGCAAGATCGCAGCAGGTCCGAACTTGGCCAAGGAGCTCAATGCCGACTCCAACTCTGACAACGAGGACTCTGGTTCTGAAAAAGAAGAACTAGGGGCCATTTGGGCTTCTAGTGGTGGAGATAAACCCAGGCGAGGCCTACGAAATGAACTCAAGCCTAGCGAGACTCCTTCCCCATCACCTGAGCAAAAAGGTCTGATTCGTAAAGACAAGCCAACAAACTGCGAAGAGTGCGGCAAGATCTTCCGGACGTACCATCAGTTGGTCCTCCATTCTAGAATCCACAAGAAGGAACGAGGGGGAGCAGAGAGTCCCACCACACCTGTAGACGGGAGGGCCCAAAGCGTAGGCTCTTGTAGTAGTTCATCTCTTGACCGAGCTGAGGAGTACTCAGAGGATGGCTCCGAAGAGGGAGTGCCAGTTGACGCCTTTAATCCAGGTATTATTACCCAAGTGCTTGGTATTGTTTTCACTTTTTTATTAGTTCTTAATTGCTCTGTATAACAACTTACCGTCATCTGTCAGAAGTTCATCCACAGAGTGCTCAAGATTGTCATAATCTTTTCGAATTATGTACACCATAAATACCCAGAAATGCACACTCTTTACTACAGAAAAAAGCTACTTCAGTCTCAAGGGTTCAATTGCAGAATTTAGGTGCAGACCTTAGGGCTCCCTCTGCTGGTCAAAGAAAACTCATGCATATTTGACTTAAGGACATTCTGTAGTGCAGCTTGCGGTTTTAAATTTCTATTCTGGAATTCCATGTGTCATTTAAGGCTAAACCTAAACATGTCACTTTTCCTACAGAAAAAAATGCAGAAGGATCGGGAAAAATGAAGCTGAAAATTCTTGCTCCAAGAAAATGCAGTTACTGTGGCAAGACTTTCCGCTCAAACTATTACCTCAATATTCATCTCAGGACACATACTGGTTAGTTCTTTGTTGTATTGTCTTTTTACATTGTATTGGGTCTCTAAGTTTTTCTCGCTTTCTGTCCCTAATGGCTTGTATTCAAGGATGAATGTAGTTTGGCTATTTTTTTGTCTTATGTAAACTGATGTGTCTCTTGTCATTTCACAGGTGAAAAACCATATAAATGTGAATACTGTGACTACGCCGCAGCACAGAAAACCTCTTTGAGGTACCATCTAGACAGACGTCACAAGGACAAACCTTTCACGGAAATCCCGAACATTCCTGCAACACCGTCTGCTAGAAATATCATCAAGGCCATTGAACCTCCCAAGAATGTAGATGACAAACAAGCCTTAAAACCAGCCAAACAGTGGCTTGCTCCTAAACCTCTGCCTGCCAGTGTTAAACATAAACCAGGCATGAGCCAAGCTGTTATTAACAGCACAAATCCTTCCATTCAAGTCAAGCAAGAGTATGTTAGTGCTCCCGTCGCAGCTCCTTACACCCCTGTGGGTGAGGTCAACAAAAAATCCCCGTTACCGGTAAACCAGAAGATGGAGGAGAAGGAGGCTACCGAAGCACCTTTGAATTTGTCTCTCAAAGTGCCACTTCCTGTATCTGCTACCTCAGTACCAAGAAACCTGTTACCAACTAACACATGTACCTCTTGCTCCTATGAAACCCTTTACCCTGAGGTTCTCTTGATGCATAAAAAGCTCATCCACAAGGAGAAGTTGGATGTCAAGAAGAATGGATACAGGGGATCTCAGAAACAGAAACGGCACACTGGTTGCCCGCCGGCTCTTGAGGGCAAAGACGTCACTCCTTTGCCCCACATCAACAGGAAGCATCCCCGTCGGACCAAATCCCCACTGCGGCAACCGGAAAAACTTGGGGAGAAGCTTTCGAAACAACCTCAGATGTCTAAGATTTCTCCTGCGAAGGAGCGCTGGAGAGATCAGCACCAGGAGGGCCAACGGGGCAGGGAATCGGATGCAACCAGCTCGCTTTCTAGAATCTCAGAGCAAGAATCTAGCAGAAAATTAAACATGCCATTGGTAATCGATCGAGAGTTGTCCAAGCAGAGGCCTGGCCTGAATCATGAGATGAATCAGAGGGCAAGCTTGGGCAAAAATGGAATGGTTTGGCCCACAGATCCAGCTAGACTTTGCCTTTCTGACCGTTTCCGAAACTTGCCGCAAACGGATATCGGTGAACCCTCTAGCAAGAGACACAAGTCCTTTGAGCCTCTACATACTGCATCTGGACGGCTCGGAGAGGATTTCAACCGGATCATGCCCTCCGGCAGAAATGCGAAAACCTCGTTGCAGGTGAACTCGCCCTTGGCTTCGGTTAAGGTGACTCCCACACCGTCTCCCAGCAGCATGCAGGCCGACTGGAATGTCATCGACCTGCTCCGCAACTACACGCCTAACAACCTGGCCTCGCTCTATCACCCCGCCGCTGCAGGCTCCAGCCATGCTGTCATGGCCTCACCTGTCACTGGTGAGTATTTACAACAATTCAGCAATTGGTCATTGGGTAAAAGAAATAGCTTTTACATACTTTAAGATAAGCATAAATCATTTTCTTATTTAGTTGTCTTATTTCCATTTGTTTTCAAAATATAATACTATACTGGTAAACTGGCATATATAGGCAAATCTCACAAACTGTTTCAATCCTATTATTAAAAAATATTTTCTCTCTATAATTGTTTTTATTTATAGCTCTATAAAGTTTTCACAGAGATGTTTTTTGTTTTGTTTTTTAGTAATTGAGTTGGAATGTGATGCATATATATATATATATATATATATATATATATATATATATATATATATATATATATATATATGTAATTAATTAATTAGTAATTATTATATAAAAATATTGTGTAAATATATAATAGTTTGCATATAATTACTTGAAATATTTAGTTAAGTATGTACATATGTTTTGGGATTGGTTTTGTTGCATTGTGACATGTATCATGTCAGGTTTTCATTATCATGCCCTCATTTTTCATTATCAATATGCATTATATGACATTTTACGTTTTTTAATGAACAGCAAAAATTGCAAACAAAACAGCAAATTGCATACAGATATATATATATATATATATATATATATATATATATATATATATATATATATTGTGTATGTATATTTGTGTTTGTGTGTGTATCTTTGTTTCGGTGTTAAAATAACATTTCAAGATTTTTTCCTTTACAAAAATGCAGGCAGCAGCCTTCAAGAATTATTTAAAGTTTTAAGACTTCACCATTGCCTCATAAATGGTCTTGGCAGTTGTTTAGTGAGGAGATGTCCTGTGATCATAACTGAATATGTTTCTCTTTTTAGGGAGCAGGTCCTTGATCTTTCCTCACTACTCCACTAGTATGTCTCAGAGGAGAATCCAAACCAGCCCTCTGAGTAACAAACGCTGTGGACCTTCAGATAAGAACTCTTAGGCCTATCCAGGGTAAATGTCTTCAAATGTCCTCGCACTCATTTCCCAGGTATTGCATTGTGGTTTATGTAGCTAATCGCACTGTTTCTCCTCCGCAGCTTCAAAATGCGCCAATAAAACGGTGGGGTCCTCAGTTTTGAGGAAGGTTTAACCAATTTGATGTTGCTCACTGTTCTTCAGACACTACCGCCGAAGGGTTTGACGTGTTGGAAGTGGATACGGGCCTCGGGCTCTGCTCTAGCCTTGGCTGCAAGGCAGAACGAACTTGGACTGCAGCCTTGAACAGTGTTGTTTTGATTCAATTTGCATTCCATTATGGCAATAGATTCATCTGCGGTGCACTTAACACGAAGCTGAACGTCAGACGCACTCCGTGCATGACAGTTGACTTGTGAATCTGTTGTGGGTCGGTGGTTTATTATGACGGCCTAAATACTAATCAAACCACAAGCCCAGCAAGTGCCTCTATTACGTTTTATTAAAAGCCTAAATGCACGAGTGGACGGCACTGACCGAATAAACAAAAGGGCCGCTGTGTTTTTTGCTTCCCTCTTATCGTGTCTGTATTGTTAATGTTTAACATCTCTTTTGCAGGTCAACTTTATGCTATGCACAGAACGGGATAATTTCTGAATTAGAAACCTTCTCATTTGTACAAAAACTAGCTGCTGTTACCGTCTCGGATGCGAGACTTCTGAAGCAATGGTGACGTACTGTGTACTGTTGTGTAGGTACATTTAAAAGTAAAGTAAAGTAAGTAAATGCAGGGACTGCGTGGAACCTCTTTCACTGTGACAAAGACATTCAACGGGATCCTCAGGATTGATGAGAAACATAACTGTGATTTTGCGCCTCCACCGCTGAGCAGTTTCCGCCAAATGTGTGGTGAGCGTTCTTGATGTGATTGTTACGTTTTCATACACCAGAATGGTTTTGTTATTCTTTTTTTTCTTTACTTAATCAAGTGTATATTTATTTTCAGGCGAGTGTGTTGCTTTATTAGTTTGTATGTGGAACGGTGGCTAAAGCTCGTCATGGTTTCTGTTACTGTCTGTGTTCAGTATACTAGCTCTGAAGATGTTTGAAGAGTTAACTTATTTTGTAATATATATATATATATAAGGGGCTTTCATGAGCTGAAGCAAATGCATCAAATTTTCATTGATGATAAACTTGAAGCGTTTTATTTTTTTTCATTTGCTTTACAACACATTGATGAATTGCCCCTTATTTAGTTTTTTTTGAGTCGTAGATCAGTTATGCTGAGTGATAATGGATTTCTATTCGACTTTGGTCAGAAACCAATGCTGCTTCATGCTAAATGCAGGTTCGATCTGGTTTTTGTCCTGGCTCCCGCTCAGTATTTTGACTCTTAAACACACCGAATTGGGTTTGTGTAGGTAGTTTGGTTTAGGATGTAGTGGCCACAATGTGTAAATTTGTTTGTAGTTGTGCTTTTTTTTTTTTCTAGGGTCTTTTTGCATTTTAAATTTTTCTTTTGCACTTTCACTAATGACTTTTTCCCTTTAGAGTTCCTTTCTTGTGGTCAGGTTGTGCAAAAATTATGAAGCCAAGATGCTTTTTCTCCCCGCTCTTCTCGTCCAATGTTTCTTGAATGATGCTGTTGTTTTTGCTCTTTAACAGAATTTGTCATTTGGATTTCCAATCTTGTAACCCACCTTGTTATTAAGCCAGGTGTATTCCAGGGCTCAGGCCCTTTCTAGAGGCAGAATAAAGCAGTTGTGCAAACTGAAAGAAATATCAGTTTGTCTGGTTTTCATTTTCATCTGTGGAAGGTGAGTATTTTGTTTTTGATCTTGACTGTAGATGTTTATTATACAGTGGTGTGAAAAAGTGTTGGCCCCTTCCTAATTTTTTATTTTTTTGCATGTTTGCCACACTTTAATGTTTCAGATCATCAAACAAATTTAAATATTAATCAAAGATAACACAAGTAAACACAACATGCAGTTTTTAAATGAAGGTTTTTTTTTATGAAGGGAAAACAAAATCCAAACCCACATGGCCCTGTGTGAAAAAGTGTTTGCCCCCCACCCCCTGTTAAAACTGTGGTTTATCACACCTGAGTTCAGTTTCTCTAGCCACATCCAGGCCTGATTATTGCCACACCTGTTCGCAATCAAGAAATCACTTAAATAGGACCTGCCTGACAAAGTGAAGTAGACCAAAAGATAATCAAAAGCTACACATCATGTTGAGATCCAAAAAGAACAAAAAACCTCATCTCAGTTTTGCCAGAAAACATCTTGATGATCCCCAAGACTTTTGGGAAAATACTCTGTGGACTGATGAGACAAAAGTTGAACTTTTTGGAAGGTGTGTGTCCCATTACATCTGGCGTAAAAGTAACACAACATTTCAGAAAAAGAACATCATACCAACAGTAAAATATGGTGGTGGGAGTGTGATGTCTGGGGCTGTTTTGCTGCTTTAGGATCTGGAAGGCTTGCTGTGATAAATAGAACCATGAATTCTGCTGTCTACCAAAAAATCCTGAAGGACAATGTCCGGCCATCTGTTCGTGACCTCAAGCTGAAGCGAACTTGGGTTCTGCAGCAGGACAATGATCCAAAACACACCAGCAAATCCACCTCTGAATGGCTGAAGAAAACAAAATGAAGACTTTGGAGTGGCCTAGTCAAAGTCCTGACCTGAATCCTAGTGAGATGCTGTGGCATGACCTTAAAAAGGCGGTTCATGCTCGAAAACCCTCCAATGTGGCTGAATTACAACAATTCTGCCAAGATGAGTGGGCCAAAATTCCTCCACAGCGCTGTAACAGACTCATTGCAAGTTATCGCAAACGCTTGATGGCAGTTGTTGCTGCTAAGGGTGGCCCAACCAGTTATTAGGTTTAGGGGGCAAGCACTTTTTCACACAGGGCCATGTGGGTTTGGATTTTGTTTTCCCTTCATAATAAAAAACTTCATTCAAAAACTGCATGTTGTGTTTACTTATGTTATCTTTGATTAATATTTAAATTTGTTTGATGAAATGAAACATTAAAGTGTGGCAAACATGCAAAAAAAAAAAAAAAAATCAGGAAGGGGGCCAACACTTTTTCACACCACTGTATAATTAAACTTTTATGTCATATGCTTAAAATTTGCGCTCATAGTTAGGCACACTGTATAGTAGTGAAATGGTAGTCTTTTTTATGAAGTTCTAATGAAGATTGAGACCAATGAAGCTTTTATGATCATGTTTGTAGCTTTCATGATGTTTAGATGTTCACCCCTCTTGACGTTTAGAAAGAGTATTATTTTAATTTGTGAGGTAAATTTTACTAAGAAATATTTGATCATATTTCACCCCCAAAAGAAAAAAAATGGCAACACTTTACAACAAGATCTCATTTGTTAACATTGGTTAATGCGTTAACTAACATGAACTAATAATGAGCTATAAATTTTGAGGCAGTTATTAACCTTTGTTATTGTTAGTTAATGTTTTATTTTTTTAGTTCACAATGCATTAACTTTTGATTAATAATGTATTGGTAAATGTTGAGATTAAGTTTGATAAAGGCTGCTAGTTCATGTTAACTAATGTAGTTAACTAATGTTATCAAATGGAATCTTGTTGTATTATGTATTTTATTTTTTAATTAGAATTTTCCATAAATTATCATTTATATGTATATATGCACATTATATATCATATTTATTATATATATATATATATATATATATATATATATATATATATATATATATATATATATTATTTTTTTTTTTTTTTTTTTTACTTTTTCATAATCTAATTATCAACAAATAAGTAAAGGGTATACTATATTTATTTCAAATGAATTGGCCTTGCATGCAAGTATTTAAATAAAACTATTTTTTCCCCCGCTTTCAGTAAATGGTATATTTTTCTTAGACCTACAGTGTTACTTGGACATATTTTACAGCTGAATCTCTTATTTGTGAGTCAATTTTCAGCAAATCCATCTGGGATCAAAAGCATTTCTTCAGGTCAAGAACCAGACAGAACAGGGACCCTGTGGCCGGTTGCATAAACTGCTTAGACTAGTCATAAAAGTTAGTCATCTATTTTCTCCCCTTTAAGACGGGTCATAAGTTATGGCCAGTCTTGAAGGAAAAAAAAAAAAAAAATAGATGACTAGCTTTTCAGACTAGACTAAGCTTATCAAAACATTTTAAAGTCCGTAACAAGAAGGTAGAATGCTCTTAAATTGAATCCAAAAAGTAAGGCTGATTACTGCTTGGTTAAGTTGTTCAAACTAGTTCTTAAGTCAGTCTTAACATAGTGGCTATGTTTATGCAACTGGCGCCTGGTTACACATTGTAGATATGATAAGAATCATATATTTATAATTTTGCTTAATGCATTTTAATTTAGGAAAGCCAATGATGCTTTGAACAAATACTTTTGTAACCAGTGTTGGGAAAAGTTACTTTTAAAAGTAATGCATTACAATATTGCTTTACTCCCTTAAAAAAGGTACTAATGTCAATACTTGGTTTCATTTTATGGAAAGTAATACATCGTTACTTTTTCTCATCTGGCTTGAGCTGGCTTGCTTGTTTTCAATATAATAAAAGAAAGAAAAGAAAAACGTTATATTTATCAAAAGTCATTTTTGATCATGAGTATTATTGAATTGTTACTTTTTGAAGGAAGGCCAGCAGCAAAGACACTAATAAAAATGGGATTAAATACATAAAGGATTTTGTGTTAACATTTAACAGGTTTGTGTAATATTCGTTTCACTGTTTTTATTAATTGAGGAACACTGAATCTGTTTTTGTGCAGGTGAGATGAGTAAATGCATGTACACATTTATTCTAGAAATCATGTTCATACAGCACACAACACCTCTGCACTTACTCCTGATTTCTCTCAACATGGCAACACGAGAGCTGTACAAGACAGGAAAACAAATTAACTGGTGTTACTTATTTGAAAAAGTAACTCGGATATTTTCTTGTAAATTAAAAAGTAATGTTACTTGCTACTTGTAATTTGATTACATAACTGGCATTACTTGTAATGCGTTACCACCAACTTTGTTTGTAACAATATTACTAACACTTTATCAATTTAAAATATCCTTGCTGAATAAAAGTATTAATTTCTTTCTAAATAAATTAAAACAAAAACGCAATGACCTGAAACTTTTGAATGATTGTATGTATTTTTATTTACAAAAGATTTCTATTTTGAATAAATTATCAAGTAAAAAAAAAAAAAAAAAGGCTGCACAAGTTTCCAACATTGATAATAAATCAGCATATTAGAATGGTTTTTGAAGCATCATGTGACACTGAAGACTGGAGTAATGATGCTAAAAATTTAGCTTTGAGAACAGGAATAAATTACAATTTAAAATGTTACAATAGAAAAGTTATTTTAAATTGTAAGAATAATTCACAATATTACTGTTTTTACTCTATTTTTAATCAAATAAATGCAGCCTTAATATTGCCATGGTTATTTTGCTATAATTATATGTAAGATTTCGAGGTCAAATATGGCCTGGGATTGTTCTTTACGCTTGTTTTGGAGTGATTGACTGGTAAGTGTAACAAACAGAAGACGTGACTTCACTAGCAGCTCTCTAGAGGGCAGTGTGTACCAACATGTGAACCATGTGCTTCATTTGAGACCGGGACACAAAGACAGATCAGGCCTTATACAGATCAAATAATCATTCACCGTCTTGGATATAGATGACCACATTGCATCTTTCATTTGAGGCCCACACATTTTTATCAGACAGCCGTGCGTTAGTAATCGTTCGTTTGCTTTGTTCGTCTGCTAAACCTGGTCTACTGAAGTCTGTCAACAGCAAATTACAAAGAACAGTATCCAGCACATTAAACAGAGTCGTTCACCCACTCCTGTTCTTTCTGACTACAGCACATCTGCTTGCTGTCTGCTCCCCAGGGCCAGCGCTGTGTAATCTATTGCATTAGCTCACATTAGTGCATATCGCCCATGGGTCTCGATAATCACAAACGCAAAATGAGCATTTCACTTAGTATCACCCTCACATGCCCCTCAAACAGAGGCCAGCGCGAGCATCTGGAAGGAAGTACAACCTCGGCTCGTGACACGCTTCCTGTTTTGCCTAAATCCCTGAAGTCCGATCCGCAGCGCAGTGTCCGCCTCTCGAGGGTTGATGTCCGGGCTGGAGCGCATAGAGCCGCTCGCTGTGTTTATTTGGAGCTGCTGGTCCGCGGTGATCAGTAAACGTCTGCATCGAGCCTCATTACTGCTTGTGAATGTTGGGAAGCGCTCGGGCTTCTTGTAAATCACTGTGATGAGGGGGTTTAGTGCTGCTTTAGCGGTGCTGAGGTTGTTTGGAGTAAGTTAAGGAAAATGTTTTTTCAAGGCAAACACGACCACAGATTTGCAAGGAGCCACTGCTCCAATCCTCAGTGTCGTATTTTACCCCCAAAATCAAAAGAAATTGTTGCATGAAGAAAATGAAAACTGTTCATTAAGAGGTTCTGTATTGTAACTTTATTTTAAAATCACCACATTTCCTCCACAATTTGCTCCAGATTGTCCCATTTAGGCCTACCATTTTTTCTCAATTCTTCCCATTTATGTTAAAATTCTAATGTTCATAACTGTAATGCAAAAAAATATATATTTTAAGATACAATTTTAAGTATTCATTATTTTAGTGTTAGTTAATAGGATTTTCAGTTATGCTAATATACTTTTTTTAATGAAACCAATAAATCTGTGTCAGACAGGATTATTTTAATTATTACATTTAATTATTTTAAGTATTACATTTAAAAAAAATTAGTAGACATTTACTTAATTTTTATTAAACAAGTTAATAATGCAAAAAAATCATAATGGCCCAAAAACTGATTTATTATTATTATTATTATTATTATTATTATTATGTACACACTAAAATTGGTGTAGAAACAATTTTCACTCAGAAATAGCTAGTAAATTTGACACAATTACAAAGAATCTGCAAGTATTATACAAAATGTTTTATTTACAACTTTTTTATATATTTTCGTATTGTATTCTCTCAGATACAATTGCAATGATATAACATTAAACTCAGCTCCCTTTACTGTTAAAAAAAGAAAGCTTTTGCATGCCAATATCAGTGATACTGGATTTTATCCCGAGACAGTTGCATTTTCAGTTGCAATGCTATTCTATTCACTGTCATGTTTGTCACTCATGATTCATTTATTTCACAATCTTAAGTGTCCAATAATTAGCGAGTTAAAGTGAGTAGTACTGTAAGTACCCTTTAAAAATGTACTAATGTTCATTTTAGGTATTTTAAAAGTACTAATATGTACCATTTAGGGGTGAATAAGGTACAAAGAGCTCCAGTGGCAGCTTGTCCCTTTTTTTCTCAAAGTGCATGAGTCATATTTTTTACTACGATAACAACTGTAGTTTATTTATGTGCAAAAGCTTGCTGCTCCTTTAAATGTTCTCTTAACTAGCATTTTATAATGCACACATGCAATGCAGAGCAACTATTACAGCTCGCGCCGTCATCCCCTGCTGTTACAGCACAATAGTTAATTCCTGTTTTCGTCCTGCCTTGTTTTCTGTGAAGGTGTGGGCCCCTTTGTGCCCGGGGTCACACCCTGCAGATGAGACGTTTATTTCCACTGGGCTCTGCTTTATTCACCGCAGGAGGTGTTGCTTTTGCTGACATAGGGATCTGGCACGCAGCGCGCCGGGCCCCACACAATGCTGTGTGCAGCAGGTAATGTGCAGGAGAACAATACTCAGATGTTAATTAGAGTTATGTGCAACATGGGGCCGCGTGCAGTTACCCTATTGCTTGTCGTAGTATTTGCGAGAGCTTTGGTGGCAAAAGCAAAGCTGGAGATATTCCCCGTGGACGAGTAGTATAAGGCGACTGTATACATATTTTATTAGTGCTGTTTCCCCCTGTCAGGCAAATTATTTGTTCACCATGAAAATGTTTGACTGTCTGCTTCGGCTTATTATTTTAAGAACAATGTTTTGATTAATTAATCATTGCTAGTTTAGTAGTGTTTATTTTAATCAGTATATAGCCTGTCACTTATGTTTTAACTGTTGTTTTTGTGTTGTAATGGCTGTTTGCTGTGACGCTTATATTCATGTTTCATGGCTTAGTGCACAATTCAGATCCAAAATGTTCTTTCATGCAAACCTTGTATCCACTCGTCTGTGTACGGATTTTATTTTTGTGGACTTTGATGCAGATCAGTGGGTGTTTTACATGAGTAACACTGAAGCATGAGCTCAGGGGATAAATATATGTATATATGTGTGTGTATGTATGTGTATATATATATATATATATATATATATATATATATATATATATATATATATATATATATTAGGTTGTTTATATACTAGTTTGGAATAATTACAATTTTGGTGGTTTTAAAAGAAATGTTAATCAAGGCTGCAATTATTTGATCATAAATGCGGTAAAAACAGTAATATTGTCAAATATTATTTAAATTTAAAATAACTATTTTCTATGTAAATATATTGTAAAATGTCACTTATTATTTTGATCAAAACTGTATTTTCAGCATCATTACTCCAGTCTTCAGCGTCACATGATCCTTCAGAAATCATTCTAATATTAATTTGCTGCTCAAGAAACATTTATAATTATTATCAATGTTTTTGATGCTTGATATTTTTGTGGAAATGCCATACACTGCCATTCAGAGTTAAAAAGTTAATGAAAAAATATTAAATAAAAAATACTTTATTTTTTTTTTAAATCAGAAGTGGCAGTACAGACATTATTAATGTTACAAAATATCTGTTTGTAAAAAAAATTTCTTTTTACTTTTTTTTTAATTTATCAAATGTTTTTTTCCACAAAAATATTGCGCTGCAACACTGATTTTTCAGTTATTACCAATAATAATTGCTAATAATTTAGCAGTAAATCAGCACATTAGAATTATTTCTAAAGGATCGTGACACTGAAGACTGGAATAATGATGCTGAAAATTCAGCTTTGTATCACAGAAATAAAATACATTTCACAATATATTTAAATGGTAAACAGTTATTTGAAATTGTAATAATATTTCACAATATTGCATTTTTTTTTCAATCAAATATTAAAATAATAGTTATAAGTTATGCTGTGTATAGCTTTTCTGTGAGATATTCACACAAACTTTATTTGAATTTCCAAAAATGCTGTAAATCAAAACATTATTTATACTATTTAGTCAGCACTAGATACAAAACCCCAAACCAAATAGTGATACTTCAATTAAGTGGTTAATTTGATATTCGTATAATTAACAGTTCTGCCTAATATACTTCCTAACGCTGGATCTTCTTTCTCGTGTTTCTTTGTTTCAGGCGTCTCTCTCCTCACTCCAGATAAAAGCAGCACATGGAAACTTCAGATCAGTCATGTGACCTCTTCATGGGCGATGTTGTCGTCATTGATAATTGCCTGCTCCAGATTGTCAACTTGCATGAATTAGCAACTGGGCCAGACGAGCACGGTGAGACTCAAGGAATCCGATTTGTTTTTGTTTTTTTGGAGAGATGTAAAGTCGGCGTTCGCTGTGATTGCTCATCATCGTCGGTGGATCCCTCTGAGAAAGAAGGGAGATATAATGGATCTTGTGGAAAAAACAGTTGCTGGCCTCAGGAAAGGGATTTGGGTGTCTGGAGACAAACAGGACCATATGGAGCGGGCTAAGATAGCAAGGCACACATTCAGAATAATGGATGATGTGTCATGTTTCATGTTGCTAAGAAGCCATCAAGAGACCTGGTTGGGGGAAATCAAAAGACGTACGTACAGTAAAAGTGACTGTTGCGGCGTTTAAAGATTTCACTGGTTCCATCAGCCCACGTTTGCTCTCTGTTGGCTGAACCCATTAATGGGATGAGGATTTTTAAGAAATGACATTGTTGTCATTGTTTTTTGAAAATGGGGCAAAAAACTATTCGAGACACTTTTTTTCGACAATAAAGCAGGCCCAGCTGTTGAATAGTGTAGTATTTCCTAAAGTCTTAAAGGAATAGCTCACTTCCAAATTAAAATTCAGCAAACAATTAAGGTTTCAAAATTGATAGTAATAAGAAAACTTTCTTGAGTAGCAAATCAGCATATTAGAATGATTTCTGAAGATCATGTGACACTGAAGACTGGAGTAATGATGCTAAAATTCAGCTTTGATCACAGGAATAAATTACATTTTAAAATATATTCAAATAGAAAAACAGTTATTTTAGATTATAATAATATTTCACAAAATTACAAATTTTAGTGTATTTTTTAATCAAATAAATGCAGCCTTGGTGAACAGAAGAGACTATTCAATCTTTTTTATTTATTATTAATTAATTAATTTATTATAAATTATTCCAAACTTTTCACTTCCTCCTGCCGTTTTCTTTGCTCCACAGAAAAACAACAGCATATTAGTTTGAAACGACCCAAGAGTATAGAAGCCCGTTTCTGCCATGAAATAAAAATCAAATTAAAACGTGTAATTGTGACTTTTTATTTCATAATTCAGACTTTGTTTCTCATAACTCTGAGAGAGAAAAAAGTCAGAATTGCTAAATATTTTCTCAGGTTTACATTCCAAGTTTACATCTCACAATTCTGTTGAATTATTTGTGCCATTCAATAAAAAATGTAAAAAGGTAAAACTTTTTTTTTTATTATCAGAAATGAGGAATAAATTCAGAACTGTGAGATATAAACTTCCAAGAAAAAGTTAGAATTGGGAGATGTAACCTAACCTAAGAATTGCAAGAAAAAATTGTTAGATAAAAATTACCTATATATATATATATATCTGTATATGTATATATATATTTGAAAATGGCAGGAGGAAGAGAATTAATAAATAAATAATTATTAATAATTATATTCCATGGCAGAAACAGGCTTCTGTTACTAGGGTGAGTAAATATTGATATAATTAAAATTTTTGCATTCACTATAGCTTTAAATAACATCTTTAAATGTTCTCTTAACACCTCAACATTCTGATTGGCTGACAAAAAGAACACTGCTCAGGAAATTTCATCTTATAAACAAAAAGCATAATCGCTCTTCCCCAGATGTTCATTAGAGTATTCGGAACCAAACCGCTGAGGGAGATACGGGACCGAGGTCACGACCCCGTGAAAATATACATCTAACGCCGGCCTGTCTGAGCCCGTCTTCCCTTCTATCATCGAGCCATAAATATTACAATGCCTAAACATCACAATCTCAAAACACAGCGCAGAATTGATAGATGGAGGGTGAATGATAGATGGAAGACAGCTTTGTTTTCCACCTTTCTACACTCTAGATCAGGAGCAGAGGGGCGGCGGGCTATTTTTCTTTTTGCCAGGGGAGTTTTTTGCTTTTTCTTTCTTTTTCTTTTTGCAAAAGTACATCCACTAAGTGTGATTCCCCCCGCCTGCCCCTCTCGCTCTCTTTTTCTGCCTCCTGCGCTCTACCTGCATGTGAAATGCGTCTGCATACCCCTAACCTCGCTTTTTCCTCCTGTGTCAGAGCCACCCTTAAGTGCTGTTGCCGATACCCATGAGTAAGCCCCATAAAAGCCGCACCATCGCCGCGGCCGTTATTGTTTCTTGCGGATGATTGATTGATGGATGAGGGCTGACACTTCAATGAAGCCATTTCCACTGGCATCTCTATCCGATGATGTGCAGCGTATATTTTCTATCCACGCCTCATTGCTCGCCTGTGTCATTCCTGGAAGTTCATTTACACCATGTTCCCTGAAGGACCTTTTTTTTGCCCATCTCCCTTTTTCTCTCTCCTTTTTTCTTCTGTTTTTCTCCTCCTGGTGTCATAAAATAATGCTATTTCTTGTAGGCTCTGTGGGAGCCAGGATAATTTGCGCAGAGTGACAAAACAAAAGGCATGGAGAGGTTACTTACAGGAGGAACATGCCTGTATTAAATGTATGTGTGATTACATTTAAATCTGCTTCAATATAGTATTGTCATTCCTGCTGTGCAGGGCCTTTTTGGTTTCATTTTTAGCATTTAAGAAATATTAAACAATTTTTTAAAGAATGCATTTTCCCCCTCACAATATCACAATTAAGTAAATATGAGGATTCATTTTAAATAATTCGACTACTATTGTTGATGTTGTTATATTTGTCATGTTTATTTTTAGAATTTGAAAACTGAGTTTAAGAAATACTTTTGTAATTGGAAATCAAGTGTGTTTCATGTTTTTCACATGTTTTATCCCATTATTTTTGTGTAATGTCCCTTTAAAAAAAAGCTTGTTCATTAATGACATCATCCTCCAGGAAGTGGAATCGTTTTGGAGGGAAAACAACTGCAGAAACAATAGTAAGTTTAAGCAATGGATTTGATTCATTCTTTGATTCATTGCTTTTCTTTTTTTTCATGTAGTTAAAAAATGTCCCATCCTTTTTGATAAAATATCTAAGATAGTTAATACATTTCAAAATATATTTTAAAACTTGAAGTTGATATATCCATGTAAACTAATCTAATCTCATTCCTTCAGTAAGAAAACGTTAACTTTAGGTGTGTACTGTATATCTATACTGTTAGATTCCATCCGATTTATTTTTGTGCAAATGTGTAAATACAGTTCAACCAGAGTATATTTCATAAGTCTCACTTTTATAGAACTACTTACTTAAATTACAACACAAGCTTATTATTATTTTTTTTAAAGTGTACTGCATAACAGGAATGTCCCAGCAACTCTGTTAGCATTTAAGGTAATTACCCACTTTGTTAGTCAACCAGCTACTAATGGTGTGGCTTCCTGTTTTTGTTTCCAGAATATCATAGCAATAACAACGATTTTTCAGTTGGTGAGTTGAAGAAGAGAGAAAGATGGCTTTTCAAAGACAATTCCTCATTTTTATCTCATATGGAGAGCAGATGGCAGGCCTGCATCAGTGCAGGAGGCTTTCTGGGATGACAGCCATGAGATTCCCCCTCAGGTGCCATTGGAGCCCTCATGTGCCGGGAGTGTGATGGTTGGGACATGGCACCTCCTCGTGAAAGAATGGCTCTCTGTTCGCCTCCCTTTCTCACTTCGTAATGGTGCTTGCTAACAACCTAATATTTCAAGTGCATGTGTGCACACACAGAGGCTCAAACAATATGGACTCTCTTCTCTCCTTCACTGACAGTCTACTTCTTTGTGTGGGGGTATGAAAACACATCCTTGGATTTGAGTCGAAGATCTAATCTTCTCAGTAGGAGAATTCTGGTTAATTTAATGCACATTAATTAGTTTAGCTAATTGTCTATGGATAGTATTTGTGACAGAAAAGTTCAACTATGGTAATGGACTTCAAACTGGTCATATTGGAGGTTTAAAAGCAGAAATGGAAAGCTTGTGCTTTTATTCAAAGTCTACTATTTTAGCTAGCCATGCTACAAGTCAAAAGACAAAATTTTGTGTTTTTATGCATTAACATGTTAACATGTTTTAACAATGTTCAAGTATCATGTTAAAAAGTGTGACGGTCGGATATTTTATTTAAATTAGACATACTTTACAACTGCATGTTAGGGCTTCATTGAAGATATACGTAAAGGTTCACATTTTCTGTCCTTTCTCAGAAACCGAGGTCTATGGTAATTGAGAACAACAACAGCAAATCAGCATATAACCAGGTAAGTAATGTGTCCACATTGAAAGCAAGAATACTGTGCAAAGCAATACAATCATATTTTGTGTTTTGTGTTTTACATTTACCTGTAGATCTATGTGGAGCAGAATCTTGGACCAATGAGGATTCACCATGGGCGGAGCTACCCAGTGTGACAACATGGAAACAGAAGCCAAATGCCAGGCAGGTTGGAACAAAACTCCAACACTTTCAGAAAACTGTGCAAATATTGTACTTTTAGGGGTACATCATCTTGTCACTGGGGCAGGGACATCTTTGCACCTTATTTACTCCTAAAAGCTTCATAGTAGTACCTTTAGGCGACATAGTATTACTACTCTCGTGGGGAAGTCGTGGCCTAATGGTTAGAGAGTCGGACTCGTAATCCAAAGGTTGTGGATTCGAATCTCGGGTCCGGCAGGGATTGTTGGTGGAAATAACCTCTCTCCTCCTTCAATACCACGACTGAGGTGTCCTTGAGCAAGGCACCGAACCCCCAACTGCTCCCCGGGCGCTGTAACATGGCTGTCCACTGCTCCGGGTGTGTGTTCACTTAGGATGGGTTAAATGCAGAGAATACATTTCACTGCTGGTTATAAAATCTCTATATAATCGTGTATGTGACAAATAAAAAAATTCTATTCTATTCTTCTCTAAAGTAGATTTTAGGGATAGGTAAGGTACAAATTTGTCCTTTCAAGGGTATGGCGCCAGTGACAAGCTGTTGTACCCCTAAGGGTACCATTTTTTGAAACAATGACAGTGAATATACTGTTTCTTGCATGTGTGTTGTGTGATAGCCATGCTTGTGCATGATAATATAATCAGAAATAAATGCGTTAAACTTATAGGGTTCCCACATGGACCATTTTCTCTGTGTCTTTTACAGTGTTCATGTCACAGGCCAGTGACATGGAGACATGAGACATGGAGTATCTTACAGAGAAAATGCAGCATGTTTGAAAATATTCGAGACCTCATCACAATATCAGAGAGAACATGTGGATACTCCGCCAAAAGCCTCCTGCATTTTTGATGACTCTGCCTTCTGTCCTCTTCCGGAGATGAAGTGTCTCATAAGGAGAGGTGAGTATTCATTCCCGCTGTATTTATACAGGCCTTCCCGATGAGCGAATGTATGGAGGCAGGAGAGGCGATTGGACTCTGGCTTATATTTCCCCTGCGTCTCCCTTCAGTATGTCATTCTTTATCAGTAATCACCTTAGAGGGCAGTGTGGCACTCGTTTGTGAGATGCTGACCTCCCTTGCACTGAGAGGAAGTGGACAGTGGGCCCATCCATAACGCTGCGGTGCATTACTGGCGGTAATATGAAGTGTAGTCGGCCCTTTCAGGCACTAGCGTTCAAGTGCGAGGCCTGGGGAAAAACACCTCTTGGGACCCATCAAAACTCAGACTGGTTCTATGTGTCACTGGTATTCATTAACCCACAGAAACTGTGAAAAATGAAAGATGCTTGGCTATGTAGATATGAACTGTGTATGCCTACCCTGCTGAGAAGACCAGGGCTATGCAACTCTGCTTCTTGAGGCCCATTATCCTGCAGTATTTAGTTCCAACTCTTATCCAACATGCCTGACTATTCAAGTAATCTTTAATTTGCTTGTTTGAATGTACTGGATTAGGGTTGGAGCTAAATGCTCCATGGCAATGGCCTTCCACGACCGGTGAAATAGTCATGATTTAAACAAACATGACTTTCAGTGCAGGTCCAAGCTTTTGCATGAATTTCTCTCTATATCAGCAGGTATTGATAGTCTATTCAATCAATAGTCAAGTCAATGACTATTGGTATCAATAGTCTAGTCGATTCATCATTCAAATGGAGAAACCAAAACAAGGATGTAGGCCTACGCTGATATACAAAATGTAAACAAAGCAGTGCCTGCTTATCATTTTGAGCCTGACAACAGCAAACGTCTAGAACACAACAACAACAACAAAAACTAGCCCGACAGATGCTCGCCGACGGCTTGACGTTGGCTTGCTGTGTCCCGGCCTTTAGTCAGAAGATGGCAAATTAAATTTTATGCAAATGAAGGATGAAACAGTGAAGGATAGATGTACAGTTTGTTCAACAGGTTGTACTGTCCAAGGGTACATCTAATCTTCACAACCTATGTTTCCTAGACCAGTAGTTCCCGGTCATGTTCCTGGACACCCCCCCTCCCCCTCCCCCCCTCAAGCTTGTCTCCTTTTTCTGACACACCCACCTCAGGTCTTGGAGTTTCTACTAATGAGCTGATGACCTAAATCAAATGTTTTTAATTAAGGAGACATGCTAAATGTGCAGTGTTGGCAAGGCCTCCAGGAAGGTGGTTGGGAACCACTTTTCTAGACATATTTTCAATGTTTGGTTGGCTGTTAACAATGAAACACCAAAGTATACACCAAGTACAACTTAATGACCAGACTGTACATCAGTGTGGCATCCCCCCCTCTAAAGTCCATGCTGGTCTATTCAGTAAGCTTTCATTCTTTGCAAATGTTTTTTGGTCAGCAGTGAGCTGAACCTGAAGTTTACTAAAACTCATGGTCCAAGCTGTGCTTCTGGACACATCTCATCTGCCCAAGTGCATGTACGTCTCAATCTTAAAGGCGATTCAGCCACACCCATCTGGCAAAGCAATACCCTTTATCCGCTAATGCGTGCTGACACTGAATACTACACCCACTGAAATGAGGAGCCGCAAATTGGGTTATTCATCTTCACCTGGCGGTAATCTAGTTGATAAGCACTATGCACGTAGATCTCGGGGGGTAAGAGGCAATGTGATTACTGAGAGCAGAGCCCATGATGCCTGAGTTGCAGTAAAAGGGCCTCTGGTGCTCTGAGGGATGGGCCTCTAACAAACACATTTGAAGAAGACAAAGAAAACACTCATTCTTGCTTCTCCGCCATGTAGTGCCTTTTAGCGCTAGTAACAGTTCGCATGAGAGGATGGAAAAGGAGAATAAATGAGCTTGTTTTACTGACTAAAGGGAGAAAGGTGATTTGAGAGGTGCTCTGTGGTGTTTGAGAAAGATATCATCTATTTCTGCCTCAGACAGACTTGGTCTTTTTCTTGGTTTATATACTCTTGCTGTACCTCAATTGTTTTTCCCAGAGAATAGCGTGCATTCACCTGTGAAATCGGGCCAGCGTGCAGAGCAGTCTGACTGTTGTAAATAAAGAACAAAGGCTAAAGAGATTCAGCTGTCCATCAGCCGGGGCAGGATACAACATTATCTCATGGCAGACTGGCTGGAAGTTAGAGGGATACTCTTTGCCTAGTGGTAGAAAATGCATGTATCTAGCAAGCGATTTGTAGAGACCCAACTTTGTAATGTTCAATGCAAAAAGGTTCAAATGCAAAGCAAAAAAGATTTATCGAAATGCGATCAGAGGCCTCAACTGGAGCGCTGAGCTTTAGAAATGTTTAGGTTGCATTAACTCATCAGTATCTTGAATTATACTAGCAACATAAACACAGGACTCTTTAGCTGAGTCCACCTTCTGTAGGTTGTGAAAAGAGCTGGGGCCTTTGTTGCTCGCTCCAGTCAGTGAATTATTTTCATCCCTTCAGGAGTCCGTCTGACCAAGACGTAGCATAGTCTCATGACTTATGCATGTCATAGACCCCCTTACTTTCCCCTCCTAATGGCCAGATAGCTTCAGCGGCTGCAAGTTGTTGTTGCATTTGCAGACATGATGCATAGATCCCCGGTGGCCGTGTAAAAACCAGCCAGGCCAGGTGCAACACTAATATCCCAGCCGTATCCAAACATTTCCTTTCAAAGTAACCAGCACACAGGGGCCAATAAATTAGAGCCAAGATGTCGGGCTTCCAATAAGACCCTACCCTGAGCAATAAACTTTGACATTGCTGTGTGAAAAACGGTGGCCCTTTTTCATTGTCAAGTGTTACAAATTGATGAAATGAGTTCATCGATGTTCCCTGGTCATTATCCCTCTAGTGGCACTTTGTTTTACAGACAGCGGGGAAAGGGACGGAGCAGATTAGGGGCCCCCGACACAGTTTATCAAACCAAATCTAATATCATCCATAAGAAGGGAATCTGGAAATCAATACTTCATTACTAAATTGTTACTGGGGATGAAGAGTGATTGCGAGGGTTCAGAGATGTGTCTCGGCGGCCGGGGCACGGGAAGTTCAATGTCACCGGTGAAGTGATAAGTAAAGGCTTTGATGGGAAGAAACATTTCTGTAATGGGAGCACTGGTGAAGGAGGGCTGGGGGGGGGTGTTGGTGAGAACAGATAATAGAAACTGAGTTTGCCTTTGATTGGGCCTTTGCTTTATAGCTGCAAAGAGAGAGAGGTGGGGAAAAGGAAAGGGAATCTCTTTTTCTTGACTTCACCAATATCTCTAAGTCTACTGGGTGCGCGCAACATTATGGCAGACTTATTGGGTCGTTGGCAAGCAAACTCGATTTACACAATAATAAACTCTTTACTTAATACAGATCTTTTATTTGCACGCATTGTTCTATTTGCGGAATAGGTGTGTTGAATGTAGGAGAGTGTGAGCTGTGTTGTTGCTAGTCTTCCATTGTCAGGCTTTTCACTATTGGTGAGGAAGTCTACATTAACAACAATTAAGAACTACATTTTTATGTAATGTTTAAGGCAGGCTGTAGGTATGTAGTTTCAGTTTGTTTACTCCACATTACTCCATGCCATGCGCACTATCTTAGCTTACTGAATACAGCAAGTTAACATGATTTGCGCTGAAAATAATATAAATAAATGCTGCTTTGTTCATTTTATTGCTGATTTGAAATGTCAATAATACATTATTTTAGCATGATTTGTACTAATCATTGATCCGAGAAGCTAAATGAATGCTGCTTGCCAAATTTTATTGGTGATTTAAAATGCAGTATTTTAGCATTTTAACAGGTTTTTTGCTTTAAGATGCTAAATGAAGGCTACATTTGTTGCCAAATTTGATTGCTTAATTTGAAATGTTGAAATACAGAATTTTAGCATTATTTGAGCTAATAAGCTATATGAATTCTACTTTTATTGGCAGATTTTATTGCTGATTTGAGCTAAGAAGCTAAATAAATGGTACTTTTGTTTACCATGTTTTTGCAGACTGAAATATGTTAAAGATACAGTATTTTAGCATTATTTGAGACAAGAAAGCTAAATGAATACTACTTTTGTTTACCAGATTTTTTTACAAATCTGAAATGTTAAAAATACAGTATTTTAGCATGATTTGAGCCAAGAAGCTAAATGAATGCTGCTTGCCAAATTTTATTGGTGATTAAAATGCAGTATTTTAGCATTTTAACAGGCTTTTTGCTAAGACGCTAAATGAATACTACATTTGTTGCCAAATTGTATTGCTGATTTGAAATGTTAAAAATACAGTATTTTAAAATTATTTGAGCTAAGCAGCTAACTAAATGCTACATTTGTTGTCAGGTTTGATTGCAGATTTGAAATATGTTTAAAAAATGTTGAAATATCATTCCTGTACAGTACAGCATGACACTAGCAATGTCAGCATCTTGCTTTGATCCCTTGGGAATGCATAAACTGATCAAATGTACATAAAAAGTCACTTTACATAATAGGGTTTGCAAAAAGCACAAATGTAAACATGTAGCATAAAACAGTATTGTAGCATGACTTGAGCTAAGAAACTAAACTAATGCAAATGTTGTTGCCAGGTTGTATTGCTGATTTGAGCTGTTTTAAAATGCAGCTACTAGTTCTTGCACTAAAGTTTTCATTGTAACAGCCTAAGAAACAAATTTGTTAAAAAATGCACAACCAGAATTGCATAGAAACGATCTGACTGGAGCTGGTGATTTCAGCTAGCTCTTGTCCTTGTTTTGTTTACTTCAGTCTGTTAAACGGTGGACAACCAGATGCTTTCTACACAGTAATACGACTTGTGATACGATCTCAAACTGCTCGAAGACACTAAGCCGTCCTCTGGTACCTAAATAAATAAATTAAAAAGAAGGAATAAAAGATTTTAGAGCAAATTATTTTGATGAGGCGCGTTACGCTGCATCACTAACTCCACAGTACGTCTCTAATTGGAAGACCATTGTCTGAGCTGTCATGACTGAAGCCTCGCACGTTCGCTCACGTTAAGATCGCGCACATTTCCAGAGCCCCTTTCCGCGCAGGTGACAAAGATAAACATTTTTTACGGCCGAGTTTGACATCGGCAGAGGGAGAAGACTTAGTCCAGTATCAGAGGCCCACGGCTAATGATTTTTGAGCAGCCCCCGACTGAGCCTTAAATGTCTTCAATATCCATAAACAACTCTATACTGTCCAATTAGGCAGACAGAGATGTACTGAGCTGTCAGACAGATTTGCATGGCTAAGCACCTGAGATCCCGCAGATGATGGGGGGAGGGTTCGTCAGGCCGGGAGAGAAAGACGAGTACAACAGATGACTTTCATTACTGCATTTTGCCTTTTTCCCAACACCCAATTACTGCCAGGATTAATTGATTATGTTACCTTTCTTTCAAAGCCCAATGCAGAGGTTGCTGGCTCTTTCTTCCCCCGCTTTATGCACTTATTTCCTAAGTTCTTTTTTGCATTTTGCGCACACATAAAGCCCTATTTCTCCTGAGGGATTTAATACAGTTTGCAATTTACAGGTTAAGAAAAAAACATCCAGATCTGTTGCCTTTGAAAAAGACGGCCATTTGCAGCGGGCGATACGATGTGTAATTAGGATTTATACTCTCGCGTACCGTCGCCGTTGCCCCAGCTCTCCCCTCTCTCTTCACAACAGGACTGTCAGCGGTCAGGGAGCTTGGGAGAACGTGACACTTCCCTGAGTACGGCTGATGGGAGTGAATCATGCTTTTTAGATTCATTATGGCACTTTATTTTTCCACTGGGCCTTTTCTCTCCTGTCCGTCCTGTCTTGGGAGTGAGACGTGTGAGGGTGTATTAACGGACAGACAGCGTACATATTTCACGATATGTGCGCGGTTCTGCTCCACGGGCCGGCTGAGATGCTCGGCTCTCTGTCGGTGTCTGTTTTGTCGTACATGCTGGCCAGACAAAGAACTCAAAATGGCAAGTGTGTCTCGGTACGGGGAACATCGTCAAAGTCACATCAGGCTGTCCGTAATTTCTGGGTTAAAGCTGGTTATGTGCGGAGTGAGAGAGAGAGAGAGAGAGAGAGAGAAATCTTGAAGCAGGGCTAGCTTTATGTCAGTTTTTTAAAGCTGCTATAGAATTATATAGCAGTTTTATGTAGAGATATGAAATGGCCAATAATGGATTTTTCAGATAATGATAACTAAGATGGGAAAAGAGCTGATTTCTGATTAGTTATTAAAGTCAATATGAAAACATTACATTTGGAATATTGAAATTATTTAAAAAAAATGTAAATACCATTTATGAAATTTTTTGTCAATTTGTAACTTCAAGCCTACAATTAGCAGATAATTGAGATATATTTATATAATAATAATACAATTTTATTATTATTTACTAATAATCTTTTTTAAATTAGTTATATAATATTGCATATATTGTTATTTAAGATGATATATTTTAATTAATTTTGAGTATATATAGTATTTAAAATGTTTTGGTTTTTTTTTGTAAATTTTAAAAAGCTTAAGGAAATTATATCTAAAATATTTTTTCAGTTTTTATGTATTTTACTGTATAAATATTTTCATTGATTATAATACGTAATCGGAAAACATCTCTTTTCCCATCTTGGTTATCAACCAAGTTTTTTTTTTTTTTTTTTTTTTTTAACTATACATTATATATATTTATCTTAAAATATAACTATAAATATTTACTTTATATATAGTATTTAAAATGCAAATATATTTTATGTAAATTTAAAAAATGTGAATGTAAATGTATGTATGCATATGTGTGTTTAAATATTTTACTGTATTAATGTTTTCATTGATTTTAATATCTAATTGGAAATCATGTCTTTTCCTATCTTTATCATCTTAAAAAAATTAAAATTGGAAAAAAAACACTAAATATTAAATTAAATATATTTATTTTTAAATATGACTACAAATGTGTCCCTGGAGCACAAAACCAGTCTTAAGTAGCACAAGTATATTTGTAGCAATAGCCAAAAATACATTGTATGGGTCAAAATTATAGGTTTTTCTTTTATGCCAAAAATTAGGATATTAAGTAAAGATCATGTTCCATGAAGATATTTAGTAAATTATCCTATCGTAAATATGTCAACTTAATTTTTGATTAGTAATATGCATTGCTAAGAACTTCATTTGTTCAACTTTAAAGGCAAATTTCTCAATATTTAGATTTTTTTTGTACCCTCAGATTCCAGATTTTCAAATAGTTGTATCTCGGCCAAATATTCTCCTATCATAACAAACCATGCATCACTGGAAAGCTTTTATATCCAGATTTCAGATCAGATGATAATGATTATTATCAGATGATTATCAGATGATAATTTACAAATCTCAATTTAAAAAAAAATACCTTTATGACTGGTTTTGTGGTCCAAAGTCACATATTGTGTATAATATTTTATGTATTTAAATGTGTGTGTGTGTGTGTATATATTTAATATCCAATTGGAAATGATCTGTTTTCCCATACATATATAAAGGCCCATAGTCTTTATTTTTATTCTCTGCAGTTGTACTCTAGAACCCAAATGATAACATGATATTTTTATATCTCAGAACTAAGAACATGTTGTTATATTACTTTTCTCACTGAAGATGGTGTTTCCGGCAAGCACGGTTTCTTTCGAAGCTTGAGATGGCGCTCCATTTGAAGCATGTTATTTTGATCTCAGACATTGGCACTGTTGACACCTCAGTACTTGACTGTCCCTCAAGCCTTTCCATCTCCCTGGCATCGCACTTCCATTGGAACTAATTAATAAAAGTGTTTAAATCGCATTTCCCCCCTCCTGTAGTAATTAACAGCAACATCTGTTAAAGTTTCACTCAGCCTAGAAATAGCAGCCCCTATGCAAGCTCACAGGGAGAAATACAAAATGTGCAGAGAATCCGTTTAAACGTGACCACGGCGGACAGGCTTGTTAGAATATGACGTTTATATTGATACGTTAAACCCATTGATTTGATCATGTTTTAGTTTCTTGTCCATTTGCTCATTGCCAAGCCATCTTGGGTGCATTACAACATCTGATCGATATTGAAAGCTTTTGATTATGTCTGTTTTCTGAATTAGACGGATGGAAGGATCAATGAAAAGGTCAAGTAAGGTCAAAGCAAAGAGCCTCTAAGTACAGGCCCTCCAACAAAGCTGGCAGGACGTATGGTGATTTAGTGAAGGTGCTTTATATGTTTTCATGTGGAATCAGCCTAGATGTGCTGGTGACGACTGCAGTGCATGCTTCAAAATGTCACTGTTCATTATTCATTTCAGTCAAGGTGGTTTCAAATGGTGAACTGCTTGATAATTGGCCGAGATGCTTGTTTTGAAGGAATATTCTGGGTTATTCTCAGCATAATGTTTGCAATAGACAATAAAATGCATGTCATATGGACCCAATTGTCCTTTTTAGAGATTGGCAGATGTATATGGAAGGCTGGTTCCATCTCAGTTAAAAATAAATAAATAAAAAAGGAAGACTAATTGTGGGCTAAAGTTGAAAATAAGAAAAAAAATCTCACTATTAAATAGGAAGTTACAATTGTGAGATATTGTATGTATGTCTATTGTGGAAGCTTGTTTCCACCATGGGATAAAAAAATAAAATTATAAAATAAATTGTTACTCTTTATCACATAATTCTGACTTTATAACTTGCGAGATAATTCAGACGTTTTTTTTCTTGCATTTGCAAAGATATACATTGCAATATATAGTCAGAATTGCAAGATATAAACTCTTTGCTCAAAGTGTTTGTCTTGCAACTCTGACTTTACATGTCATCAATTCCCACTTTTTATTTGCAATTATATTATATACTTTTCTCTTTACATCTCTATAGATGTTAACTCGCAATTGCAAGTTTATAATTCTGAGAAGAAAAGTCTGAATTCTAAGATAAAATGTCAAATGTAAAACGCTGGAATTGTAAGATGAAAACTTGGAATTCTGAGAAAGAAGTTGGAATTCTAGAATAAATATAGCTTTTCTTTTTAAAATATAATTTATCTCAATATCTAATAACTTCAGATAGATAGATAGATAGATAGTGTCAGTCCTGTGTGGTGTGTTTCCCGCCCTCTTGTGTCCATATTTGGTTAGTTTCCTGTCCTTGTTTAGTGAAAGTGACTTTAGTGTCACTTTCGTGTTTAGTGTGATTATTAGTTAATTATGTTCCAGGTGTGTTTTTGTTATTAACCTGTGTATTTAAGTTCCTGTCTGTTTAGTATGTGTCGTCTGGTCTACTCGTTACTCCCTGGTGTTCCTGTGCGTCCGCCCTGCCTTGTTTGGATTTGATTAAAGACTGTTATTTTTGAGTTTAATCCTCGTCTGCGTGTTCCTCGTTCCTCTGCGCTGTGTGCACCGTGACAGATAGATAGATAGATAATCAAACTTTATTCATTTCTTATAATTGACACTTTATTTCTCAATTGCAAAATCAAATTATGACTTATGTTGCGGAGAATTGTGAAATATTCGAGACACACTTATGAGATATTAAGCCATAATTACCTTATCATTTTTCCCCCTTTATGGGATGTAAGGGGCTTCCAGTATTTTTGACATTTTTAAAATTTAGCACAGTCTTTTGCTAACTAAATGTCCTTGTTACTCAAAATTGGTTGACACCTAAAATTAGGAGACATTTTATTCATTCTAATTGGTTATTTATAACCACAATAAGACCATATTAGTCATGTGACTTGTAATGAAACTTATAGCTCACAAAACTCAGGTACAAAAAAGGATTAAAAACTATTTAGGGTGAAAAGTGAGACTTTGAAACACAATACCGCCAAAAAGTCCCACGGAGCTGGCGTGCCTCGGGTTGAGTACCTTATAGGTACTCTACTAAATCAGTGCCTGCGATTAGACAGGAGGTATCCCATGAATCAGGTTGCACTGGCTGCTTATAATCACTTTTGTGTGACAAAAAACTAATTGAACTCAAGCTGTTTTGTGTACACGAGTATGACAAGAGCTAATGGGATAATTTGAAATACAAACGGGTCCTCACTTTTTCATCATTAATTACTACTAATTATATGAGCACACGCACACTCTCGCTGAGGCACCTATTACAGGATTTTGTACTTGAATGGTGTGTATCACAATCAGAATGTCAGTGCTGTGTCTTAATTGTCTTAGTGTCTTCGCTGTCATTTCTGAATCTTCTCCCTGATTACGCTATATGACACCTGCAGGTATGACTGACAAACTGTATTTGTATGTCATGATGATAAACATAATCATAACTTAAATAGCCTGAATCAGATCATGAGGTGGTGTAAAAATGTGTAAAAGATCTTTAAAAGGCTAAATAGACAATGTCATTTTTAAAAAGTCTCCTTTTCAAACATCAAAATTGAAATCAAAAGATACTCTATAATTGCTTTCTTTATATTTATTGATTAATTGATTCAAATATGCTTGTTTTATTACATTGACTCTCCTTTTCAGATGTTGTCACCAAACCCTTATTTTTTATATAATTGTTAGAATTACCTGATGGATAAAATCAGTCTGACTTTAACACTATTTTTGCCCTCTCTGAGCATCTTACCCTCCATTTTACTTATGTAACACAACATATTACTGAAGTAAAATGGGTTATGAACTCTTTTTCATGCTCACAAAAACTTGCTGCAAAAAATATGCACAAATTAATGCTAGCTTTATTTCTATTCTATTCTATTCTATTATGGAAGTAAAATGGGTGATGAACACTACTAGCATAAACATATGGCAAATTTTGCACATTAACTTTTTAATTTATTTTATTTGTTTTTTTATTATATTATGTTATAAACAATTATATTATATTATATTATATTAATTACAAATACTACCAATCAGAAATGTTTTATAAAAAAAAGTCATCATCGTTCTTCAAAATAAAAAGTTATGCCATCACAAAAGCGAATGTGAATACCTTCCAGTAATTTATTTATTTTCCTGCTCTTGGTATTTTGACAGAAATGGCGACCAACAACAGTTCAGCTCCATTAAGACAGCACGTCTAATATTCAGCCCGCCGTATATTCATCAGATTGGACAGACCGCATCAACTCGGCTCATTTCTGCATTTTTAATTGTTGTTTTTTACCCAGAGCTCATCCTTGGGGAGGCAGTCCAGTCTCTCCGAAAGGTTAGTGCTCCCTGATGCAAGCGCAGCGTTGGACTTCACATAATGTCATGTCTTTGTTAGCATTTTCACTGTTAATAATGTAGTCACCTGACATCAGCCCGTCACACCAGAGGCATGGTAATGCGAGGGAAATGAGATCTCCTTTCCAAAAAACAATTACTGTTGAAGAGTATCGCTTTTTTTCCCTCCAAATGGTTGTTTTAGCCTTCATTCAGAGATTCATCGGTAATCAAGGGTTAATTTCACACTTCACTGAATGGCCTGTTTTAATCCCTATTCAGAGTAATTAAATCTGTCTAATAAAGTGAGCACTTTTCTCTCTTTTTTTTTTTTTGTTCACACTTTATTTTTTTTGTATTGTTTTACACCCTTCACGTCTCATCTCCTGAGCAACACGTCATCTCGCCTCCGTGACAGGCCAAATCTATCCCTAAAATTAAAACATTCCTGACCTATCTAAGATGACAGGAGACGCAGAGAGAAAAAGTGATAGAGTTAGAAAAGAGAGGGGGGAAGAAAGGGATAAGCATGAGAGAAGTTGAAAGAGATCCTTCACAAAGCTCGTCAGGAGTGCGAAGAATAGCTGACAATCGTTTTTTCCCCCCCTCCTTTTCTCTTTCTCGCGCTCTTCCATTTCAGACGAGTGGAATGTGAAGATTTGACCCTGTCAATCAGGACCGGTGACAAGTTTAATCACGGAGCGCCCTCCACAAAATCATGGCTAAATAGGAATGCAAATAATAGAGCACCAGGGCCTCTTATAAATGCTAATCAAGAGGGCTAATCAGCTGACAGGACCACAGATCCTGCTCGTTCAAGGAGTCACTCAAACTTACTTTCTCCTCTCTTTTGCGCTTTCTTTTCCCCCTTTTGCTTTCCCCATTACAGGCTATAAATCCACAAGTCTGCTCGGAAGGAAATCCAAAACGATCTCTGCCGGCTTCCTGTGGGGCATTATGAGTGTTGAGGAGCAACTGATGTTACTAACTTAAAGGTAGATTGTGTAATTTCTATGCTGTTAAACGGAAATACAAAAATAACGAGTGTCAAACACAATCTAGTCAGATAGTCCCGCCCCCAAACTCACGTGATTGGTTGAGCCTGTGTTGAAGTGTTGGGATGGTCGAGGTGCTCACACAAAGAGAACAATGGGTTTCATTGACTAATAATTGCATAGTTTGTTCATATTTATATGCACAGGAGAAGTTCTCTCAACCGCATCGTTCTAATGTTAAAGAATTTGGAGTATTCGAAATAAGCGACAGTGTGTCTAAGGTTAATTTGCATTAAACACACCCAAACCATATAAGGGTCTTCCATGCAACCTTTCATCCCAGCAAACCTGTCATGCTCTCATCTCATCTAAGTCCCTCTTTACACCTGGTATTAAAGGGATAGTTTACCTAAAAAAGAAAATATCCCTATTTAAAACTTAAAATATATAAATATATTAAAAAATTATAAATATATAAAAAAATTATAAACCATAATCTCTAGTTTCCGCTAACTGTCATATGCGTGAGGGTGACGTTCCAGCGGATGATGTAGGACGTATGTGAACGCGGTGATGAACATGGAAGTGCAGAGGAGAGAACAAAACAAAACACTGGTAGAAGTACAAAACAAGGATTTGTAATGAAAAATGTTGGAGGATTTTGATACAAGCCAAGAAGAGACTGGTTTTCCTGTGCTAAACAGAGAAAATTTTGCTTCCTGTGGTCCTGTAAAAAAAAAAAAAACTTTCTTCTCGTGAGACGTAGCTTACGCTTCGCCTACGTCATCCGCTGGAACGCCACTCTCTCATGAACGCGCATACAACAGTTAGTGAATGCTAGAAATTACGGTTTATAAAAATGCATCGATTCACTTCAGGAGGCCTTTAAAAACGCCCTGGATTGTGTGGAGTATATTTAAGATGGATGTATGTGCTTTATTTGGATTTCTTTTGGACTATTAAAAAATAACATCCATTCACTGCCATTATAATGCTTGGAAGAGCCTGGACTTTTTTTTTTATTATAACACAGATTGTATTCATCTGAAAGAAAGTCACATACACCTTGGATGGCTTGAAGGGGAGTAAATCATGAGGTAATTAAAATTTTTGGGTGAACTGTCACTTTAAGATATGTTTTGGTCAATAAGATCATAAGTAGATAAGGAAGACACATTCCCGTTTATACTTGCTGTTTTAATCCATCTCTTTCATCCACTTTCAACAACGTTAATGATTTCTTTGAGGGGAGGGTCTATGGGCAGGTGTATCTATGGTCTTTTTCTGATCTTTAGATCTAATATTGTGAAGTAATTTCATGCAGTTTACTTATGAACACGAAAAGAGAGAATGGAAAATAATATGGAGAGCAGCATCTTTCGTTTTGCTCACAAAGCCATAAAACTACACCAAAGGTGTAAACAGTGTAAACGCCTTAAAAGCGCCGCAAGATCTTCAACAAATACCAATTGTCCCATCCTCAAAACTAGATTAGATGCCTTCTATACAGACTGCTGTACATATTTACATTTTTATGCAAAGGAACCTCGCAGCTTGAGCTATAATGCACCTTTTCTTACTCTGTTTATGATAAAATATCTATAAAAATCCATTTTAACACATTTTGATGGCCACCCAAAGTATGTTTTTTGTGTATATGTGGTTTCAGTTGTGTTACATTGTATTGCACATGAAGCTTTATAGTCGAGCAAGTTATATTAAACTGAGGTAATTAAACACCATTGTAGTCTCCACTGTCAGAAAATAATGTGCAAAAATTTTACATTTATGGATGCAGCAGCTTATCACTGGGACAGTACCCTTAAAGGAGACATTTGTACCTTATCTACCCCTTAAAGGTGCATATTGTACTACCTTAAAGTAGAAATATGTACTACCTTTAGGGTAAATAAGGTAGAAAGCTGTTTCTTTAAGGGTGACAAGCTGTCTGTCTAGACGCAGTGAAATCAAAACATGACTATAAGAGCACATTCTGTGGTCCATCAAATTCAAATAAGATGAAGTACCTTTTATTTGTGAAGCATCTTATTCACTGGGTTATCCATAAATAGGCATTACCACATATTTTTTTTTATTTTTGTTGTTAAACTTCCAGAACAAGATAACTAATCATGAAATGTACTGTTACTGTGATATAAAATGACTCATGCGTAATTCCGCCCACCCCTACCTTCCCGTGTGACTATTGGTTATCATTCAGCAGTCTGCCCACTTCTGCTCTATTTGCGCAGATGTAACATGTCAATTATGCCCACCTTTGATCTCGAATTGTAGTTATTTTTCAACGTATCTTCCCTATGCGGAAGAAATGGCTATATTTTTAGGCTTCATAAAGTGTACTTGATAGAATCCCCCCTCCTCTCGGCGAGATGAAGTAGCCGTCTGTTTCAGAACCATGTAAATGAGGCCTTGCCAATCCACAGCTCTGTGATCCGACTCAGAAGTGAAGAGCTCAGTGGAGACTTTGAAATGTTGATTTAGGCCTGGTTTGAGGATGGCGAGTCCCCCCGCCGCACCTTTAAAAATACAGTTGATCTAAGTTTCATGTGCGCTTCAAAGTTGTGAAGGTTGCCTTTCTCTTCCCAATTGTCTAAGATGTCAAAGCTAAATGTGAAGATCCGCTCCGCCACGCCTGCATCAAGAGCGCGGCGTGATTGTTTGAAGTCCGCGAAATCACAGACGATAAGACTGAAGCCAAGGCAGTCACTGTCTTCTGGAGACTGTACTTGCTTTTGTACTTTGTGTTCTTTCTTACAGTACTTTTGGTACCTGCACCATGTGTTTTCCATTCTCAAAAGTTTTAAATGAGGAGGGTTGCGTTCACATGCACCACTTTATTGCATTTGTAAAAGGGTTATTTCACTCAAAAATGAAAATTTTGTCATCATTTACTCAACTTTGTGTCATTCTAAAACAGTAGGCTATTATTCTTGTGGGTGGAACACAAAAGGAGAATTTTTGAAGAATATTCACACAGTCACATGCTCCTTTTGGCGCTATATTCCAAGTCTTCTGAAGTCATATAATGGGTTTGTTGGAGAAACAGACTGAAATTGAGGTCGTAATTTGCTCTCAAAACGTATTCTCTGTTCGGTATATTCAAACTGACCCAATGTCAAATGATGGCAATGACATTGTCAATTGAGAGAGCTTCAGAAAACTTGGAATATAGCACACAGTTTGTTCAGGCCGCTTTTATGGTGATTCTAAGTTTCATTTTTTGGCTGTTTTTGAAGCTTGACTGATGGGGTCAAGCTTCATTAAAAAGAGATTTGTCTGCTCCACAAAGGTGAGTAAATATTGAATATTTTTGGTTGAACTGTTCCTTTAAGGTTGTAAGAACTTATGACAGTGCACTTCTAATTCTAGTTTCATGAAGGTAATAGGAAATACAATCCAAATGCATGGCAGTCGCATTGGATTTCTGAAACCAGGAAGTGTGGAACACAGAAGCATCAAAATTCCATTCCAAAACATTAAAACACAATATGCAATTAATTTTGTTGTACATCTAAGTTTACATTTTGACTTTTGAAGAGGATGCTGCTCCTAGTGTATCTGGTTTTCAAAATCAATAATTTATGGTAAAGGGAGTCTTTTTATTCAAAGGCAAAACATTATTGTAACATAATCATAAGTGATTCCATCTGGTTTCATTTGTCAGCAAGAGTTACGCTTAAAACGGCAACGTAAACAAGTTCTCACATCTCAAAAACTTCCACTGGCAAAGTCCATTTCTCCCCTCAAACTGATGGTTTACCATCTAATTCTCTCGGGCATATCTGAGTGCCTGAAACATTCCCATCTCCAGAAATGCATATGAGTTTTCTGGCAGTGCCAAGGGTAAAACAAAGACTTGCTCTGAGAACTTGTAAAAGATACTGTCATGCACTGCACGAGCCCACAATAAAATATCCAAACATTTGGATATTTCATTATTTTGAAAATTAGTGCTGCAGATTTACAATACGCCCCTGGACTGTGTTTCTGTTGTTGCTCCTACCATTTTAATTGTGCTGGATTGTCTAAAAGTGCTTGTTAATAGAAAATAGATTAGGCTTTAAGCAAAAACTCTCATATTTTGCAAGTTTCATTACTCTAAATTCTGTTGTTGCTAACATCATTTGGGGGAGCCATTTTGAGCTTTAAAGACACTTTAAATGTTAACAGACACAATTAATTTAAAGTAAGCCTTTACAATTGTTTGGTTGTGCAAGGTGGATTTAGTTGTATGTGTGCTTTCAGTCCTTCACCCTTTCATATGAGAGCTGACGGCCAGTTTGCTGGCTGCTAGTTAACAGCAGACCTTCCTCACACACACCCCGAGGTGAAGATTCAACCCGCCGACCACCCACTTCGCCAGACGTCTCCCCAGGCATCAACATCACATGGCCATCGTCCAGCCGACATCTCCCCAGCGACGGGCCGCCGTTGCTAATGATGCCTTGTGTTTGGCAGTTCAGAGGCCTGTTTGATCAGGTATCAACCCTGCATGTCAATGATCTCCACAGATATCGCCGCAGAGAGCAGAATGGAGGCTGAGGTTCAGAAGAATCTGTCATCAGATCAATCAGCTCTCCTCACCCTGTCAACCATTCAGTCTCTGGGACCGAAGGCCATCAAGGGCCAATGCCTTGCCTTTGGTTGCACTTTCTCCTCAAGCAATGCAAGGTTTTTATCTTTAATAAGGAATGGGTTTGGTTTGTGGAATAAAATTGCAGAGGTGGTGTTGATGCGTACAACTAGGTTGAGATCGTGTCGCCCATCTGGTTGTACACAAAGAGATGCATTCAAGATGGCAAAAAAGTATGTGGACACCTGAACACCACACCTGCATGTTCATCTTGAGTGTTTAATTTTGAAACCATGGGCACTGCTAGAAAATATGTTCTCTTTTTTTGCTGTTATCATAGCTTAAACTCTTTAGGCAAGGTAGATCAGTAGATGTAGGAACATTGGATTTGCATGGGAGTTGCTGGGATTTGCTCCCATTCAGCATCAGAGAGGTCAGAGATATTACACAGTTCTTCATCCGATTCATACCAAAGGTGTTCACTGGGGTTTTGTGCAGGTCAGTCAAGTTATTCCACACAATAAGGCTTAAGGAGTGCGTTTGGCTGTACACTTGATTTTCTGCACCTGTTAGTAATGGTTAAACCTGTTCCTTAGAAAGAGAGTGTTCACAAACCTTTGGCCATGTCATGTACCAAACTACAGTTTAATAACTTTTAGGCCCCTGGCCCTCTTAAGTAAACCTGCACAGTCTATACCTTCATCCGGCAGCCGTTGGCAAATTTTGGCTAATTTGAGCATGCTTTACCTTTGCAGATTTTGTGTGAGCCTGCATTTGCAGAACACAATAAGGCTGGAATGCCCTACATAACTTTTCAAAATCGTAACATATTTTAAATCAATAGGTATCATAAGCTTGCTGACTTTGTAAATGGTTACATGGCTAAAACTGGCTTAAAAGACTTAGATGTGGTTTAAAAAATGTGCTCAAAATATCAAACATGTTTGATATGCTCAGACTGGATGCACACTATGCGATTTTCTGTGAAATCTCAACTCAGATCTGTAGACTAGCTTTGACTTTCGTCAACTAGCTTCGACTTGTCCATATTGTAATCTGTGCAAAAGTCATGTAGTGTATTCCAGCCTCTAGACTTGAGTGAGATGAACACATAACCTTCATGCGTTCCTTAAACGTCACCCATCTGGATTCCCTCGGACTGGCACTCAGGTTCCAGTGGATGAAGGGAAAGGGTGCGTAGAGGTTCTGGATGACAGGTCTGTCTGCTATTTTTACACCCGGTCCGATAATGTTGGGGAAATTGACAGACTACCAAATTATGTGTTGCAGAGTGGCATGGTTGCAGACAAGGAGACCTCTTCACGCAGGAGGGCACAGGCTGCTGACATCAGGGATAATAGCGGCGCACAGAGCCCATTGTGTGTGTCCCCCACACATGGCATTTGGAACTGAGCTGCTTCTATCCCCATGGACAAACGATCCGTGCTTGGCCGGGGAATGTCAGGCTTCGCGCCTTTCAATCAGCTCACTTGAAGGATCTTGGCAGGGTCTGCTCTCTTAACCCTCAAATTCATTAATAATTAGCTTAATTGTGTGAGGCAGGGGTTGGCCGTACCCAAGACGCCATGTGAATTCTTGATTGCCGTTCTCGCTTTTCCGAAGACCCTTTTATTGGTGCATGCGTTTGTTTATGTTTTTACCTGTGTAATGATGCATGCACCTTTGTATTCCCTTCTGTCGTAGCCCATTCACCTAATTACTTTGCATGAACTTTTGTCACCATTTATCAGAAAGCATTGATTACTACTGGTGCATAGTGAGTTTGGACTGCTTCACTCTCATTGGACTGCTCAGGAAAAAAGGCAAGCTGGCATCCTCCATCTATGCCACTTGTTTTGATTTTGCCCGGGGGCTGCTGCCAGCATCAGGGGTCTCTCTTTGCAATGTGACAGCTCCATCTCAAGGGGCCTGGCTCCCCATGCAAAAACAGTGCATCAAAACAAATAAGGCCTCTGCCGCTTATGAGAAAGCCTCGATCAGTACCTCCCTTCACCGTCGAGTCGATGCCAGAGCGCACGAGGCAATCTTCCACAATCTTCCGCGGCTCTCTGCCAGTCTGTCCTGCAATTCAGCATAATCTCTACGGGAGTCCCCCGCTTCTGTCATCCTATGGAACCACTGAGGAGGTAATTACAGATTTTGCAGCGTACAGAATTTCCGGAGACGGACACCTGCCTTAAAAAATTATGCTCTTCCGCGATCGACATTGCCACCCCTGCTCCTCCCTCCACTCTCTCTATTCCAATCCGCGGAAAGACTGAGAAATTCTGCTTCTGCTGATCCCCTACCCAAATGCTGCCGGCAACAGGAGCCTCTTGTACATTAAATAAAAACTGTCACCCTGGGCAACGTGTGGCACTGAAGCATTTATTCTGTCTCACATATCCTGGCACTTAGAATTATTTCCTTCATGCCTGATAACCAAATTACAATATGGCAGGTCTCCCCGGAGCCACGGGGATCGTTAGTGCCAGCTCACAACATACCTTCAACTGATGTGGCATTTCATGTACAGCTGCCAATCAAAGTATACGGAAGGGAAAGATGCAAATGAGGGCGGGCCCGGCAGTGTTGCAATTACGGTTGTGTGTGTGTGTGTGTGTGTGCATACGAGCAAAAGTATAATCCCTCGTCTCTCCAGAAGATAGACAGCTGCAGTCTGAACACAGTTCCCCAGCATCTCACTGTGCTAACTCTACTCTAAATGTGGGGTAAGCAAAATGGCAGGTGAAGGGAATTACTGTAGCGCTGCTGGATTATGAGCTGTCGTATGCTTCTCTCAGGTCTCTGAGTGAGCTTGAAAGCTCCATCCTGAGGTGGAATCGCACCGTTCGCTGTGCGAATGGCAAACAGAGAGCAGTTTAGTGAACTCACGGTTCTTCAAAATAAAGGGGTGACACAGAAAGACCCGACCTGTTTTGAGATGGAAAAATGGTGACGTTGTGATGTCTTTGGCGTAGTGTTTTTCTCTCTTAAACAGCTTGGTGATAGGGAAGAGGGCCTTGAGTTCAATGGTTAAACCCATAAGATTTGGTCTTAAATCATGACAAAATATATTCAAACTATATATATAGTGACCCCGATAAGTATCTGGACACTTTGATTGTGATAAAATTGATGAATATACTAGTGGTCTTCACAGGTCCAAAAATTTTATTTGAAAGTGGGACCCGAACCCGTGCAGACCCGAGAAATGCCTTAAATGTACTACGGACCCGACGCGGACCCGACCATTATTCAAAAGTTGGACCCAAACCCGGCTGGGAAGACACAGACCCGACTGCACTCGTCCCGATCGGCACATATTGCACAGCAAATGCTATTAAGTCAATGAACAAGTTAGCAAAAAACGCACAGAATTAGAAGTTCGTTACACTTTACTGCGTGCGTGTTCAATAACAGGTGCGTCTCTTCAGTTTTGTTTCAGATTTTTTTTCACATCACTCATGAAGGAATCCATGATCACCGTCCGTTTGCAGGCTACTACATTAACTCCGCCCGCACTCTGCTTCTGGCGGCTGAGGTAAGGCGTGTTTTTTTTTCTTCCACCTTATTTCCCGCTCACACTTTTCACATCCTAATTTTACAAACTGCAAGTTACAAAACACACGCATGCTGAGTCTGACTGACGCTGATCTCTGGCGGGTGCGGCTCGGGCTCTGGCGGGGATCGACTCGGGTATTACACACAAAGTTAAAAAGACCCGGGACCCGAAGTAATAGATTGGGACCCGACCCGGACACGGATGACCATTTAAAATATAGACCCGAACCCGTACGTGTCCCGGGTCCTCGGGTCTCGGGTCCTCCGTGAAGACCTCTAGAATATACGGTGGACGAGAGAGCTCAATGCACTGCAACTTCAGAAAACACATGCAAATCAAGAAAACATCTTCATCAGTTTGACAGCAGGTCCTGCAAATCCAGCAGGTCCTCTCACAACACAAACAAAGAAACGCACTGCAAATACTCATAACACAACCAAATAAAGAATTTTATTTGCAGTGCGTTTATTTGTTTGGTTGTGTTGTGAGTATTTGCAGTGTGTTTTTTTTATTTGGTTGTGTTAGGAGCATTTGCAGCGCATGTGTTGTCAAATTGATGAAGATGTTTTCTTAATTTACAGGTGTTTTTTCTATTTGCAGCGCGTTGAGCTTTCTCGGCCACCATATGAATACGTGTTTGATTGTTGCATATTTTTGTATATATTATGCTACAAATTATCAAACAAAGTGGGATTTCTTTTGAGGAAATTTGGCAAAACACTTCTCAAACAAGGCATTTCACACAAAAAAAAAAAAACATGAAACAATATACTGTTTAAATACTTTCTGGTTGTGAAACGATAGTGAAGCATGTTCATAGTTATCTATCGTTACTGTACACAGTTACATTTCTGTATCATATTTACCCCTAAAGAGTGCATATTGATATATTAAAAGTGCATATTAGCAGAGGCGGACAGTAGAGAAGTATTTTTACTTTACTCAAGTAAATTTAAAATGTATCTGTAGTTTATCTTTGGATGTGTTTTTCTTTGGATAACTTTACTTCTACATTCCAAAGCATAATGTCATAATTTTTACTGCACTTCATTTCATAAATAAAAGTTGTTGTTTGTTTTAGCTTTAATACTTAAGAACATTAAAAATGTAGTACTTTCTTGTACTCAAGTAAATCTTTGAATTACTTTTACTTGAGTAAAAGTAAAAAAGTAATAGATTTCTAATGTAAGTAAGTATTAAATGATATTTAATATGAAACGTAGTGCAGTAAAAAGCACAATATTATGCTTTGGAATGTTGTGAAGTAAAGTTTTCTAAAGAAAAACACTACTGATAAAGTACAGACACTTGAAAAGTACTTTTAAAGCAGAGTAAAAATACTTCACTACAGTCCGCCTCTGCATATTAGTAGCTAAAGTATGCATATTAGCATCTTTTGAAAGGGTACCAGCTTTTAGTATCAGTGTACTGTGACAACCGAGTGAACTTTATACATCCACCAAAAGTCACATTGGGACCAGTTGGTTAAAAGATTGCAAAAATAAGTGAAGTTCTAAAACAGCTCCAGCATTTGAACACAGATGCCACTTGATTTGATATTTTGTATCTCATACAATGACATTCAGACAATTTAAGTGTTACAAAAGTGTCCAAATGGTTTTTAAGGCCACTGGCATTGTGATCTTTAACCAGCATGGTTAGTTCCATAGAAGGCTTTTATTATCCAGCTAAATTGCAGGGTAAAGACATTTTCACAGCAGTGGTCATGGACAGATCCACACTGAATCTGCTTGAACAGAAAGTTCTGCAGAATTCAACCTCCGTTAGTCACATCTCTCGAGTTTTTATTACAACCCCAAATCAGAAAATGTTGGGACAGTATGGAAAACGCAAATAAAAAAAGAAAGTAGTGATTTCTAAATTTACTTTGACTTGTATTTCATTGCAGAAAATATGAACACAAAATATTTCATCATTTGTTCATTTGTAAATATACATCCTTTCCTGTCATTCAGACCTGCAACACATTCCAAAAAAAGTTGGGACAGGAGCAGTTTAGGGCTAGTAATGAGGTAAATTGGTTAAATAATGATGTGATTTGAAACAGTTGATGTCAACAGGTGATTGTAATTATGATTTGGTACAAAAGCAGCATCCAAGAAAGGTCTAGTCCTTTAGGAGCAAAGATGGGCCGAGGATCGCCAGTTTGCCAACAAATACGTGAGAAAATTATTGAAATGTTTAAAAACAATGTTCCTCAAAGAAAGATAGGAAGAGATTTGGATATTTCACCTTCAACAGTGCATAACATAATTAAAAGATTCAAGGAATCTGGAGGAATTTCAGTGCGTAAAGGACAAGGGCGCAAGCCTAAGCTGAACAACCGTGATCTCCGATCCCTCAGGCGGCACTGCATCAAGAATCGTCATTCATCTATAAGCGATATCACCACATGGGCTCAGGACTACTTTGGCAATCCTTTGTCAAGTACCACAATACGTAGTTACATCCACAAATGCCAGTTAAAACTGTACTGTGCCAAAAGGAAGCCCTATGTTAACAGTGTCCAGAAGCGCCGGCGACTTCTCTGGGCTCGGAGGCATCTGGGATGGACCATCACACGGTGGAAACGTGTACTGTGGTCAGATGAATCAGTATTTCAGGTATTTTTTGGGAGGAATGGACGCCGTGTGCTCCGGACCAAAGAAGAAAAGGATCATCCAGACTGTTACCAGCAACAAGTCCAAAAGCCAGGGTCTGTCATGGTATGGGGTTGTGTCAGTGCCCTTGGCAAAGGTAACTTGCACTTCTGTGATGGCACCATTAATGCTGAAAAGTACATAGAGATTTTGGAGCACAATATGCTGCCTTCAAGAAGACATCTTTTCCAGGGACGTCCATGCATATTTCAACAAGACAATGCAAAACCACATTCTGCACACATTACAAAGTCCTGGCTGCGGAGGAAGAGGGTACGGGTACTTGACTGGCCTGCCTGCAGTCCCGACCTGTCTCCAATAGAGAATGTGTGGTGCATTTTGAAGCGCAAAATGCGACAACGAAGACCCCGTACTGTTGCCCACCTTAAGACTTGTTTGCAGGAAGAATGGGACAAAATTACACCTGAAACACTTCATCACTTGGTGTCTTCAGTCCCTAAACGTCTTTTAAGTGTTGTGAAAAGGAATGGCAACATTACAAAGTGGTAAATGCTTTACTGTCCCAACTTTTTTTGGAATGTGTTGCAGGTCTGAATGACAGGAAAGGATGTATATTTACAAATGACATGAAGCTGACCAGACAAAACATGAAATATTTTGTGTTCATATTGTCTGCAATGAAATACAAGTCAAAGTAAATTTAGAAATCACTACTTTCTTTTTTTATTTGCGTTTTCCATACTGTCCCAACTTTTTCTGATTTGGGGTTGTAATTATTTGGCTAATTTGATTTTCAGCTATTAACAAGATTGTCACACTCACAATGTTTTTGTTGGTGATTAATTGGCATACAAATAATTGTGATGAATGATGAATTGTCTTGTTTGTTCTTTTGTCTTAGAGTGTAAATTCAACAACTTAAGATCGATTTATGGATTCAGAAATTGTAAAAATGTATTATCTATTAATTATGTTTCCATTTTAATTTCTAAAAGTTTACACAGTGTATATTGGAAAACATATTTTCATATATATATATATATATATATATATATATATATATATAAATAACTTTAGTTGTGATAATATCTGTTTATAATGTAATGTCTGAATATTATTGTAAAAATAATAAATTGTCTGCTGTTTTCCTCACTTTAATGCAGCATTTGAAGGTGGCCCGGTTAAACCATAAAGCAAGAACATTCTCTTTGTATGAAGGATTCATTTTTGCAATGACTACAACCAATGTGTGAGCCGCTTTAGCCACCACAGAACTCTGAAACGAGTCTTTAGAGGTTTACAGAGTTTTCGCAGGTAAATTACAGCGAATATGCATTTATGCATACAATACATTTATGGAATATGCATACAAATATTTATGGCCAAAGGGGACAATGGGTCATTTCATGCAAATGGCATACTAAAAGACCCTCCAGCATCTCCACTTTGCCCAGTAGCCTGCATAAAAAAGGTAAAGCAACTTCACTGGTTTACTGACACTCAGCAAGTGAGATTAAATGGTTGGGAAAATTCGCCATTAAGGCACTGGATGACGATGAGCGAATCTGTGCACCAGGGGTTAATAGCACAGTAAATCATCAGAAACATTTTTCAGGTTGCTTGAGTTTATTCCTTTTTAATTTAGTTTTTTCCTCCTTTTGTTTCTCGATTTTGTCTTCATTCTCAGTTGCTTTTTTCCCGATGAAGATCCCCCCCCCCCCACTTCTGTCTCAAAGTGATGCTTTTGTTGCATTCCAAGAGGTTGATAAATCAATCCATCAAAAAATTCTTTGCGGTGAAACTCAATCAAGAAAGGTCATGTCGCCGGGAAAAGAACAGATTAAATTAGCATTGAATTAGACATGGAAAGTGAGCTCTGTCAAAACCATCACCGAGCTCAGCACAATTAGAATATGTTAATTATGCATTTCATTAAGGGCCCAGGCGCTCTTTGAATGTGAGATGAAATGTCACTGGTGTAGGCAGCCGAAAAATGGAAGATTGCCAGGCACAACTTTCTTTGTGCAATGTGTGACACCTTCATTAACATCAGGGATTGCTGCTCTGATTAGACTTTTTGTATTAGTGGAAGCCTTAGGCCTTCAAATGCTTCGGGTTTTTTCCACCCTGACTGCATTGTCTATGGACACTTGACTGAATTTACAAACCATAACACCACGTAAAACAATATGACTTGTAATTCCTGCACATTAAACCTACAGTTCCATTATTTGGAATAGCTTAACATTTTTTTGTGACACATGCTGTCATTTTTTAATGACTTTATTTCAATTACTGCACATTCAATTTAAGCTATTGTGGTGGACCAACCAGCTATTATGTGTTTCTGCTTGACTGCGGTATCCAACTGAGCTTCACTATCTGCACTTCCATTGGTAGTGTGCTACATGCGTGTTTGCACAAGGTTGAACTCTAAGTTTGGATGCATATGGTCTCAGATGCTTATATTACCTGCCAGCTCTCTTTGACAATTAATGACTTCCAGTTGCTTTGACGCTGCAGTAACACTTTACAATAATTACAATTAACATTTTGTTAATGCAGTAGGTATCATGTATTAACAATGAACAACATCTTACAACATTTATTATATTTATATATAACAGTAATATTAAAACATTACTTTAATTAATAATTCATACAGCAATGTATTAGTATACAGGTGCATCTCAATAAATTAGAATGTCATGGAAAAGTTCATTTATTTCATTAATTCAACTCAAATTGTGAAACTCATATATTAAAGAAATTCAATGCACACAGACTGAAGTAGTTTAAGTCTTTGGTTCTTTTAATTGTGATGATTTAGGCTCACATTTAACAAAAACCCACCAATTCACTATCTCAACAAATTAGAATACTTCATAAGACCAATAAAAAAAAAACATTTTTAGTGAATTGTTGGCCTTCTGGAAAGTACAAACCCAATTCCAAAAAAGTTGGGACACTGTACAAATTGTGAATAAAAACAGAATGCAATGATGTGGAAGTTTCAAATTTCAATATTTTATTCAGAATACAACATAATGACATATCAAATGTTTAAACTGAGAAAATTTATAATTTTAAGGGAAAAATAAGTTGATTTTAAATTTCATGGCATCAACACATCTCAAAAAAGTTGGGACAAGGCCATGTTTACTACTGTGTGGCATCCCCTCTTCTTTTTATAACAGTCTGCAAACGTCTGGGGACTGAGGAGACAAGTTGCTCAAGTTTAGGAATAGGAATGTTGTCCCATTCTTGTCTAATACAGGCTTCTAGTTGCTCAACTGTCTTAGGTCTTCTTTGTCGCATCTTCCTCTTTATGATGCGCCAAATGTTTTCTATGGGTGAAAGATCTGGACTGCAGGTTGGCCATTTCAGTACCCGGATCCTTCTTCTACGCAGCCATGATGTTGTAATTGATGCAGTATGTGGTCTGGCATTGTCATGTTGGAAAATGCAAGGTCTTCCCTGAAAGAGACGACTTCTGGATGGGAGCATATGTTGTTCTAGAACTTGGATATACCTTTCAGCATTGATGGTGCCTTTCCAGATGTGTAAGCTGCCCATGCCACACGCACTCATGCAGCCCCATACCATCAGAGATGCAGGCTTCTGAACGGAGCGCTGATAACAATTTGGGTTGTCCTTGTCCTCTTTAGTCCGGATGACATGGCGTCCCAGTTTTCCAAAAAGAACTTCAAATTTTGATTCGTCTGACCACAGAACAGTTTTCCACTTTGCCACAGTCCATTTTAAATGAGCCTTGGCCCAGAGAAAACGCCTGCGCTTCTGGATCATGTTTAGATATGGCTTCTTTTTTGACCTATAGAGTTTTAGCCGGCAACGGCGAATGGCACGGTGGATTGTGTTCACCGACAATGTTTTCTGGAATTATTCCTGAGCCCATGTTGTGATTTCCATTACAGTAGCATTCCTGTATGTGATGCAGTGCCGTCTAAGGGCCCGAAGATCACGGGCATCCAGTATGGTTTTCCGGCCTCGACCCTTACGCACAGAGATTGTTCCAGATTCTCTGAATCTTTGGATGATATTATGCACTGTAGATGATGATAACTTCAAACTCTTTGCAATTTTTCTCTGAGAAATTCCTTTCTGATATTGCTCCACTATTTTTCGCCGCAGCATTGGGGGAATTGGTGATCCTCTTCCCATCTTGACTTCTGAGAGACACTGCCACTCTGAGAGGCTCTTTTTATACCCAATCATGTTGCCAATTGACCTAATAAGTTGCAAATTGGTCCTCCAGCTGTTCCTTATATGTACATTTAACTTTTCCGGCCTCTTATTGCTACCTGTCCCAACTTTTTTGGAATGTGTAGCTCTCATGAAATCCAAAATGAGCCAATAGTTGGCATGACATTTCAAAATGTCTCACTTTCAACATTTGATATGTTATCTATATTCTATTGTGAATAAAATATAAGTTGATGAGATTTGTAAATTATTGCATTCCTTTTTTATTCACAATTTGTACAGTGTCCCAACTTTTTTGGAATCGGGTTTGTATGTTCATTTACTGTATATGTACTCAATACTTGGTAGGGGCTCCTTTTGCTTTAATTACTGCCTCAATTTGGCGTGGCATGGAGGTGATCAGTTTGTGGCACTGCTGAGGTGGTATGGAAGCCCAGGTTTCTTTGACAGTGGCCTTCAGGTCATCTGCATTTTTTGGTCTCTTGTTTCTCATTTTCCTCTTGACAATACCCCATAGATTCTCTATGGGGTTCAGGTCTGGTGAGTTTGCTGGCCAATCAAGCACACCAACACCATGGTCATTTAACCAACTTTTGGTGCTTTTGGCAGTGTGGGCAGGTGCCAAATCCTGCTGGAAAATGAAATCAGCAGAATGGTCAGCAGAAGAAAGCATGAAGTGCTCCAAAATTTCTTGGTAAACTGGTGCAGTGATGTTGGTTTTCAAAAAACACAATGGACCAACACCAGCAGATGACATTGCACCCCAAATCATCACAGACTGTGGAAACTTAACACTGGACTTCATGCAACTTGGGCTATGAGCTTCTCCACCCTTCCTCCAGACTCTAGGACCTTGGTCTCCAAATGAAATACAAAACTTGCTCTCATCTGAAAAGAGGACTTTGGACCACTGGGCAACAGTCCAGTTCTTCTTCTCCTTAGCCCTCTAAGACGCCTCTGACGTTGTCTGTGGTTCAGGAGTGGCTTAACAAGAGGAATACGATAACTGTAGCCAAATTCCTTGACACGTCTGTGTGTGGTGGCTCTTGATGCCTTGACCCCAGCCTCAGTCCATTCCTTGTGAAGTTCACCCAAATTCTTGAATCGATTTTGCTTGACAATCCTCATAAGGCTGCGGTTCTCTCAGTTGGTTGTGCATCTTTTTCTTCCACACTTTTTCCTTCCACTCAACTTTCTGTTAACATGCTTGGATACAGCACTCTGTGAACAGCCAGCTTCTTTGGCAATGAATGTTTGTGGCTTACCCTCCTTGTGAAGGGTGTCAATGATTGTCTTCTGGACAACTGTCAGATCAGCAGTCTTCCCCATGATTGTGTAGCCTAGTGAACCAAACTGAGAGACCATTTTGAAGGCTCAGGAAACCTTTGCAGGTGTTTTGAGTTGATTAGCTGATTGGCATGTCACCATATTCTAATTTGTTGAGATAGTGAATTTTTGTTAAATGTGAGCCTAAATCATCACAATTAAAAGAACCAAAGACTTAAACTACTTCAGTCTGTGTGCATTGAATTTATTTAATACACGAGTTTCACAATTTGAGTTGAATTACTGAAATAAATGAACTTCTCCACGACATTCTAATTTATTGAGATGCAACTCATTTATATTTGTATTAAGAAAATGGGAGAGGTGCTTACCTGTGAAAAACTTGCCTTTGTGATGTTGAAGGTGCAGTATGTGATATTGACAGTTAGCAGACATGTAATAGGTACTGCATTCCAAATTCAAACTTATTTCTCCCGCCTTCTACTCCTCAGCCTCGACACTCACACGGGTTGCCAGATTGAGGATATGCAACAAGAACGATTGTGATGCGTAAACTGTAAGTTGATGTTGATTTATCCGCATTTAGTAGCCTATACCTTTGGTCAGTTACACTGATACAGTTTAGTATAGCTTTTTAGATGAAGGCTTTTCAGGTCGGGTAGAATCTGTGATCTCTGGCCGGGTTCATTTGCTGGCTTCCATGGCTACAGTACGCTGAGTTTTCAAGTTACACAGACCAAACGAAAAACAGACATTCTGATGAGGAACGCTCATTTCAAAGCAGAATAACTGGCTGTAGTGTTGTTTTTCGGAGAAGCAAGTATGTGAATTTAACATGTTTCCTAAATATCTGCAGACATGGTATAGACTTTTTATGCTTTATTGCAGTCAAGATAATTATACAGCAACTTAAAGGTGTTCTGAGTAGCTTAGCATATTGATATAGCCTACTGTTTTGGATGTTTGCTTGGGTATTACAAGGGAATTATTAGCATATATTCTGTGTAGTTGGCTGCCAAATCAAAGGGTTCACCATCAAGTCTCTGCGATATTCTGGTCTCTCGATATGGCTCAGGTGCCAGGCCAAAACAAGCAAGCTAACTATTTTTAATGAATCCAGCTTCTTTTGTTTTTTCCAGAAAGTCTAATGTACATCTGTTGACCTTTTTAAAAGAGGCGAATTAGGTGTACATACGATTTTTCTGTAAAGAAAGCCGACAAAATGATGGAGGCCCTGGCCGTGAAGAAAGAGGGGCTCTATCCTTCATAATAAAATGGCAGAAATGCAGAGAAAGAGAGTCATAACAGAGAGTGATAATGAAAAAAAAGTGGGAACCGAGCACAAATGGTCTGGCATTCTGGATGACTTACACTGAAGATCAGTCAAACTTTTAAAAACTTCATTAAAGCAAAATGAAAGTGCTCCCTGGCACTCTAAAATTTAATAGAAGATGCTTGGGAATGGGAGCAGCCTGCCAATTACGGCTTTCACAGCCTTTTTTCAGGGTTTAGATGACTGTCTGAGTTCACACTGAAGCAAATAAGAGAGCGTGTTTGTTCGTTCCTCACCCGCCACATCTAAGCTGATGTTCATAACGCCGCACGATCACCGGCTGTTAATCTTATTCCTGTAAAGATCCAGAAAGCTGGTAATATCACTTCACGGCATCTCTGAGAAGGAACGCTTTATTTAAAAATATATAATTCCTTGTTTTGCGTTGGTTTAAGTTTGTTGGATGTCTTTTATCTGCTTTGTTCATGCATCTTAATATCACATTTCTGTCTGTTTGTGCCAAGCGGCAATGTGTTGTCTTTTCTAAAGCATGTGATAAATGATACATTATTCTAGAGATAACTTAGTTTGCAAAAGGTGCTGTTATGTTATGAGTCTTAGGAATGCTAAAATCTAGTCCATAGCATTTGTTCCTAACCACAGTGTAGCATTGTGAAATATTATTACAATTTCAAACAACTGTGTTCTATTTAAATATATTTTCAAATGTAATTCATTCCTTTGAGGTCAAAGCTGAATTTTCAGCATCATTATTCCAGTCTTCAGTGTCACACGATCTTCAGAAATCATTCTAATGTGCTGATTTGCTGCTCAAGAAACATTTCTGATTATTATCAATGTTGCAAACAGTTTTGCTGCTTAATATGTTTGTGGGAACTTTATTATATATATTTTTCAGGGTTCTTTGATGAAAAAAGTTCAAAAGAAGAGCATTTAAAAGAAGAACAACAGTTTGAAGACAATCTAGCTGCTTTTGTAGGCAGTAGACGGCGATGAAGCTCACTGGGATTTGGAAAAATGGTGGAAAAGCACAAGAGATGATCAGGTGCTTACAATAAGGAACATACTCTACACGAGTAGATACATACTTAAAGTATACTTTCAAATGTCTGTGTTATCACACTATACTGTAAGTACTACTTTTCATTTCTTGTCTATATTTGTACACCATGGTATTTGCATAGTATTTTCAGATACTTCAAAGCTGTAGTCAGTGCTGGGTAGTAACCGATTACATGTAATCTGGATTATGTAATCAGATTCCAAAAAATAAGTACTTGTTATTGAATTATTATATTACATTTTAAAATACTTGTAATCAGATTACAGTTACTTTTTATTGATTAAATATTATTCACATTGGTCACATGACATGCAGGTGAACAGTTATAGCATAAGTGTTTTATTTTGATTGTTGTATTTATTTTAATTTTACGTTTTCATGATTTAATTAGCCTAATTATTAGCTTTTCATTCAACTTTGACGTAATATAATCTTTAATGCACTTCATGCTGTTAATAGGAATGAATGGAAAATATTTAATTTCTCTTTGTATTTTTATATCAAGATTGTCCTATTTAAATCAATGGGATAAACAAGTTAGGTCAAAAGTAGTCTGATTATATTACCTGAAATGTGTAATGTAATGGATTACATTACTAATTGCAGTTTTTGTGTAATGTAATTCAGAATCAGTATCATAATTTGTAAGTAATCTACCCAGCACTGACCATAGTATTACCATGGTACTTGTCCAAAAACAAGGTAATATATGTTACATATTATAACGTTATATACCATTCTCTTCAAATTGTTGCCTGACTGACTGTAGTTGACCTGAAGAGAAAACTAACCCAAGCGCTGAAATGTGTCCTAAGTTTGCATTATGAACTCTGTTCTGTCACATTTTAGAGTGCAACAATGCGTGAAATAGTAGCTAGCGTTTGTGTTAACCTAAAAGTGTGGTGGATTAGGCTATTTTTGTTCCCTTAGCATTAATGTAAGAACTGACCCTCGTGATGTCAGACCGACTGTTCATCATGAAGATTAATGCTTTGCTTTCCCTCCAAAAATGAAGCCATTATTTTGAGATCTACGTATAAAAACACAAAGAATCACTGTAAAAGATATGGCACATCTGACCACGATAAATATCAGGCAAATGCAGTGCTGTACAATAATCTACATACATCTACAGGAAACAGCCAATCGGAGGAGAAATATGGAGGTCTGTGTCTGTTGTAAATATATTCCGTGGCCTGAGGATGAACTCGGAGGCCATGTGACGTATGATTTACACACAAAAGACCACTGACTCTTCACAATGATGTATCTCTGCCTCCGTCTGGTCAGACCCAGTCCTGACATATAATCTTTCTCTTTAAACGCTGATATAGAGATAGATAACAGAGTGTTCTATTGATTCCACTGTTTTTTTCACTGTCAGCTCGGGGCCGACTGCTGTTTTAAACACTAACTTGTGCTTCCTGTGTCTTGTATACTCAAAGGACAGTCTCTTTGTGTCTTATTGTACAATTACATACTTAAGGGTATATTAACACCCATATTATCTTAAGGGTGAATGTAACTTTATGCCATGGTACTAATGATATCCATGTAACATGGTTGTTATTTTATTTACTCCATGGTCCTTCCAAGACATGTCCAACATTTAAAAAAAAAAAATTATAATCGTGACCATAGTATTTACACAGTACTCCAATGTAATTCAAAATATACCATGGTATGTCCAAATATGATAATTGTATGTCCAAGATACCACAATATCATGTCCAAACAACCATACTAGTATCATGGAACTTTTTTTGAAAGTAATCATATTTGCATGGTACTTTCAGGCACTTCAAAATATACCATGGTATTAGCATGGTACCTATCCAAAAATATGGTAATACCATGGAACACTGCTTTAACCATGGCTCTAGATGAACATATTTATGGTATTTGCAAGGTTCCTTCAGGTGCTTCAAAGCATGGTTTTACCATGGTACTTGTCTAAAAACTTGGTAATGCTATGGTACTTTGCTATATATCACAACTCTAAATGATTACCATAAATAATACCATGGTATTTGCATGGTACTTTCATGTACTCCAAAGCATACCATTTTTGGTACCTGTCCAAAAAATATGCTAATAGCATGGTACTTTGTTATATACTGTATATATATAATGACAATACTTCTCAATACTTTCTCAAAAGCACATAAAAGCATACCCTGGTGCTGTGGTACTCATCCAAACAGCATTGTAATGCTATTTTTCTTTGATTTTAAATTCAAAATTATTACCATATTTATATATTTGCATAGCACATTAAAGCATACCACGGTATTACCGTAGTACTTGTTCAGAAACGTGGTAATACCATGGTATATTGTTATATACTGTATATCATAGTTCTAAATGATTACCATATTTATATACCATGGTATTTGCATTGTACTCAAAGTACATCAAAGCAAACTTGTCCAAAACATGGTAATACCATATCAAGTGTGCAGTTACGTTTATAATGATCATGATTATCATTATGGCTGCCTTCTAAAAACCATTTCCATCATCATCCTCACTCGCTAGCGCGAGTCTTACTTCGCTGTCATGCGAGTGTGAAGATTTGGCAAGCAATTTATCTCGAGCTTCATGTTTATTCAATTCAAGTGTTTCCATATTAATACAGTTAATCTAATATCTAACATGTCCACCTTAATTACAACCTTTCTTCTTGTGAACCCTGATCTGCTACAGTCTGAGCAAAGAGCAATGATTAAAGGAATCCTGCACCTCATTTGCACATTGACTCTGTAGGGTGCACACGAGGCGGGCGCTACCGCCACAGCGTACTGAATCAAAATTACGTGACAGGAAGTGGGTGAAAAGGGAGAGAGTTTAAATTCGCAGAGTATCTTAAAGCGTCTCTGTAGATACATCAATCCTAGTACTGTGATATTCATGGGGATCTGAAGGCATTTGGGTCACAAACTAGCACCGCGGTCAGGTTTATTTTTGCGTGATGATTTTGCAGCTGATCAAAGCGAACAGCTTGCCCATACCATCACGTACATTCTGACTCTTTATGAAATTGTTTTGAAGCATTTACACCATTTTAAGCCTCCTAAATGTCATAATTCCTATTATTCATAGTCTGATGGCTTCAAAACATCAGAACATCTTAGATTCACCACACCGACGGGGCGTGGAGGTTCTTTTTATAAAAATGGACTAATAAATCCACTGCAAAATCAAATTATCCACGTAAGTATGCTTGCATCACGCAGGCAGCGGCAGAAACCGAACTTGGCAAAATCGACGTCGGCTCACATTTGCAAATCCTCTGTCAATCTGTCATTAGACATGTTATAAAATAATGATAAGTGTACGCTTCTCGCTCGCTTTAGCGTGCTGCTCTCTGATGTTGATGCGCTGTAATGGGCCAAATGTGCATTGAAATTTGCCTGCTTGAATAAACACAAAACATTCTCTCTCTCTGCCTCACTTTGTGTTTTCCTGATGACTGTGTGTTCTCTGGATCAACACTGACTCGAAGGGAACATAAAAGGGTCAAAGAGCTTGCGATGGTAACGTGGGTGCTATTCGATTAGGAGGTTTCAGAAATCATGAGGTGTTGAGGCCAAAATAAGTACCCTGTTTCTCTAAGGAGGTGATTTAGGATGAGATATATAATTAACGATACAAACATAAAACGTATTCATTTAACTTTTTTCTCAAGTAACGCTGTCTAATAGTGACACACGCATAGGCAGTGTTTATTTTGCCAACTTTGACCTTGAGGACCAAAGTTGAGGTGCTGTTCTGATTGGCTGATTACTCTTTCAAATGCAATAACACCCAGCTATTATGTTCATAGTATTTGTATGTTATATTTACATGTATTCCATGTATTTACAGCTTTAGAAATATAAACATATTTATGAATTTTTTATATTATAAATATATTTGTGTAGTTTTACTATTTTGTTGATATTTTCGAGCGCCTAAATTTAACAACAACTTAACAGCATAAAAACCAGAAGGCAGATAAATGTGCAGTAATCATAATTTTATTATATTTTTTTTTTTATTATTAATTTTATTTTCATTTTATTATACAATTATAATTATAGTTTTTTTTAGTTCATATTTTTAAAAAGTAGGTAAAAGCATTAAATAAACGTAAATATATAGCCTTGCTCATATATTTATACATATAAAGTTCACATATATAGTTATATATATTTTATGCAGTGTATATGCACCTTTTGTAAGACAGTTGTAAGAATTTAAGACTGATTGTAAGACAATCGTATGTCTCAATTCATGCATTTATATTCTAATGTTTTTAGAAATTATTTTTGACGCAATGTAAACAAAATGTTTTAATAGTATGTTTTTATGGTTTTAATGAATAGTATGTTAATATAACCATACAAAAACATTTTTAAGGAAAAAATAAATAAATAAAAAATAAAGAGAGAGCTTTTTCCTCATACTGAGTATAAAAAGTACCTGCATCTGATTTGGTTTCTACTGCATTTCCATTTTGCAATTTTATCTGTGGGTTGACAAATCTCGGTTTTAAATTAGCAGAAATCTTTACTGTTCCTCTCATTTCTGTCCTGTTTGCAGTATCTGGGTGTGGATGACCAGAGATTAAATGAATCATTGTCAGTTAATATGACCACATGTGTGGGAGAAGCTGTTTTTACATGTACGTGATGTTAACACCTCGGCAGATGTTGACTCGGGTGACAGATGAAAGCTCAGCTCTTTTCCTGTGAACTAAGAGATCTTCATAATCACAAACAGCAATGTCTATCAGCTATCTTTCTTTCTTCCTCCTACATGAGCTGAAATGTGAGGTCAAAGTTGAACTAAACTCTGTTTTATCATGTAAACATCGACAGCATTTGTGGCAGATGTCAGAAAATGATGATCAGTCATGAAAAAAACAAACAAAAAAACTCATGTTTACTAGAATCAAACTGGGCTATTTTTCCAGAGGATTTAAAGGCAGAAATGCGAAACTTGTGTTTTTGGTAAAGCTCTTGCAGTATATTAATTATTCAGTAAAAAAAAAAACTTTTATGTTAAAGTTGTTTACATTTCTTTTTTGATTATTTTTCTAGGCAGATGAACGTCTGGTTGTGTGTTTCTGCCATATGCAAAATTTACTGATGTCGCATTGACATGGAGAAGAAAAGATTGATAAAACTACACAAATAAGGTTAGCAAGTGATTCTGTCACACTCGTCTCATGCAAACACATGTAGAGTTTACATTTTTGGCTAGGAATGTTCGATGCATCATGATAGAGGGAAACGAGCTACATTTTTATAGTTTCAGCAATACTTATTCTTCATACATTCCCCTGTAATACAGTAAGTACCAGCTGTATGCAAAGTGACCCACGCTTGGTTTTCAACCATTGAAAATGGGTAAAATTCAACAATTTGGACATGGAGCCACATTGAGATGCCCATATCTATCGGACTAAACCATATAGGGCCTTGACAATGACATTTTCATCTAAAATCATATTGGACTATCTTTAATATTACTTGAGTTACAGGCATGCAAACTTTAAAAATTTTAAATGTATGGCACACAGAAAAGTACGTTCTGTGCAATTGTTTTGATAGAGGGGAACAAGATACATTTCTAGTTTCAATATTATTTGTCCTTCAGATATTCTTCTTTGAATGCAGTAGGTATCAGCTGTATGCAAAATGCTCCACATTTGGTTTATGACCACTGAAAATGTGTAGAATTTAACAATTTACTCTTGGAGCCATATTGAGATCCCAATATCTCTGGTACTGAGCCATATAGGGCCCTAAAAAGGAAGATAACCAAAGAAAAGCTTTTTAAAAACCAAAATCGAAAAAGTATATTAAGGATATATATTTAATACTTTTTGAGCTATGCAAATTTTGGATTAAAAAAATACTTAAAGGGCTCCCCCCCCATTTTTCAACTGTCACTTGGCATATAATGAAACAAAGATTGCTAAAGTCCACAGATTTGACTAACAGACTTACCAATCTATGTGAAAATTACATAATGATGCTGCCATCTTTCTGAAGTCATTTTTACCCTCCTGTAATTTCACTCCGTATCTCAGGTGAAAATGATCATTTTGACCCTCCTCTACAACATAGTGGATTACTCAGTAAATATACGTTCATGACATTTAATATTTTGGCTTTCATCACTACTTATGTTTTGTCTTTCTCCAGAAAAAAATATTAACAAAATCAAAAGTTCTGAGGCAGCGAACTTCCTGAAATTTGGTAGATTTGACACAGAATGACCCTACATTAAAAACCTATGTTAGATCAACAGAAGTCCCCCAAATGTTGTCCCATTAGTCAAACACAGTTGACTTAACAAACAATATTGCTTCAAATTAATGCAGTTTTTGTTGTGTTGTGATGTTAAGAGCTCGTCTTTTTACATTTGTTCATTCTCAGCGATCTTCAGGCTTGTGTGTTAAACGCTGTGGACTATGTACAGCTAAAACTATATTTCATATATCTTTGTTTCGTAAGGCGATTGTGCCTTACAAGTTAATTTTGTTAACTTTCAGCAGTGCGCTACCATACGAATGCCCTCGAATCTAGCAGACGTGAATTAAAAGCCGCAAAACTCCCATTTTGATTTCATGCTTTGCTTCAGATGCACTTCTAAAACCTCTCAAAACATTTTAACTATAGACGACGTGTTTGAAAAACAAAACTGACAGAGATGACAATCTGAAACCTCGCTTTATAAAAGTTTCAGGTAAAGGAACTCTCGCACTTTAAATAGCTCTTTGGCGTACAGCAATATCTGGAACAGCCCTCCATCATACCGTGTACCTCAGACCAACAGACAGCGTCATAATTTTCAGGACAGTTGCTATTTTCCTCTTTTCCTTTCCATTTCTCTGTCTTTCTTGTGGCAAGCTCGACTTGTAATGGTTGTCTTTAAATATTCATTCTCTTTCATTTCTGTGTTTGACGCTGGGTCGGCCCAGAAAGACATACTCAATGATTGAGCAGCGTCTACGTTTCCTTTTTACCTGCACAAGAACGTTTGAAAGGTTTTAGCAAAGCGTCACTCACTTCCAGTCACCTTTTCAAAAGGCCAGCTGAAATAAAGTGTTGCACAGTCAGCGATAGAGAGAAGCGCAGAGGAGAGACAGACGTGCTTTCAAGGATAGATGGAGTGTCACCCCCCCCCCCCCCCCCAAAAAAAAAAGATTGTAGACTCAAGTCTCTGAGCAGCTCATGTGTTACCCATCAATGGAGATTACAGTAGCTCTGTATAAATATGCACCATATGAAACAATGTGTAACATGAACGTTTAATTGTATGGCTGCTGTAGTGAATTTAAAGAGGCTTGATCAAACCAGGTTGCTCAACGTCTTGTGGCTGTATGATTAACCGGCTGATGTAGCAACCCTTGTTTTACTAGCATCGCTGTTCTCTTCGCTATTCAGAATGCCTTTAAATGCCAATTCGGTTCCTGAATCTAAAATAAGGCAAGAGGCAAACAGAATGTAAATCAAAGAGCTTTAAGTGTAGTTTTAAATTACATAATAATAATTAAAACCTTTTCAGTATGAATTACCAATAAACATTATCATGTTCACATAGGTGGGGTTTTGTTTTTTGTTTTGACATGTCACATGTGGGGTACTATGAAATTTAATTTAATTTTATTATTTTATTTTGAACTTTCATTTCATGAATCATTACATTGGATTGATTTAAAAAAAAAATGGTATAAACTTATGATTGTGATGGTCACTTTGTGGTGCTGTACAGCAAAAATAAAATAGTTTTGATGGCTGTGTATTCAACATTTTTATCAGTATTTAATGAAATGGCTAATCAGAACTATGTGTTCCTGTGGCTCAGTGGTAGAGCATTGCGTTAGCAGCGCAAAAGGTTGTGGGTTCGATTCCCAGGGAACACACATAGTGATAAAACATGTATAGCCTGAATGCACTGTAAGTGTCTGCTAAATGCATAAATGTAAATATATATATTGTAATTGTAGGATTAAATACGTGTAGTTAGTAAAGTTATTTGCCTCGAATCTTTAATTATTTATGTCTCTAAACTTGCTTAATTCAATAAATTCCTCTTCCTGTAATTTCAGTTCAAATTTCAATTTAACATCCTGTGAAAAAAAAAAAATAAATAAAACATTTGACCCATCCCTGCATTTTCATCAAAACTTTTATTTTATTTCTTTAACAAATCATGGTTAGCCTAACCGCATCTCTTTAATTTACAATAGATATAATTGAAATTTATCTCAGAATTCCTAGTCGGCCAGTTCCTGATTTACACATCTGAAGCATACTTCTTGAACAAAGGTGCATGAAAGGTAAAAAAAAAGACAGCATAATGACAGATGTCCCATCGTGCCAGTCTTAAATCAAAGTGATGATAGCATCTCATTACACTTCTTTGTACCGCAGCCAATTTCACATTCAACTCCAGCAAAACCTCTTATAATCACAACATTTGGAAAGATTCACTAACATGCATGTGATTATTTAGACCTTTTTCCTGACCTCTTGCTATTCACAACGTCTGCATGTAAAACTATAATCAAGCTGCTCATCGCAAGCCACTTCTACACTGCCTAGAGATGTATGGGGTCAATGGCACCCTTTCATTTTTCTCTTCAATGGCGAGCGAATGCCAATAGAACATTCGAATGAGAGAGTGCGCAATGGTTTAGGCCTTCATTACGGCCCGGATGAAAGAACTGGGTCCCACTTGCTAGCACTTCATCAGTATGTGGTCGTGTCCCAGCGACTCGCCCGAGGCCCGAGAGCCGCCTCAAATTGGAGCTGACATCACCCAAATCTAAAAGCAACAAATCACACATTTTCATTGGGCACTGATCTCCTGGCCAGGCCCTGTGCCGGCGTCAGCACAATCACGGCTGCCATGCTGATTCCTGACGACCGTCCGACTGCTCGCTCCAGCTGTTGCTAGCTAGCAAAGCAGAAATGTGCCGAATGTGGCCTATTGCCACAGACAGCAGTCTCGGCCCCGTGTGCCATCCCAACACAGCCACGGCAGATTGGCCATTGTAGGGCGATAGTACGGTGAATTGTGTTAGGAGCAGATACCGTCCTGAAGCGAGTCAGAACAGTCAGCGGCCATCTTGCCAGTGCCTCCGGCAGCTATTTTCAGTCAAGTACAGCTTCTGTCGGCTTGAAGGGGGAAATGACAAAATCTACAAAAGACTTTGGCAAGCCTACTTTGCAAGTATGTCCATTTGTAAAGAAAATATGCTGTGTTTGTGCATGCAAAACTCCAGACAATGATGCTAAGATCTTCTTGGTGGTTGCCAGGGTCTTGCTATGTGGTTACTAAGGTGTTCCAGTATGTTGCTATATAATTTTTTTTTTTCTTTTTTTTAAGAAAATTATATAGAATTTTTTTGCATTACCCAAAAACATATGCACATATATTACAGGTATATAATATTAAGCTTTCTTTTAAAGACTGCTACTCAAAATGTTATATAATCAACTCAAATTTATCTTAATGTGGTGGGTATTTTATGGTACCATATGGCAAAATATATCAAATAAATAAATGCATATATATACGTATGTATCAGTGCCGATCCTAGACTTCTGGGGGCCCTACGCAAAACTGTGTCGCGGCTGGGGGCTGGGGGCTGGGGGGGGTCAGGGGGGTTGTTGAGGAATGGATGAAACGCATTTGTCCGTGTTTCACTCCGTCTCGAATCGCGCTCGCGGAAGGCGCTCGAGAAACAGTATCTCTTCGCGGTACGCTTTCAACACGTTTTTTTTTTTTTTTTTCTTTTTTTCTCTCTCTCAAACAAGAGACTGTATGACATTCACGTTACAAGATTTTTACATAGAGAGCGTGACAGCGCACCGCATTAAAATAAATGATCATTCATGTTTTCACAACAGCTGGCCAAATTCAAAAACGAAACTAAAATTAAAACGTCTTTGAGAGCAAGGGGGCCCCCTGGTGTTTCGGTGGCCCTATGCAGCCTGCGTATTCTGCGTATAGGGAGGATCGGCTCTGGTATGTATACACACTCACATAAAATGAAATAATATAAAACTATATAAAATGAGTTTCCTTGTTTCCTGTTATATGTATATGGGCCATTCTACAGAATTGGTCCAAAGTCAGAGTTGGAAACATCTTGAAAAAAAAAAAAAAATTCTAAAAAATTTGTATGTATGCAAATTGTAAAATACACAAGGTACACATTTCTATTAATTGTGCAGTTAATTATCATAATGTATTTTCAGAAAGTTTTGGAATATTTGTCCTCTCCCCAAATTTGTCACTACTGAAACAGTAATAATAATTTCATTAGAAGGGTTATATTGACCTATTAAGATTTTGCTTACATCTACATTGTAAATGTATCTTTTTGTTATTTTATTAAAATTTCAGAGGTAAATTTTCACAGGTAAATCAATAACAATTACATTTTTAACAATATTTCAAGTGTAATTTATGAGATTTATTGTATTTTGAATCCAATTTTTCTTGTAAAAGGCAAAAAGTTGATCATACTGATTTCAAAGTAAGGATTCATTAGTTTGAATATACATTGAACCAAAAACTATCATAACATCTTAGTTGATAATTATTTATTTTTGACAAAACATCCCATGTTTCGGTAGTGACAGTAATGCTTTGGTAGTGACCACATCACATTACAGAATTTTAAATCACATACTAAAACACTACTAAAACTTAAAATTGCATAACTGTACTACAATTTTGTTTATTTCCCCCAAATATGAGAAACTGTGATAATGTGATGCATATGAGGACTCATGAACAACTATCACTAAACAAAAAAAACACAGCTGTGGGTCATTCAGGTAACAACACAGTATTAAGAATCAAGGGGATGTAAACTTTTGAACATTTTTTAACATTTTGCAGATTCTGAACGGGGGCTGTAACTTTTGACCTCAACTTGTGTGTGTGTGTGTGTGTGTGTGTGTGTGTTTGTTTGTTTGTTTGTTTAATTAATATTATTTATTATTGTCATTTAATATTTTAGGAAAGTAAGGATTATTTATTCTTTCTATCTGTCTTTAACAAATATATTGCTTTCATATATTATATAATCGACTTAAATTTCAACTTTAGTCTTTTTTTTTATACCTTCATGTTGTGGGTATTTTGTGGCAAAATTAAAATCTTAATATATATATATATTTAAAATAATTTCTTGAATGACTGTTGAATTATTTGACAGTATTGTGTTTAGTTCAAAGACAATTAAAACATTTACAGGTTGGGCTTTCTGTCAGGTTGGGCCAGCTAACATTCATGCACATTGAGAATGGACTGATGACTGTGCCAAAAACTGCCATGTTGAGCATTGCAGTTTCTCCCATTCATTTGTCTCCTCTTTATACTGTCTCTGAACACTCTCAAACAGTATATCAGCAGCTTTATGTGATGTAAGACTGATGCAGACTGTGATATGTGCATGAATAAAGCATGTCAGTGCTGTATAAATGTGAGCGTGCATCTATTGGTTATGAATTGCCTTTATCAGCGGCGTTCCTGATGCTGACAGTGGAAAAATGGAACATCAGTTAAGTGTTTCCATTAAATGGAGCCCAAAAGGCCTCGGGTTACTGTTGTTGGTACATCTCAATCTATTTTGACAGTCTTGTCTATTGGCATGTGTATATCTGAGCTAATGCGTGCATGAGCGAGTGTGTGTGCCAACTCCAGCGATCACGTGCAGGCCATCTGTGAGCACGCGAGCCAGGAGGATGTAATGGGTCCTGCTGTCAGGCCGGTAGCCCTCAGGTTATCTGTCACTCACGGAGATATGAATTAGCTGTGACTCCATCAGGATTCAGCTTTCTCCCTCATCCTGTAAACATAGCCGGGGTTCACTGACCCAAAGCCCATATTCCCTGCCCAAACCTGCCGTCCCGGTACAGACTGGCTGCATGTAAACAGCTCTGGAAAGCCTGTAAAGTCTAAGAGGAAGTTACGACGTGACCGCACATTTCCGTATGGATTTATGAGCATGCAGTGATTGTCAGGATTTAATTTTTTTTTCCAGTAATGAGAATCATGGTCTGGAACAGCATGTAAAAACAACACTTAAACAGAACAATGAAACTGCTAATAATAAATAGTTTCAGTAACTATAGGATAATTATAAATGTATCACTTTTTGTAAGAATGTCTTTTTTTATGTTATGTTGACCTATGTATTTATTTTACAAAAAATGTAAACATTGGAATGTAAATGTTGCTTAAATACTCTTTTGTGAATACTGCATGTATCTTTAATTACATGTTGTCATATGAATAACCAGTCGGAATGAAGATGAAGATGTCATATGAAGAAACCAATATAGATTTTTGCAAAATCTTATCTATTTGTTTTTATCGAATTTGGGAGCATTTAGTTGCAGTCTCATGCCATGTCAAAGTATGTTAATATTTAATTAAACATAATAATACATTTTAAGGACGTCTGATGCGTAAGATTATCCAGAGACATTCTCTGCCATACTCTGCAAACATAGCGTTTTGATAAAATTTTTATAAAACTAATTCATAAATAATTGGCGTCCCAGGTTAAACGACGTGCTCACTTTTTAACCCGTCTCTTAAGAGTAGAAAACTGTGGAAATGTTCCAACACAAGTCATTTTCCGAACATTTCACTCCAGGGTCCCCCATTATTTTGCTGTTCATTTGACATGTGACACTTAACGACTCTCTGACATTTTTGCTCACAAATTTGAGTTTATTTTCAGTCCAGTTAGTGCACTTAAAATGCTTTATTTCTGTGTGGTTTAAAATCTGTGTCTGGATGCACACGGCCCTTTTCCACCGCTGTGACTTAATTAGGCAGAGGACTGACACTTCTCAAGTGGCTGTCTGACAAGATGATCCACACGGGCCCGGAGAAGATGGTACAAGCACATTTGCTGGATTAGGCATTCAGGGGGAAGCTGTCTATGTAGATGTGTTTTGCAAAAAAATCTTCCTTCTAAATGACTAAGACTTTGAAATGACAGAGAATGCAGGGGTCCAAAACATTCAGCGATGTGGAAGACGATAACCAGGGGTGTGTCTCATACACTCACTAGTTTAGTAGCAATACTCAATTATGCAGTGCAGGACCAGAAATGTTGTTTTCTTACTGCAAGTCATCAATAATGATCAAATTTATGTTCGCGATACACAGATTTACATCATGAAGTAGGGAGTGAAATGAGATACATTCCAGATCTTAAAAAAGGCCTTTGGTAATTGCCCAGCAATATTTATCAGGAAGGTAATGTAATAATCAGCATAATCGCTTGTTCATTTACTCTCATCCTATTGTTCTTTTAGCATGCGGTGTTGCTTTTATTTTTTTTCCACTGCCATCCCGTATAAACATAAGAGACAGTTAATTAATTGCAGGGTTGTTTAAACCCCTGATTGTGTATCCGATTGGAGCTCGCCTTTAATGTGGCAATAAATCTCCAATGACTTTGAATTATTGTTCTGAATTAATATTAGAAACAGCTAATTTCCTCCCCCTGATTACAATGACGAAAAGGATCCAGGCCCTTAATGTGAATCTCTGACATTGAGCGGCTACCTCGAAAACCATTTCAAATGTTCCCCCATCACACGTGCCCATCCAGTGGCAGGGTCGTTTCAAATTTCGCCATTAACCGCAAAGGCTAAATGACTCAATTGTGAGTTACCACGGCCGTGGCACGCTTTCATTTGACGAGACACTTCAGAGGCACACTCTCAATTTTAATTAAGAAACACAAATGACCGGAATATTGCGTTCGTTTTGTCATATTGTTCAGCCTATCTTAAATCATCCTCGGGCTTCCATTTAAAGGAAGTTGGTATTCTGAAGCATAATGGCTCAACGGAGGGAATCAGGAATCCATCGGTGAGGCAAGGCGCTAAATAATTTATGGCTTTAATCTGTGCACTGAGGTGTGAGCTCTATGGCTGTAATTATAAATGCAAGGAGGAATTATTGCGGAATACTTTAACTGCATTAGGAGTCATCTGATGAGCTACCGTGATTGCCTGCTCATTTCCAACAATGGAGGGCACGCCGGTGTCAGGATGCACAAATCACCAGGTGCTTTCTCCCATTTACTATCAAATGTCACTTTCCTGTTATAAAACAGATACGATTGGGAGTGGTAATTGGTGGCTTGATTGCTTAAAAAAAGGAAGGAAATCGCATAAAATGTTGCAAGTTCAGAGGGTAATTATCATTTTTCATAGTTTTGGAAGCTGATGTGTATCATAAGCGATCCTCGATAGCAGAGTAACATCATCAGGGTTAAATGTTATAGGTGAGAATGGGGCTAGCTGTCTTATTACTCCAATGAATATTTCACGATTTATGCAGTCTTAGCTACGAAAACAATGAAAACTGAATAATTCTGAATAACAGTTCAAGAACACTGTTTGTTGTGTGGGGTGCAATCTGACATTAAACAGCCTTTTATTAACAATAAAACTATTTAAAAAATCATGAAAGAGCAAAGATGTAAATAGTACATACTGTACTTAATAAATTGTGTAAATTTATAACATTTATAACACATGAGACAACCTGCCCCGACCTGACATTTATTAAAAAAATGTCCTGAGAACAGTTCAACCTTTAATAGAAAGCTACCTGGTTTTATTGTTCACTTCTTTTTTTTAACCCACCTACAATGGTAAATATAATCAAAACAATCTTATAGAAAGAAGGAACATGCTGATAAAAATAAAATAAAATTTCAAAACAATGATTCTGCTTTGTTCCAGTCAATAACAGATTTGAAGTGAAGACTTGTAGACAGTTAGAAAATGTTAATGCTTTATTTGTATTGGTATAAAAGGTGCAGTGTTCTTTTGTCTCACTAAGCATTTTCCGATGAGACACTTTTTTCTGCGATGCTAAATATACATTAATGTGAGACTTCCTCATGTCAAACCTGTCCAAATCTGTAAGCCCACACACTGAATCTGCACCTAAACGTGATTAAACTTTTATTAAAGTGCTTTTCTGTTCTATCGTTGTGACAAACATTTTACAGAGCAACTATACTGTACATTTCAGTAAATGTTTTTAATGTGTGTCTGGCTACCTGTCTGAGCACCTGTGTTCACACAAGTGCATGATCAGATCTGCAAATTACAGTTAATGCATCGATCGATTTGTTGTTAAACGTAATACAGTTAAAACTTGCCATATCATACAAATAAATAGTAGTCATAGCCAGAGCTATTGCATGCAAACATCAGCATTTATGTCTCAAGCAGTAATACATTTCATTACTGGTGGTGCATTTTAACAGGGTGCAAAGACTTACGTCAATGTATTCTTAATCTTTTTATGATTATTTATTTTCTAACAGTACACTTCATTCTAACCCAGCCAGTGTGTCCATTTAGTCCTCAATATGATGAAATGTTGACTCTGAAGTTTAAGCATTCTACGTAATGCTACTTGAAACATTATGGGAAAAAAAAAAAAAACAAACAAAAAAACAAAGTAGACCATTTGACCCGTGTTTTATAAAAGCAGAGCAATTACAGTTATTTACCAACAAGATAACTACAAGTAGTAAAAATCAACAAAGCTACTCTTTGTCCATTTCCACAAACTGTGAATGATTCTCGGGGGATTTACTGTGAGTTTTACTCAAGTGAAGTTTGACTGCATGATTGCTGGCAAATGTCCGACTGCAAAGCTTGCATTTGAACTTTGAGTCAGATTCCTCCTCTGTGATCTGCGAATCCGTCGGCCGGACATTGAGCGCCTTTGAAAGTTCGGGCTCTGTTACTTTAGTCGGATGTTCTATGGGTAATTTGTTCATGTCCTTGATTTGGAAACCCAGGTGGTTCTCCAGGTGGGATATAAACGCAGAGGGCGTTCTGAATTGCGATGCACAGTCATTGCAGTAGAAGACCGGATAGCCAGTGTCCATGTTCTTCAAAAACTTGGTCCCTCCCGTTTTCCTAAGCTGGTACTTGACGTTGGCGAGCCAGTGGCTGATGGTGGTCATGGAAAGCCCGGTGAACTTGGAGATGTGCATCCTCTCCTGAGGCCCAAGGTCTGAGAGGAGATACTTGCCCTCAGAAGTCAGAAAAAGGCTGGAGGCGAACTGGGCTTGAAGGATGAGCAGATGCTGGGGGTTCCAGTTGGACTGTCTGCCTTTACGCTTGTGAACCGAGTACATTTCGCTGGAGACATCTTCGAATCTTCGCACGTCAGTCTCCAGCTTCATGGCATGCACTCTCGCTGGCATCGAGGGCTTTGGGGTTGTGGCTTTTGGAAGAACCTTCACCATGTCAGCAATGTCAGACAGCGCATGTTTCTGGGGCACGGGAGTGGAGGACTGCAATAAGAGGGAAGCTTTTGGTTTGTTGTATTTGTGTTTTGTCAAGTCTATTGGCTGGTCGTCATTTGTGTACATGAAGCTATTGCTGGGCCTGACGGCAGCAGATGCTGAGAGTGCTGAAACTGGTTTCTCTAAACCTCTATTCAGTTCTGAAAAAATGGATTGTGTGCGATGGGAGAGGATGCTTTCGGGCCTGGGCTTGTTTGCTTTACCCAAATGATTGTTCAAGACAGACTGTAGTGCGCTTAGAGGGTTTATGCTAAGGACTTCCTGGGAGTCGCTGACAAGCTCTGAAGAACTGCTGTGCCCGTTGCTGGCAGGGGGGCTAGGTGACGGGTTCCCTCTGTCAGAGAAAGCTGGGCTCAACTTCCCTTTGATTGTGTCATTCTCTTCACTTACACAGTCTGCATCCAGCTTTGAAGAGGAGGAGGAATCATCTTGACAATCACTGTCATCATTCTCCAACAGATCAAACCTACTGCTCTGGCTCTCTTTGCTGTCAGATGCACCACCCCTCTCCTTTTTGATGTCCGAATTGTGATGTCCCAGGAAACTTTCTAGTCCGCGAAGTCCCTGAAAGAACTTACCCTTGGGTGCGATGGCTCTGTGCTTGTGGTTGAGATTCTGCTTGAGCTGGATGGGAGGAGAAGAGGAAAAGGAGGCAGTCTTGATCACCCCTGATAGCTGGTAGGCCGCATGAATGCTGGGGTAAGCGCTCCAGCTGGGGGTCCCTGTTTGAGCTTTATTGATTGCCGAAGCCACCGTGTTTGCTAAAGATTTGAGAATGTCACTGCCTCCACTGGACCCCTGCTCAAGGTCTTCTTCTCGCAAGTACGGGTACTTGAAACCTGCGTCAGTGGACTTCGGGTCCTCCTCATCTTGTTTGTCTTCCTTGTCTACATTTTTGTCAGCTTTGTCTGGTGACATATCCCTGGGAGTAGCCCTCTCAGAGTCACCAGATGCTGTGCTCTTCGGAGAAACTTTTTCACCTTCAAGTTCGTTCACTGCTGGCTCAGCAAGTGTCTGCATTTTCTCTATTGCTAGAGGATCGAGGGCTAGCTGTTTGCCTTTCTTGGAGGCCGAATTTGTCACTTTAATGAAGTGGCCGGTGACCATCATGTGAGTGGTGAGCTGCTGGAGCGTATCGTGGGAGCTTCCGCACTCCATGCACTTCAGGATCTGAGATTTGCATGTCTCAAACTGCCATGTGTAACTAGCACCGTTCTGATAGCCGTAGCGGTTGTTGGGAGCATTGGCGAGGCCGGACGACCTTTGTGCCTCGCTGTAACCCGAAGCCCCTGTGGTGGAGTCGGGCGAACAAGGCCTTGTGGCTTCAAATGCACGTTTCTTTGCTGGTGGGACTAATTTGGGAGTGATTACTGGAATAGGTTCTTTCAAAGGCACTTTCTGGTAATGCTTCGTTTTGATCATGTGGACGCTCAGGTCTTGCAGAGAATCGAAAGAGTGGCCACAGAACATGCACTTCAGCACCTTTTGTGCATCTTCCTTGCCTTCCATGTCTTGAAGGTTCCTCTTTCGGTTCTTGGATGATGAAGTGGAGGCGATGTTTTGTCTCTTGTGGTTGTCATCCTGGTAGTGGCCACTCTTATTCATGTGCACCGTCAACTCCACCAGGGTGTCATACGCCGCACTGCAGTCTTTGCAGCGGAAACGGCTGGCTCCCGTAAAGACTGTGCCGCACGCTTTGGTACTTTGCCTGTACAAGTGGACGGAGCTGAATAGATTAGGCTTTGACACAGGTTTCGGGGACAGCGTTTGCTGCATGGTTTTTGAAAGTGCATCCTGGTGCCAGTCAAACTCACTCTTGGTGCTCCCATTGGTGCTGTCACAGTTTGCTTTGCTGCCAGCTTTAGCAACCTTCAAATTTAGTCCAATCTTTGACCAGTAGGAGTCTGAAAGGAAGTTGGCATAAGCAGCCCTCATTTTCTCCAGGCTACTGTGCATGTCATCCTTCAGTTTTGAGCCCTGGCTCTCTGTGTCCTTCTGACTTCCTGGTGGTGAGGTCTTAAAGTCAGACAGTCTGTCACTGCCATCGCTCAGACGGGATTCCAGCTCAACCTCCTGGTTGGAGAGGACACTGACCGGAGAGTTCTGGAAGCTGTAGCTGCTTTTGTTGTCTATGTCTTTGTCTTCTTTGTCCTTGAAAGTGGGCCTCTCAGAATTCTCATCCTCAGCCTGCATTTCATTTTCGCCCTCCTCCCCTGTGATCGGCTCTTGGACACCAACATCATCATCTGGCTCGTATACTGAAAACAGAACAAACAGAGAATAGAGTTATTAGGGCTGTCCAATGAAATGTAATCGAATTAATTACATGATACAGTGATTAATCAGATGAGTCACAAATAATCACATATATCAATATTTCATGAGAAAAGACCTCAAATGCAGATAATTCAAAGGCTTTATATGCATGTCCTTCAGTTTGTGCATTAGTTTGTTACATAAGCACTATTTTTATTGCCTTTTTTAATAATTACATATACATGTATTAAAAAAACAACCCTAGATATAACTGTACAAACAAAACAATTTTGAATGTCTTTTAGCCATTTATACAATATATGTGTGAGCATCAAAGGTTTAAGGGAAAAAGAGGAGAATACAAAAATGAAGTTGATGTCATTTATTATTAGAAATCTTGTCTGAAATACTGTCATCCTTCTTCAAGTGTAGCATTGTAATCCTTTCTCATAGAAGCTTGTGTGCCTGTAATCTTCTCTTGGTAATAGTGGGCAATTTGGCAGTATGTGTGATTCATAAGTCACTGACTTAGTTTTCCGAAGGTTTCATCGGTTTACACCAACTGTAAGGGTGCAGAGTAAAAGGTGATGAGCATTATCGCAATAGTCTAGTTGTAAAACTATTTGATAGGAGCCTAGTTGATTCCTGCGCATCTCAAAACCTAATCAAAAAGAGCACTGTATGCGATAAACTTGATCTGAAGATATATTTCACTTTTAAAGATTAAACGGTTAAAAAGTGGGTTCACAATGTCAGGAAAGTTTTATTTACTGTCAATCATTCTCATTCAGAATGAGGCAAAAACATCATAAGACCGCATAAATGCAGTTAACCTAAAAATAGTTAAATGCAACCTGGCATCCTTCTGATCCCCGCTGAATATTTGCTGCCTACAAATTAACCACTATTGACTAGATTCTAAATCATTTCCTAAATCTTTCATCACTTCTTAAACCGTACTGTATTATTCACTTAATAAAATATATCCAAGGCCGTCAATTACATCAATCGCCGCGGTTAAGAAAAATCAAGATCATCTATATTTTATGAACACATATTTGGATAGCACTTTGAATTTCAAGTGCTATTACACGCAGATGTGCTCAGTTAAATATACATAGGACCTAACAGCCCGGGCCAGGCACTTGCCTTTCATGTGGTTAATATTTTTCTGAGCTGGTGATGCTCAATGAGAGCAACTCTCAAATATGAGGGCTAAAAGTGCTACGCTGTGTAGCCCTCTCCATGTCCTGTGCCTTTGGATTCTGAAAATAAGACTTTTTATCAATATTTCAAAGGTGCCTCAGGAGTAAGCCTGGAGGTGAACCGATGTCAGCAAATGGATAAAGATGGAGCTGGGATTTAGCCTCTCCAAACAAGCCCAAAGAATGGGGTCCCTCCAACAAGGGGCCCGTCGTGCCCGTACGAAAGATTCCCAACGTGCCACGACCTTGATCTTCTGCAATGAAGATTTCTCAAATGACTGACTCCGACGGATGATTGCATCCCAAAATGCACTCATGCACTAGCGGTTTCCAAGAGGAGAATCATGTTTTATGTATTGCAATGTGTATATATAGTTTTGACATAAAAGGAGTGAGATTGTGTGGATGTGTCTCGACGGTTTGTTATCACTCAACCAGTCGACTGGCATCATGACGGTCAGCAGTATTTGCTGAGCTTTAGATGATTTACAGGATGTGTGGGATCAAAAAATTTAAAATATGGAGACTGAAATTAACCCTGTCATCCTGTGCACTATTGCACAATCCTCATTCTGTTACAACGAAATACGTCATGGTGCAATGTGATTTTTTTTTTTTCTTCAGTGACTGGCATGTTTCTGCATATCTCTGTGTTTATAAGATTTTTACGATAGTTACAATCTAAACAAGCAAAGTAACCATGACACCATACACCTGGAGGAATCAATCGACTGCTATTTGGACTGCGGATGAAAGATAGACGGCTAAATGAAAAATGCATTAGTCAACCACACTGCATTTTAGTGAACATGTAATACTCTTCAACTTAATATAAAATCAGGACAGGTCTGAGGAGTGTCTCATTCAGAGCAATTAAAATGCTTTAATGCATGTTTCATTACTTGGACATGCTGTTAGATCCACTCTGCCTGGCAACCGTGTTCTTACACTTCAAGACAATCTAAACAAAATACTTGCTAATTTTACAGTATTTTGACATTCATTTTATTTTGACATTCTATTGCTATGCATAAAATTACCTGACTAAGACCGTGTATTTTTGTATGGCAGTTTTCTTTAATTTTAGAAGGTTGGGTCATTCTGCAAAACAGGTGCCATTTGACTTTGTATACTAAATAAAAAAAATGTGTAATTGTTAAGTGGATGTTTCAAGACATATCAGAATTTCATTTTTCTGCATTGCCAAATTAAACTATAAAAAAGTCAGAAATCATTCTAAAATGCTGATTTGCTGCTCAGGAAACAATTATTATTATTATTATCAATGCTGCAAAAGTTGGTCTACTTACTATTTTTGTGTTAATCGTGATACATTTAATTTTTCAGGATTCTTTGATGAATAGAAAGATCAAAAGAACAGCATTTATTGAAAAGAGAAATCTATTGTAACATTGTCTTTACTGTCACTTTTTATCAATTTAACATCCTTGCTGAATAAAATTAATTTCTTCAGTATTAAAATATATTAATTTAGTTTGAATATTATTTGTCTGCTAAAACAATTAATTGATTTCCTTTAAAAACCCTATCAAGCTGGAAAAGGCACCCTTTTCATAAACTGATGTGGGTGGCATTATTGCAGTCACTGTTCCCTGGGCTCCAATTTCTCCATCGTTTGAGCATCTGGGATACACATTAATACAACCACAGGCACATGTTAACTGTCCAGGCCCAGTTCTCTCCAAAATCCCTTCATGAATGGTTACATTTCCCTTCCTTACCCATTTGTAACAGGGAGCTCGTGTTAGCCAGCTTGTGATCCCTGCCAAGCGGCAGGATTTCGGAGTACAAGATCAAACACAAGGACACCACTCCCACAGACATGAGATACACCAGACTTTCCCATAATCCACTGCTAGGACACAGCCACGCTAGCAGGCCAACAGCAGTCGAATCCCACCCCCCTGTTCTGTTATTGATGTCTGAGCCAATAGAACAACCAAAGCCTAATTTGATCCCTGACGTAGGCTATTTGTATTCATTTTAGTAATATTCAATATGCATTATTTTGATTTGGTCTAAGCCTTTTGTAATCGCGCGTGCATGGCACTTCATTCATTTAACCTCTCGAAGAAGCCAGGCTCATTCGCCACAGGCCCGTGCGCCGTCGTCGGGCTTTCTGTGCTATATCAGAGCAATGAAAACAGCCGTTGGTCCAACTAGGCTTACAAAATAAGGCACTGGCAGAGATTTAGCATGTCATAAACTTCTGTAAACCCTCCAATCTGTGTCACAACAAATTTATATCTTCAGACAGGGATATTCAGAGGTCAAAAAACCGAAGGTGTCCATCATAAATCAACCACTAAGTGTTTATAACATTAATCCGTTGGGAAAGACTCCTGGCATAAGACAGCGGCAGCTGGATTTCAAAGAGCTGCCTGATTCCCAGCCAAATGGTTGCAGAAGAGCGAAGAGAAACGCTAGCATTAAATGGGCTTTTCACATCTGATTCATATATACAGTAGCGGTATTATTATGTTTTTTTCTTAAGAGTCAGTTCTTATTACTGTAAGTATGATCAAAGGCTGGAACAAAATCATTTTTTAATTGTAAAAGAGACAGTGATGTATTTCCAGTTTTTTTTTTTTTTTTTGCACAATGGTGTCAGACGTTTTGATGAACCATATTCTAAACCTACAAAAACTGTAATGAGTTACTGATTTTGCACTTTGATGGATCAAAGTGAGTGTAATCTGTATCATTTCCTCTGGCACCGTCGTTTTAATGTACTCGTGAAAAAAAATGTGCTGGCTTGAAATTTCATGCACCTAAAATTAAGTTATATGGGTCTTTTTTTAGGAGACAGTTGAAAGAGTGCGATATTAAAAAAGAAGCAAAAAAGTTGAGCGTTACAAAAAAAGCATTGAGAAATGTAATATGTGTGTGTAATTTAATACAGCGCTTCAAAATGAGGATCAATCAGATGTCTGTGTTCAACTCTTGATTGAAGCAGCTTTTAAAACCAATACAGAAAAATAGAAATGACACAAGTAAGATGTAACTTTTGCACTTTTCATTTGGAATATATTAAGTTTAGGCTTATTTTTCATTTTCTGGCTTTTTGATAGTTGTAGTAAAAAGTATCAGGAAGTTTGCGGGGGTCACCAGCCAGACGCAAACCTGCATTACCCACATGAGCACCACAGCTACAACCTGTCAAGACTAGAAGGTCACGACCCCGCAGCAGGTCACATGTCAGTTTTGGTAAAAAAAATAAATAAATAATATATATATATATATATATATATATATATATATATATATATATATATATATATGCTAATTAATAGTAAATAAAAACAAATAATAAAAAAACAATTAAATGATCATTAAGCAAAGTGAAAAATTCCAAATCTGCATCAAGCTAAAATATGTCCACCTCTCAATGTATTACAAAGTGATGTTAAATATATCTTATATACTTAAAATAAAAAGACAAACTTTGATTATCAAGATAAATTTAAACAAAATCTGGTAGCCATGTATAATAATCAAACATAATAAAATATTCTTATATATATATATATATATAGTAAATAAATTATTTATTCATTTAACTTTAAAAGTGTATGCTTTTTTTGATTTTCATTTTGTATTCTTCTTAACCAATTACTGATGTCACATACATTGTAGTTTTTATAATAACTAGATTTTAATCTAGATCTTTTATTTAAAAAAAAATACATATTAATTAATTTTTTTATTCCTCCCTTCCAATGACTGATTACTCGTTTACATTGTATTATAGCTGATCAAGTATAATATAATAAATGTAATACATTTTAAATTATTAAAAGGAAATAAATATAATAAAATTACAACTAATAGCATAGAAAAATAAGTAGTTTTGCTTATATTTTGATGTTCTGATGTCCAATCAAACTCATGCCACAATTAGATTTTTTATAAAAAAAAATAGTATAATATAATGTAACAGTTAAAATTGAATTAGAACTTGTATCACTTAATAACCATAGCATTGCAAAATAAATAGTTTTGATTATATTTTGATGTTATGAGGCCATGTGTCCAATCAAACTTGTGCCACAAATATTAGATTGTAATCAAATATGGCAGAAGCTAAAAAGGACATGACATGGCATGAAAACAATAAACAATAATTCATATACGGTATCAGTCCCCACTGAAGCAACAGAATTAGAAGCATCCACACAAATTGCTGTGAAACTCCACTAATACAGAGGGAGCAGTAATAACACTTAAAAACGTTGGGGTTTGCTTGGTGGACGTGTCCTTTTAGTGTGCCACTGCGGCGGGCTAATCATCCCCTTCGAGACGTGTGAGGTTCTGTTGGGGGTAAATCTGTCAGTCAGCGTTCAGTCAGGGGTGTGATTTGCATTAGTTCAAGGAACGAACGCAACACTCAGGCAAGAACTTTTCCCGCCGCGCTCTCGTTTTCCATGCGTGCCGCCTGCCCTAATGCTAATGTTTCTATCAGCACGTCATCAAACATTTACCCCCATAGCGCTAACATTTCTATCATCGATCGGTTCGGGAGGGCGAACAGCTGCAACATCTCCGGCCCTCGCGAATATGCGAAAGGTAACGCCAGCGTGGCAGGAGACCCTCTAATTCTGAGGCGCTGCTGACAGGTCTGGCGGTCTGTGCCACTTTGGCCACGGATCTCCTTGCCGTCTCAGGCTACAGTTTTTGCCGCGTGCCGATCGATAGCTCTTTTTACTTCTCATTGATTGTCTAGCAGCAGGAGAGACCTAAGCAGAGGCTGTTATGACATTTCTAGATTTCCCCCTGTCCTTGGAACAATCAATTGCACGCGCATGGCAATCAAAACCTCTTTGCAAAATGAACCTGCTCCATGACATTTTCATCTCCCGGATTTATGCCACACTTTAAAAAAGAGAGAGGCGGAATGGGAGAGCGAGAGAGAGAGAGAGAAAAGGCAAGATTTCGTGTCCCACATAAAAAGCCTTCACACACACGCAGGCGCGCTAACGAAGCAGGTCATGCGAGCGCTGTAATCTCCACTGCAGTCACTGCTGCACAGGCAGGCCTTTGTTGGACACACTGGTTTGGCTATTGATTTTTGTCATAAGCTATGACAGCCAGGATCACTGTGGGTTTACCTAACTGTGCCCTAAATAGAGTTCAAGAGTCTTGCGGCGTGCCGAGCTGCGGCGCACAGAGACTTTGATAAATCGCATGCAACAGCAAGACATTCTCATTTAGCAGCGCCTGCCACTCCCAACACGTCTGCAGTGTAGCACAGGAAACATGGTAGATGCAAAAGCAACGTGCTGTAACTGTTCAGAGCGCGCAGTCGACGCCTGCGAGGACTGCCAAAGTTGACGGAAGAGGATTTTTTTTTAACTACTAGACAGAGTTATACTATTTATTCATATTTTATTTTTTATATTTTCAGTCTTTTTTTTTTGTTAAGTGCTTGTCATTTTTTTATATTTCTGTTTAGCTTTATTTTTTTATTTCAGTTTTAGTTTAAGTAAATGTTAAGCTTTATTACATTTTAAGTCCTTTTGTCATTTTTTTATTTTTATTTCAGTTTAAGTACATATTGTTAAGCTTTAGTAAATTTTAAGTGCTTTTGCCATTTTTTATATTTCTGTTTAAGTTTGTTTTTATTTCAGTTTTAGTTTACATTTGGTTAAGCTTTAGTAAATATTAAGTGCTTTTGTCATTTTTTTAGTTTATTTTAATTAAAATCTTAGTTTAAGTACATTTTATTAAGTTTTAGTAGACTTTATTAAGTGTTTTTGTCATTTTTAAAATATTTCTGTTTAACTTCAATTGATTTTTTATGCAGTTTTAGTCAAATTTGTTAAGCTTTAGTCAATTGTGTCAAGTGATTGTCATTTTTTAAATATATATTTCTGTTTAGCTTTATTTATTTTCAGTTTTAGTTGTACTAATTTTAATAGTTCAACTTATTCTGTTTTTTTTGGGAACTTTTTCATAATACTTATTTTATTTTATCTCCGCTTTACTTCAATTAACTATGTTTTATTGTTTAAGTTTAACAATAACAACACTGCTACTATTTTAAATGAATTTTCCTCTAAATTTCTGCAACTTCTGCATGGGAAAAAAAAGAAATAAATGCATTAGGTGTATATATAATATATACATAATTCATGCAGATAAATGCCTTGCTTTTCATAACCAAGACAAGAAGATTAAACAATATAAAAATGTAAATGACGCCAGTAACGCCAGGTAAGTTTTTTTCTGATCATAATAAATAGATGAATAAATAGTGTATTTGTCACTCTTTGTCATGATAATCAGAGTTTAAAAGGTTAAAAGTTAAAATGTCTCAAAATAAATAATGTATATATTTCAACATTTAACTTAATTAAAATCTATAATTAGCATGCCATAGGAAGTTTGGCTATTTAGTAAATCAGTTCAAAGCACGTCTCTGCTGACGTGACGTCAATTAATACTTAACAGGCCCAATTCAATCTCTTCCCAGTGTATCGCTTCAGGCGCTCAGAGAGCAGTGTGAACATTCTTCACGTCAACATTTACACTGACCAGAAGTGAGAAACACCAGATACAGATCAAGAACAAAAACATGTTCATCATCAACAGTCTGGCCTCTGAAACAGATTATAAAGATCGATTCAAAACTTAAAATAACAACACAGACCTGTGATTATCAAGACAAAGTGTGTGAAAATCCACTAGATCTGAAAAAAATAAAAATAAAATAAATAAAATGTGTAAATATACTTAATGTTTATGATAAAATATTATTAAATATTAATTTACATTTTATTCCCCTCTGCCTATGTTACTAGTTCAATACAGTTTAATCTTGGATATTACAGTATAACTTACATTTAAATCTATAATATTAGTGATACATCAATAAAATCGATATTAAAGCATTGCAGTACAGTATTATGTGTTGTTTTCATGCTGAGACACATTGACTGCTTCACTAGAAACCAGGCGGCGGAGAGATTAGCGTTAATTCTTGTATGCATGACAGAGATGTTACTTAAAGTACATTACTTCCTTGACTAAACAGAAGCAATTCATGCAGATAAATGTCTTGCTTTCATATACCCACGCATTAAATATTTAATGGTATAATATAATCAAATAAAATTCAGGACTGGAAAGTTGCAGCAATTGCAGTCTTGATTCGAAGCTTTTGAAGCGGCTGTGTCATACTGTATATCACAAGACGTTCTTTGAAAGAACATGTTTGGGTAAATTAAAGTAAAAACCAAGAGAACATTGTTAAAAGATCAAAGATTCATTTTTTAACGATTAAAAGTAATGTTTACAAAGCACTTTATGGTCACCAAGGCCTCATCTGTTATAAACCTTCACCATTTGTTTCATGAACATATGTGCTCCACAAACTGACAAACATTGGTGATCTTCTCGCTGGTAAACAAAGTGCTCCTTTGAGACAGCTCTACCTCAAACACAGAAACTCTGCTTCTGCAGCAGCAGCAGCACACAAGCTCCTGTTTCCTCTCTGCTCACGGTGAACCAGATCACGCTGTACTATGCCCTCATGCATGAACCGGATGCTGATGGAAGTCAGGCTTTTTAAGCCCCTTTCACACAGAGATTCCGGAAAATACACGGGTAATTAGGGATGGGCGATACCTCTTATTTTATTTTCGATCCGATACCGATATTTTCAAGCCCAGTATCGTCGATATCGATACCGATACCTGTACTAAAATTATCTTTTAAATTATTAAATATATAATATATAAGAATATAATCAGTAATTATACTCACTTAATATTAGATTTTAAAGCCATGTTTTTTTAAAACATTTCACAGGCCTTTTTTTGTTTACACTGTCAGAAATGAAATACTAAAATTGTATTTTAGCCCTTTACTGGGGCAGTAACCTCAAAGGTGCACCTATACCCCTAAAAGGGAGCATATTAGTACCATACAAGTATGCATGATTTAAGGGTATAGATAAGTTACAAAGGTGCACCTTTGAGGGTACCTCATGAAAAATAAACATGGTGTTACATACAGCAAGTACTAAAATGTATTATTATTATAAGCGCCATACTGGTAAATTTGTGGTTACAGTTTTACTACAAATACTGTGGTAAACTGTGGTTACTGTAATAAAACCATGGTTAAATTTTTTTAAAAGGCTGTCAGAATGCTGTACTCATAAAGGTAAACTTTAGCATATTTTTTTCTGACAGATTTATTAACAGCAATTACAGAACATAACAGAAACCATTTGAACTTTTAACAACAGTTTAAATTTACTTACACAATTACCTATTTAAAATAAATATTAGGCTACATGTACACAAAAGTTTGGGGTTAGTAAGATTTTGTAATATTTTTTAAATAAGTCTCATGCTCACCAAGGCTGCACTTATTTGAACAAAAATACAGTAAAAACAGCAATATTGTGAAATTAATTTTCTATTTTAATGTAGGCCTCTGATAATGCATCTGTGATCAAAGCTGAATTTTCAGCATCATTATTCCAGTCTTCAGTGTCACATAATCCTTCAGAAATAAATCCAATATCATTTGCTGCTCAGGAAACATTTCTGATTATTATTGCTGCTTCATATTTGTGTAGAAATCGTGATGCATTTTTCAGAATTAATTTTATATATAGCAATAATGATATGTAATAATGTGGCAATGGTTTTTTATGATCTACTTATGCTTCTGATGCTTTTGAGAAACGCAGCTCTATTTGAACTGTGACTGAGCCATGCTCAGCAGCGAACGCTGTCTGTGATTGATTGGTTCTGTCTTTCAGCATTTGCGTGTGTTCCGATGAGCAGGAGAAATAGCTCTATCCAACACAATTGTTCGCTAATATAGTCTATTTTTCCATTTAGAAGCTTATTTTATGCACCGAGTTTCTTAATAAATAAAATTAGTGGTTACAAAAAAATGCACTTTAGAATCGATATTTTTATGTGAGGATCGATCCTTTCGATACAACATCAGTATCGAAAGTATCGATACTTTAGGATCGATCCGCCCATCCCTACGGGTAATGTGTTCCGGCATTTGTTCCCGGATCGTCAGATTTGCTGCATTCACACTGCCAGTGATTTTCCGGAATATGTGCGTGCATTCACACACAACCCGTAAAGATCCCGTAAAGACACGTGACCTTTCATGTGACGTGTATAATGCGCGCTCACCATTTCACTAAACTGGAGAATGATTTCAGCTTCAGCGCGGATAGTGAGGAGCTCCCTGTTCGCTGCTTTATTCTAGTTTACACATTTTTCGTCGTGTGAACGTTGATCTGCCTTCAAAACACCCGGTAAAACTGTCGAACGATAAAGTGCGTCATCACTACCACACACCCTTTACGGCATTGATCCGGCTTTTGTTCACACAGCGCTCGTTCCGGGACTGAACCCGGCAATGTTACTAGGTCCCAACCCGGGATCAATCCCGGAATTAATCCCGGGACGTGTTTGCGTTCACACAGAAGGCACTCCGGCAATTTTCTGGCAATTTTCCGGACCAACGTGCAGTGTGAATGGGGCTTTAGAGTCTGCTAATGATGGCAGATATAGAGAGTGAGCAGTGGGAGGGGCTAAAGACTGGGACTCCTCCTTCTCTACTACTTCAAAATTCTACTTTAAATTAGTAGTTTTTAGCTGAAAAAAAGTGTTCTTAATCAGTATATTTTACTTTTTTTCCCATAAAAATTCCTAAATATCCTTGAAGTGCAATATTTCTACCCGAGGAGCAAAAATTATATTAAAACAATGTTATTTATTTGATATTAATATAATATATAAAATACATATTGTGTATACATAAATTGGTAATTTAGTAATAAGATTTTCTACAATCTCATGCAAATATTCTTTAATGAGTAATTCAATATTTATTTGTAATTATAAAAAAAAAGTATTTTAATCATCTGATTACAATTTTGAATATATGATTAAAAATGCACACACATATATTTTAATAATTCAAATATATATATATTTTTAAAGTGACAAATAAATAAATAAATATATAGAGAGAGAGAAGTTAAAATGAAAATTGTAATTTTATAATTAAAATAAAATTTTACTTTTTAAAAAAATATAGGTAACAAATGTAATTTGAATAAAATGTATTTATTAATTTCATTACAATTTTATATTCATATATATTTTATAGTTATACAATTAATATATTTCTACAACATGTATAAGTCCCAAATTAAGATTTTAGAGAATGTCCTTATTACTAAATTTACATACGGTTAGGTATTGCAGTTATTTTTCATTAGTTTTTAAAATAATGATTAACCATTGACAGCCCAATCTTTGCCACTAAATGGAAGCACTTCTAGCATTATGACATGGGTCACGACCACTACAGCGTCTCTACGTCTCTGTCCCTCCATCGGCTGTCAACGGCTCCTACACTGCTCCAATAAGAGTGTGATGAGGTCTGATGGAGGAGCACCGGCCCCGCCGGCCCCTACGGCCCCCGTCCCTCCCACTCATCTGAACCTGAGCAGCCAAGCAAGCACGGTGCTGCTAATGAACGATCATCAGGCTTTGGTTTAAATTTCCTGATTGAATGTCAGTCAGGAATGTTTGCATGGTACAGAGAGTGAGTGAGTGAGTGAGTGAGTGAGTGAGTGAGTGAGTGAGTGAGTGAGAGAGTGTGTGTGAGAGAGAGAGGGACTTTTAAAGGTCCCGTCATCTAAATATTGCACTCTTTTGTTCAGTCAATAATAAGTCAGCTAAAGAAGAAACAGGACAGTTTAAATGACAGAATGCAAGGCTGAAATACATGTTGTTAAGTGTTTGCCACTTAATATATTAAAGGCAAAAATGGGACAGGAAATTGTTCAAATGAAATCCAGCTAATTTTGTTTGACCTTTTTTTCTTTCTGACTATTTTATTTTAGAGAGAACGTGAGAGATTTTAAGAGAATACAGGAAATTATGTGGAGTAGATCAAGAAATAAATGGTATCAGAAAAGGTCACAAGTCAGATTTGAATCTGCGTCACCCACATGAGTTAACCAATTTTAACTTAACTAAATACTAAAAAAGAAACTAAATAAACTAAAACTGAATATATACACACACACTCACCAGAAATTAATAAATTATTATACTACTAAAAAAATCTAAGAATTACAAACACACAACAAAATTACTAAAACCTTTAGTAAAATAAAATAAAAATAGCACTGCTAACCAACTTCAACTTAGTTTGTTTCAACCCCTCTGTCGTTTTAATTTACAGGGAAAGTGAGATAGGACAGGACATCATACCGACTGGATTCAAAACCAAATTCAAATGTGAGTCTGAATATGCACCACGGCTCAAAGCATCACAAACTCGATTCAAACTCTAACATGGCACATGCATTAACCCCTAAACCACAGCTGAGCTCATTTTCTGTGGCTTCCTGTTAGACATGCAACTGTTGTTGGTCCCCATATGGAAACAAAAATACTATGGAAGTCAATGGTGACCAACAACTCTTTGGTTACCGGCATTCTTTAAAATATCTTCTTTTTGTGCTCAAAAGAAGAAAGAAACTCATGCAGGCTTGGAACACTGTGATGGTGAGTAAATGATGACAGAATTTACATTTTTGGGTGAACTATCCCTTTAAATCTCCATGCATGCATAATGGTAATAAGACATTCCAAATATCCTGAAACGCAGAACAAAGTCGTGGCATTAACAAATGTCACAGGACACATTGAGGTGAGAGAACGTGGGACACCTCACTTCCTCTCAAACAGCTGAGAAGTAACGGAATTAGGGATGGGCGATACCTCTTATTTTATTTTCGATCCGATACCGATATTTTCAAGCCCAGTATCGTCGATATCGATACCGATACCTGTACTAAAATTATCTTTTAAATTATTAAATATATAATATATAAGAATATAATCAGTAATTATACTCACTTAATATTAGATTTTAAAGCCATGTTTTTTTAAAACATTTCACAGGCCTTTTTTTGTTTACACTGTCAGAAATGAAATACTAAAATTGTATTTTAGCCCTTTACTGGGGCAGTAACCTCAAAGGTGCACCTATACCCCTAAAAGGGAGCATATTAGTACCATACAAGTATGCATGATTTAAGGGTATAGATAAGTTACAAAGGTGCACCTTTGAGGGTACCTCATGAAAAATAAACATGGTGTTACATACAGCAAGTACTAAAATGTATTATTATTATAAGCGCCATACTGGTAAATTTGTGGTTACAGTTTTACTACAAATACTGTGGTAAACTGTGGTTACTGTAATAAAACCATGGTTAAATTTTTTTAAAAGGCTGTCAGAATGCTGTACTCATAAAGGTAAACTTTAGCATATTTTTTTCTGACAGATTTATTAACAGCAATTACAGAACATAACAGAAACCATTTGAACTTTTAACAACAGTTTAAATTTACTTACACAATTACCTATTTAAAATAAATATTAGGCTACATGTACACAAAAGTTTGGGGTTAGTAAGATTTTGTAATATTTTTTAAATAAGTCTCATGCTCACCAAGGCTGCACTTATTTGAACAAAAATACAGTAAAAACAGCAATATTGTGAAATTAATTTTCTATTTTAATGTAGGCCTCTGATAATGCATCTGTGATCAAAGCTGAATTTTCAGCATCATTATTCCAGTCTTCAGTGTCACATAATCCTTCAGAAATAAATCCAATATCATTTGCTGCTCAGGAAACATTTCTGATTATTATTGCTGCTTCATATTTGTGTAGAAATCGTGATGCATTTTTCAGAATTAATTTTATATATAGCAATAATGATATGTAATAATGTGGCAATGGTTTTTTATGATCTACTTATGCTTCTGATGCTTTTGAGAAACGCAGCTCTATTTGAACTGTGACTGAGCCATGCTCAGCAGCGAACGCTGTCTGTGATTGATTGGTTCTGTCTTTCAGCATTTGCGTGTGTTCCGATGAGCAGGAGAAATAGCTCTATCCAACACAATTGTTCGCTAATATAGTCTATTTTTCCATTTAGAAGCTTATTTTATGCACCGAGTTTCTTAATAAATAAAATTAGTGGTTACAAAAAAATGCACTTTAGAATCGATATTTTTATGTGAGGATCGATCCTTTCGATACAACATCAGTATCGAAAGTATCGATACTTTAGGATCGATCCGCCCATCCCTACGGGTAATGTGTTCCGGCATTTGTTCCCGGATCGTCAGATTTGCTGCATTCACACTGCCAGTGATTTTCCGGAATATGTGCGTGCATTCACACACAACCCGTAAAGATCCCGTAAAGACACGTGACCTTTCATGTGACGTGTATAATGCGCGCTCACCATTTCACTAAACTGGAGAATGATTTCAGCTTCAGCGCGGATAGTGAGGAGCTCCCTGTTCGCTGCTTTATTCTAGTTTACACATTTTTCGTCGTGTGAACGTTGATCTGCCTTCAAAACACCCGGTAAAACTGTCGAACGATAAAGTGCGTCATCACTACCACACACCCTTTACGGCATTGATCCGGCTTTTGTTCACACAGCGCTCGTTCCGGGACTGAACCCGGCAATGTTACTAGGTCCCAACCCGGGATCAATCCCGGAATTAATCCCGGGACGTGTTTGCGTTCACACAGAAGGCACTCCGGCAATTTTCTGGCAATTTTCCGGGACCAACGTGCAGTGTGAATGGGGCTTTAGAGTCTGCTAATGATGGCAGATATAGAGAGTGAGCAGTGGGAGGGGCTAAAGACTGGGACTCCTCCTTCTCTACTACTTCAAAATTCTACTTTAAATTAGTAGTTTTTAGCTGAAAAAAAGTGTTCTTAATCAGTATATTTTACTTTTTTTCCCATAAAAATTCCTAAATATCCTTGAAGTGCAATATTTCTACCCGAGGAGCAAAAATTATATTAAAACAATGTTATTTATTTGATATTAATATAATATATAAAATACATATTGTGTATACATAAATTGGTAATTTAGTAATAAGATTTTCTACAATCTCATGCAAATATTCTTTAATGAGTAATTCAATATTTATTTGTAATTATAAAAAAAAGTATTTTAATCATTTGATTACAATTTTGAATATATGATTAAAAATGCACACACATATATTTTAATAATTCAAATATATATATATTTTTAAAGTGACAAATAAATAAATAAATATATAGAGAGAAGTTAAAATGAAAATTGTAATTTTATAATTAAAATTAAAATTTTACTTTTTAAAAAAATATAGGTAACAAATGTAATTTGAATAAAATGTATTTATTAATTTCATTACAATTTTATATTCATATATATTTTATAGTTATACAATTAATATATTTCTACAACATGTATAAGTCCCAAATTAAGATTTTAGAGAATGTCCTTATTACTAAATTTACATACGGTTAGGTATTGCAGTTATTTTTCATTAGTTTTTAAAATAATGATTAACCATTGACAGCCCAATCTTTGCCACTAAATGGAAGCACTTCTAGCATTATGACATGGGTCACGACCACTACAGCGTCTCTACGTCTCTGTCCCTCCATCGGCTGTCACCGGCTCCTACACTGCTCCAATAAGAGTGTGATGAGGTCTGATGGAGGAGTACTGGCCCCGCCGGCCCCTACGGCCCCCGTCCCTCCCACTCATCTGAACCTGAGCAGCCAAGCAAGCACGGTGCTGCTAATGAAAGATCATCAGGCTTTGGTTTAAATTTCCTGATTGAATGTCAGTCAGGAATGTTTGCATGGTACAGAGAGTGAGTGAGTGAGAGAGTGAGAGAGTGTGTGTGAGAGAGTGAGTGATTGAGTGAGTGAGTGAGAGAGTGAGTGAGTGTGTGTGAGAGAGAGAGGGACTTTTAAAGGTCCCGTCATCTAAATATTGCACTCTTTTGTTCAGTCAATAATAAGTCAGCTAAAGAAGAAACAGGACAGTTTAAATGACAGAATGCAAGGCTGAAATACATGTTGTTAAGTGTTTGCCACTTAATATATTAAAGGCAAAAATGGGACAGGAAATTGTTCAAATGAAATCCAGCTAATTTTGTTTGACCTTTTTTTATTTCTGACTATTTTATTTTAGAGAGAACGTGAGAGATTTTAAGAGAATACAGGAAATTATGTGGAGTAGATCAAGAAATAAATGGTATCAGAAAAGGTCACAAGTCAGATTTGAATCTGCGTCACCCACATGAGTTAACCAATTTTAACTTAACTAAATACTAAAAATGAAACTAAATAAACTAAAACTGAATATATACACACACACTCACCAGAAATTAATAAATTATTATACTACTAAAAAAATCTAAGAATTACAAACACACAACAAAATTACTAAAACCTTTAGTAAAATAAAATAAAAATAGCACTGCTAACCAACTTCAACTTAGTTTGTTTCAACCCCTCTGTCGTTTTAATTTACAGGGAAAGTGAGATAGGACAGGACATCATACCGACTGGATTCAAAACCAAATTCAAATGTGAGTCTGAATATGCACCACGGCTCAAAGCATCACAAACTCGATTCAAACTCTAACATGGCACATGCATTAACCCCTAAACCACAGCTGAGCTCATTTTCTGTGGCTTCCTGTTAGACATGCAACTGTTGTTGGTCCCCATATGGAAACAAAAATACTATGGAAGTCAATGGTGACCAACAACTCTTTGGTTACCGGCATTCTTTAAAATATCTTCTTTTTGTGCTCAAAAGAAGAAAGAAACTCATGCAGGCTTGGAACACTGTGATGGTGAGTAAATGATGACAGAATTTACATTTTTGGGTGAACTATCCCTTTAAATCTCCATGCATGCATAATGGTAATAAGACATTCCAAATATCCTGAAACGCAGAACAAAGTCGTGGCATTAACAAATGTCACAGGACACATTGAGGTGAGAGAACGTGGGACACCTCACTTCCTCTCAAACAGCTGAGAAACACCACTGAAGCGCTCGCCGCTGTCCTAAATGAAAGTAGAGGGGACGTACTGGTGGAAACAGATCCGCTGGGACACGTTCCCCCGTCCTCTGTGCTTCATATGAACAAAGCCCTCGTGTGGCCTTTGTCACAGTCACCTTGTCTGACATATATAAAAAGGACTGAATGTACCGATGATTACAAAGACAAAGAAGTGGGGTATTGGATCAGAGAACACATAACTCCTCTTTTTATCTATTTCCTCTGTCTATTTAGGGAGTTCACATTGTAATGGGATTCAGAGGTTCTAATTGATTTTTGGAATTCGAGACCATGCAAATACTTAAAGAAGTGAAGATCGCGACCTGTTTTTGTGACCACACATTGCCGAAGACAAAGCGAGCCCTCTCCTTTTGACACCGTGTGAGACTTTTGACATCTATAGACTGTTTTTAATGAGCCAACGCTAAAATTAGGATCTGAATACGCCTCCAAAAACTGTTGAAGGTTTCGTATAATGCCAAGAGATTTAAATCACACACACTTCTTATGAAGAGTAAAGTTTAATAGATCTCAAACTTTGTATGAGACAGAAAAAGAATGCATTTGCTCACCCTCATGTTATATCCAAACCATACATTTTCCATATAATGCAAGTTAATGTGTCAGAAAAGCACTATAAAGTATAATAAAAAAAAATCCATACAACTTGTGCATCATATTCAAAATCTGATGATCCCGTACAATATATTATGAATAGAATAAATTAGTGCTGTCAAATGATTAACCGCGATTAATCTCATCTAAAATAAAAGTTTTTGCGTGTACTGTGTATATTTATTATGTATATATAAATACACACGCATGCATGTATATATTCAAGAAAAATGTGTTATATTTGTATATGAAATTTATTTATATATAATATAAATTATGTAAATATAAATATATACATGTAAATATTTTCAAAATATATACTGTATGAGTGTGTATTTATATATACATAATAAATATACACAGTACACAAACATATATTATGTAAACATTTTTTTTTTATTTTGGATGCGATTAATCGTTTGACAGCACTAAAATAAATAAAATATGGTGTCATTAGATGGTGTCATTTAAAGGGATAGTTACCCAAAAATGAAAATTCTGTCATCATTTACTCGCCCTCATGTCATTCTAAACTTGTATGACTTACTGTCTTATAGAAAAAACACAAAAGAAGATATTTTGAGAAATGTCGAGGGGTCCAGATGTCCAATAAATAGGGTTATGAATTTAAAATTTATGTTTATTCAATCTTAATACATTGATTGATTTTATGGGCTACTGAAACAGCTTATGACCCCATTGACTTTAAATGTTATGGACGAAAAAAAAAAAAACATTTTCCCAGTTCCCATTTACTTTCATTATATGGCAAAGAGCGACCAGGATATTCTTCAAAAACTTGCCTTTTGTGTTCTTTGGAAAATATGGAGAACAGTGACCAGGATACTCTTCAAAAACTCCCCATTTGTTTTCTTTGGAAGAAAAAAAATCATAGCGGATTGAAATGACTTAAGGGTGAGTAAATGATGGCAGAAATGTCATTTTTGAGTGAACTATCCCTTTAAAATCATCTGCATTTTCACGTACCCTCCCTCCCCTAGCAGATATTCTATGGATCTTTCATTAGATTCTGGCCCCCCTCTAGTCACCACTTTGCCTTATACAAGCAGTTTTGTGCAGTTTTCAGCAAAGGATGCATTTTTTATATTCCAAGTTCATTAATAGTAGATAGCCAGTTTTTCCCTTCATTAAATACAATGAGACTTCCCAGTGTATTTGCAACAGAAGCGTGGTGCTGTCAGCTTCTTGTGGGACCAAAGGCTGTTTGGTGGCACAAATAAAGCGAGGGAAGACAACTCTCACGCCAAAACCTGCAACACAGCGGGGAGCGAACACCAAAGGGAGAGAGAGAGAAAGGAAAACGCTTCCAAAACAGACCCTCTGTTCACGGTTACTATTCATTTTAATGGCAAATTTGTTGGGAGTTGTTGTCAAACGTCCTCCGCGCGATGATTAGGGACCTCCGTTCGCTTGAAAAGCACTGACTTCGGGATGCGCCGGGAGAGCGTTGTCACTCGGCGACAGCCTGCGCCGCAGACAATGGCTGCCCGAATTGTGAGAAGTGTTGGCAAAGGCATTCCCTAAAAAGTTTCCCCCCCTCAATGCTACTTTTCTGCTGTTGGTGGATATTTTGTGGCGTTGATATCGAGTTGTTGATTAGAATGAAAAAGGAAGCCATTCAATTGAAAGGCCAAAAGCTCCCCGCAGAGCAGTGTCAGCTACTGAGAGAGATTGACAGTCCTCTTTTGAGTCAACTTTTTTCTACTTCATAAAAGAGTGTTGCTGCATGCGCTGTCAAAGGAGTAAAGTTGCTGTTTAAGGGCAGCGGGATTTCAAACCGCACAGACAATTCTGTTGGAAAGCGACGGAAAAAACACAACAGAAAGTACAGATTCTTACCCTGTTCTTACTGCATGAACTTTGAATAGCCCATGAAGCAGCATGAGTCACTTCCTTAAGTTTCATATTGACTTGATGGATAAACGAGTTCCCGCTTTGAATGACTAATACACTTCTATCATGTATCAGTGGCAGAGGAACAAATTATTTGTTCCACAGAATTAAATCTTCATGGCTGTAATGACGCCGAGTAAATTATTCCAAACAAAAAGTAAATGATTTATCAGACTACCCTTTGGTGCTCTTGATCTTAGACAAAAAGCAAGATATAATGAGTATATACATGAGGGTGAGTGTATAAAATAAAATAACTGATTTATGAAATAAATAATTATGTGAAAAGGTCCTTTATAAATAAATCATACAATGTTGGAGGTGGACACTGCTGTCAATTGCTTGGCATGTCAAATCAACAACCATTTACTAAAATCAGATGACATTAAATCTCTCTGTAACGCGAGTACCAGTAGAGAGATATCTGTCACTTACATCTTAAAATGGGTTAAGATGTAAGTGACAGATCTATTTATATTAACAAATACATTGATATCCTGTTTTTTAATTAGTTTTGTGAATTATCCCTATTCCAAAAGTTCCTTTTTTTTTCGACACCTAATTCAGAGTGACCTGCTTTCAGCGCTATTGGTGTTAAGTTTCTAAGTGAATTACTTATCAGTCTACATAATGATCACATCCGCCCCTCGGCCCTTTTGAGATTCCGGGCCGCTGAGGGGTCTTAACCATTAATGAAGTGGGAGGGGGGTTCTGCTTGCTAGAACGGAATGGCATGGCCCCTTCCTCCACAGCACGTCTGAAAGTGGTTAATTTATGGAAAAAGAGTGGGGAAGGGAAGGCAGCGATATGGAACACGTAGCCCCGCGTGACTGAAGGTTGTGCACCAGCAGGGGGAGGAAGACGAGGAGAAAGAGAGAGGGAGATACTGAGAGAGAGAGAGACAGACAGAGAGGAGGTGAGAGAGGCGGGGACCAGAGCGACAGAGGAACGGTTAATGGAAATGAGTGACAGGCTTTCAGAATGATTTACAACGGGCGGGCGGCGGCGGAGCCCAGTGCTTTGATGGATGATCCTGAAAGACGGCGAGCGACCATAAATCATGTCTTTGAATCATTGACAGAGATAAAGGAGGGGGCGAAAAAGCAATGGCATTGACGTTCATTCTTCCAATAATGTACATTGACGAGTTACACTACTGAGCCTTAATTAAAAAGTGAATGCGAGCTCCACTCTCTCTCGCTCGCTCGTCCCCCCTCTTCTCCGCAGTGATATCAGTGGTAATTAAAGATGCGTTGAGGCCCCGTCCCCGGTCTTGCTCCCACTTCCGCCCGTGGCTTGCAGTGGCCAGATTAGATAGACGCTTGGCGAGGAGATAACGTCACTCCCCCTCCTCTCCTCTCAGCGAGGGGCCTCATTGCTCAATGGCTTTCCACTTCACGAAACACGCACAAATACACACCTGCTTTCCCTCCCGACTAGCTGCTACGAGTGTTTTCTACATCCCTACATCATCTGTACAGGTTTCTGACTGGGACTGCGTCTCTAAATTCAAATATCCTGGCACGGCTCGTAGCAGCGCCTTTGTAGAAGCAGTAAAAATGGCGTCCGCACAAAGATGCTGGACGGTTTTCAAGCTTTACGGATGTGGCGAAGAAATTTTGGAGGACGATTGCTTCCAAAGCGACTCTTTTCTCCAATAAAGCGATGGATGTCAGGAGTAGAAAGGGAAAGAGAAAGACAGCGAGACAGGAGAGCGGGATAGAAACATAAAGCTGGGGAAGAGATGTGCCCTGTAGAGGCGGTGGCAGGCGAACTGAGGAGGCAGCATTCCACATCAGCTGGGATCCTCCAAAGTGCATACAATGAAGCAGCGAGGTGAAAGTAATCCCGAACATCTGTACTGGGCGGCATGCACGCGCCGCCTGTTTGTTCCGTTCGAGGAAAGAGGCATTAGAGGGAGGATGGGATCAATTCATGCACTACTTCTCCGAGGGGATCCAAGCACAAACGGTACTCTGCTGTTATACATAGCCTGGAACAAGATGGAGACGGTTGCAGAGACAGGAAAGAGGTGAAGTGCAAGACCCTGGGACCCTGAAATGCTGTTCGGTCGCTGCATTGAGCGAACACACTACATGACCTCCCTGCGGGGAGTGTGGCGTAGCAGCTAAAACTCAGGGCCAGTGAAAAGGAGGTTGTTGGTTCAAGTTCCACAAGGAATTTGCCTTATTATTTTACTTCTATAATATAGCAAAGCAGAGCACTTGATAGATATGAATACATAATATGTTTTGAGTGTGTTGAAAGGAGGGTTGAGCGCCATTTGGATGGATGGATGGACAGATACAGGGATAGAAAGATTTAGACATCCAAAAACACAACTGGACTTCTCATAAATTCTTACTGATTAACAGATACCTACATCAAAATTGTATCATGCAACCAAAAGTGAAACCTGAATAGGTTTTATACACCCTTGCAGTTTTCTGCGTCCTTGGGGTTCATCACCCCCATTGGAAACTTAAAATGTGAGTCGCTGTGCGCAAAAGTGCTACTCGCTGACTACTTACTTACATCCCTCCTTTGGATGACTGCATTGTTAAGGATTTTAACGAGGGTGGGCTTGACGCTACTGCCATGGCTTTGACACATCATCGCTGGATGTGAGTCTAAACATCCAGCCAGGCTTTGACGACCAGTGAAACCGTGATCCGAACAATGAGGCATTGATATCTCAGATGCTTCTTTTCCTGCTTCTTATGTCACTGTCCTCAGCTGTCAGCGCTTCAAAAGACATGGACGTGGGCCTTACGTCAGAGGCCAGACCTCCTTCTGACTTGGCCACTTAGTGCAAGTCGTGCCTGAGACTGTAACCTTACACCATGGCTCTGTGGGAATTTGTGCAAGTATGTGTGTTGTGAGCATACTAAGAGACACAAAAATGTCCCTCCAGCTGGACGATGACATTTTGGCGGTTCCAAAAAGAAATTGCGACAACAATAGTTCTCCTGTGGCGCAATACTGTGGCACACACACTATTGGGGCCTAGTGAGAGGTAGAGAAAAATGAGGAAGCGTTGCACCAACCATAAAGTCTGGGTCTGGGTATTCAATCTGGTAATTATTTTTCGTGGGATTCTGAAGTTGTAAATCTATCATGTCGGATCCCATGCTGACATTTTCAAACATAGCTTGATGGACACCTGAAGTAATTACATGTCATTCCTCTGTTTGAAGGTTTCCAGGTTTAGTGCCACATCTTTCTATCCGTCTGCTGTCGGCAACCTGCAGTGACATAACTCGAATTTGATTCTATCAAAAAAAGAATGCGTCCTTGATTCTCGACAAAGATGAACATATGAGGAATTGCATACTGTGATGCGAACGCACCAAGAAACTCAATAAACTTGAGAGAGTCTCTTTGTCTTAGAGTATTTATTCGACTCGGGGCCCTGTGATCTTAAATGGTCTTAAAAGATGATCCATACAATAATGAAGTCCGCTCTCCTGTTGGCTGGCCTCCCAAACGCACAACATAATCAAAGCAAAGTCACCGGGGGATTCTGTGGAGCTGCTCTGTGTTTGACGAACAAACATTAGTTTTATTTGTTTGTCACGGACCTCTCAGCAGAGCCCACTAACGACGGCGGAATATTAATTGATGTATATGGAATGTAAATACCATTCTGGACGGTAAAAGTGCTGCGACGTCAAAATGATGCGAGTGTCAAATTGACGTATACTCAACCTGAATTTAACCCTGAGGTTTATCAATCTCAGATCAGCAGAGGAAGTCATAATGAGACCGCAGTCTTGTTCGGTCCTCGCCTACCCACGCACTTGCTACAGCGCGGATTCCACCCTCTCCCCTGCACACTGGGTCAGACCACCCTGTTCGCAGTGGTGGCGGCTCAGGCCTCTGGACTTGCTGTCTTGTTGTTCTTGGAATGCAGTGAAAGCAAATAGCTGGTTAAATGGCCCCCTTCGTTCCCAGACAGAACCAAAAAGCTGTAGAGCCATTCATCAAAAGAGTCTGACAACCTGCTCCTCTACCTCCCCCCCTCCAGGCACGGCCATATCCCCTCTCTGGGTTTTAACTAGGACTCCATATCATTCCAGAAATGACAAATGATACTTATATCTGTGGCCTGTGCCGAATCAATAGGCATGCAGAACGGCTATCCATCTTGAGAGCTATCGACAGCTGCTGCCTGACATCAGGGGAGAAGCGCCTGGTGGCTTTATTCAACAGTGAGACAAAGCTAATGGCAGCATATATTTTCCCTGAAGTTTGTAAACCAACCGTCCTGTCCTCAGCATTCTGAGTTTATGGCTTTTAATTTTTGATCTAGCCACACGCTAAAGTTATGACAAACCAGCTAGTACCACAGCAGCTTTCTGCCTACTAGCTTCATTGCTACAATATACAGTATATATATTTTCAAAAGTTTTAGGAGGATTTCTTTCAACAAACATCAAGCCCAAGTAAATTTTATAAATTGTAATTGTAATCTAGCCTCTTGTACTATGCTAAAGTTATATATCCTTGTGTTTATAGCAGCTAGTGAACTTTATGCACACATTGTGTCCAGCTGGATTTTATTTATTTGTTTATTTTTTTTACTATGTGCTTTTCTATAGTATATGGTGCTAAAGTTATGACAACCCTTGTGATTATCATAGTGCCACAGCAGCTCTTTGGCTACTAGCATCTTTGCTACGATAGGTACATTTTCTTTCAACAAACATTAAGCCCAGTTCGATTTTATAGATTAATTTATATCCAGCCTCATTTCTATATTATACTATGCTAAAGTTATGACAAACCTTGTGTTTATCACAGTTAGTGCCACAGCAGTATTCTTCTACTGTCTCTCTTGCTACCTCTTCTTTGCTGCAATAGGTACGTTTTCAAAAGTTTTAGGAGGATTTCTTGCCGCAAATATGTTTATTTTTTATTTAGCTGCTTTTCTGTTGTATATTGAGTTAAAGTTATGACAAACCTTTGACAAGCATAAAAGTGAAATACTCCCTATGAAAGCTAGCAGTACAATTATGACCTTCTGTAAGGGTATGTAGGTTGCGCGCAAGGCTAGCACCTGCCTGTGTTTACATGGCAGTTTATGCTGCTGTGAGCTGATGGTGGAGCGATACGGGCCCGGGCTGCACAGCACCGTCTGTATCGCAGCAGCTGACAGATAGCACTTCAGTCCAGTTTTAGCTGCACCTTCTCTTGAGGGACCATGATTGATGACTAGCACTGCCACCTATATCCATTTTCCCCTCCGATCTCTCAGATTCTCTCAGGCTAAGGGTTCAGTGAGAGGCCCACAAAACACATTTCTTAACATTTTTCAAACCACCTTTAAGGCTCGTTATGGGAACAAAGTTTGCAAAAAATATGACTTTTGCAAGAAAAAAATTAAAGAGATGACTTGTTTGAAATGGTGGAATTATAATGGTTTATGGGATTTTAAGGAAGTCTGCAAACCTGGCAGTTTAGATTAGCATAGAATGATCTTAATATGAATGTGAATACAATGTCTGCAAAAACGATCCTAAATATATCCCAATTTTATTAATGGCAAATAATTGTAAAATAAAGTTCATGTACAAAAATGGCTACAAAAATACAAAGGAAAAAAATATCACTACAAATGTGATTTAATTGGTATGTGTCATTGTGCCTCAAAGAAATATAGAGCAGAGTATTGTCTGTGTAACAGTGAAAACAACTCCATGTTTCTTAATGATATCTTAATAATATCTATGATAGCTTGTACAAGGTGAAAAACAACGGTCCTAGTAGTGAGCCTTGCGGTACCACATTCATAGAATTCAGGATCAAGTGTGTTTTATAAACGAGGCCCCAGGATCCCCGTGAGACTATCAAGAGAGGAAAAACAAAAAATGCCACAGCTCAGACAAAAGACAGTCCTCTGTGTTTTTGTTAGAGTCTCAACTGTTTGGACGATGGTCTGGTGTACTACATCTTTTGAGAACCGAGCATCCAAGCCATCAATTTTAACAATGCCACCATAAACGTGTTAACGAACACTTAGCCTAGCCATCTGGAAGACAATTACACAGGAACAAACATACCAGCTCAGCAACTAAAGGTTGGGTCATCAATCACAGACAATGGTCACAATCTAGATGACTCTTTCTGCTGAGACCCAGCCTAATAACCCAATGAACTGCTGTGTCCAGAAGAAACAAGTTTTAGGCCCTTAGCTTTTCAGTATGCTAAAGGGCATAACAATGAAATAGCTGTCGTCTACGTTTTGTCATTGTATTCAAATGAAACCTCATTAATTGGTTTGTATTACCCAGCAACAGCACTGAAATCTAGCATTCTGTCCATAAGTCACGAATCAACAATATATGCATATACTGTACATACTCTTGACTAAAACAGCTGTGAGATATCTACATCTAAACAGTGGAGTTAATTCTCCAAGGTGTCCTCCGGTCAGACGTCCACAGTTAAACCAATCCTGCTCTTCTCTTTGAGTAGCTTAATTAATTAACATTTTCTCTTTCTAATTGCAATCATGCGCCCCTTGGGGAGTCATCAAGGGACTATAATTGCAATTACACATTTGGATGAGTTGGTAAAACAATGTCAACGTACACACCAAATCTGAAGAGATACAGAGCGAGGGCTTCAAGTGGGTTAGTTACGCTTTCTGGCGTGGGTTCTTTGATGGGGAGATACTTACAGATGCTGCATATGTAAACAGCAGTAATCAAAGGACAGATCTAATGAGCTGTTTAGGCACCATTACATTCATTAGTTTCATCGTTGGCGAGTAACTAACTAAAACACTACTAACTAAACAGCATTTTTCAGAATCTCACCTGTTTTTAATTGTGTGGCCTATCCACTGTTGTTTGCTTTCTAACAAACAACTAATAGCTGTGAAAAAAAAAAACAATACTACAATAACTAAATATACAAAATAATAATTATACAATAATATATATATATGACTTTGTTTTGAGTAGCTAACTTGTCAGGCTTCACTTTCAAAATGGTTTCCTCAACACTGATTAGTTTGTATTTTATTTATAGGATGCAATGACAAATGATTTCTCATTTATCTATCTATGAATATCCTGATGTTTGATAAGCTCTCATCTCATTTTGAAGTCATTATAATGGATCTGAGTAGGACGTCATTCTCCAACCCTTCCTTCTGTACACGCTTCACTCACCGGTGGTTGATTCTCACTTGATGTCTCTTTCTTCCTGTAACGCCCAGCTGAGACCTCCTAAGCTGCGGAGACCATCTAATATTTCTACTTACCCCTGAGGAACCTCTGATTCTGAGTACAGTATGCCGCCCTAAACCTGACAGCATACCAGCCACAATTAGGAGCTGCAAGCAGAGAGAGAGAGAGGGAGAGAGAGAGAGAGAGAGAGAGAGAGAGAGAGAGAGAGAGAGATCGGGGTTTCCTGATTCAATCCCTACACCCAATCCTAATCATTTCAACAAATAAAAAACACTCTGGGTAAGCCAGATCCCCGTCTGCCCTCCCCCAAACACAAAACATGAATGAGGTGGTGAGAAAGAAAGCCTGACAAGGGTAACCAGACCCCTGCTGGGTGTGATTTGTTTGTGCGATCACGAGACTCTTGGGTTTACACTTGTACACCACAATGGGAGGTAGAGGTGGTGTTTTGTCTCATGTGGGTAAAAAAACACAAGCACAACACTGTGAGCTATCACAACCTTGTCTTTGAACAATCACTTTATGTGATCAATGCTTATGAAACGTCAAAATCGGCAGTCTTCTTGACAGGTGCTGAGCTTGATTGGCAACGCTGCATTTGATTAAGAGAGAATGCTGCTTTTACATTGATAGCAAAGCTTAGAAGACGGCAAACATTTGGTTTAGCTGTAAACCTGACAGGACCAAGATGATTATATTTGTATAAAGGATTGTATTTAAACAAATAACAAGAATTAAACTAGATTTTTACATTTTGAAAAAAAAAATATGAGTGGTGCAAGGCCACACTGTAAAAATATTTTTTTATAAGTTGTAAATAATAAATAAAAATATTGGAGTACGTTTTACAAGAAAATACTATTTTAGACTTTCTGCTTCACAATTTCATGCTTAATTCAGTGTTATTTGCCATTTCTTTGTAATTAACTTTGAAAAATTTCTGTGCTGTAAATAAATACTATAAATAAAATATTAGTGCAGTAGGTTTTACAAGAAAATACTACTACTTTAAAATGTTGTGTTTAATTCAAAGTTATGTGCTGTTTCTTTGTCGTTTTTGTCATTTAAAAAATATTCCTAGCAATTTCTGAAGAAAGATTTTCTGCAATTTTTTATTTTTATTTTTTTATTTAATGCCAAGATACTTTGCTGTAAATTTTTTTTTTTTTCAAAGCTGTAAATAAAGCAAAATATTTTGGAGTAGGTTTTGTAGGAAAATAATATTTTAGTCTTTACAATTCAAACTTTCTTGTTACTTGTCATTTCTTTGTAATTATTTGTGAAATTTACTCCACATAAATTTAATGACATGATGTTATGCTGTAAAAAAATGTATTTGAATTTGTAAAAAAAAAAAAGAGTATTAGATTATATTTTTATTTAATGTGTAACTTGCAATTTTTTTGTAATTAATTGAGAAATTTATTTGCAAATTAAGAGTGAAAATTGATTCTACATAATTTTTTTAATTCACAAAATTTGGCAAAATACTAATTGTAGTAAATAAAACAAAGATTACTGCGGTAAGCGTTTCAACTTTCAGTTTTTCTACTTCAAAATTCCATACTAAATTTAATGTTACTTTTAATTTTTTTTTGTAATTACCTGTAAAATTTACAAGCACTTTCTTAGTGAAACTTTCATTATTTCAATGTAAATACTACACCAGACTTTTAGTGTAGGACATTGCTAATCACTAAGGTGTAGGGGTGCGCCGATCCGATACTCAGTATCGGTATCGCTCCGATACTGGCATTTTCTGCGGATCGGGTATCGGTCAGAAGAGACCGATCCAAATCCGATATTGTGCGTATAGTATTGTGTTATTGTTAAGCCCCACAAAAGCCACAAACACATTATAAAACACCATAAAGTTTCCGTGCACTATATTTCAAGTGTTCTGAAGCCGTTCCATAGTTTAATGTGAGGTACAGATTAATTTTTAAGTCAAGTTCATGTAAACTTTTCTCTCCGCTGCGGCTGTCTGTCATCCTCCATTCAGCGTTCAAACTGCGTGTCACATTCGGTTACTAGAGTCAAGACGATAAATCTCTCTGCAAGATTATTAAATGTTCCTAATATTAGCCTACACTTGATCTGTAAATAAAGATAAATGGTTTTGCATAAAATGACTTTATCTTGCAGGACTTTATCTCCATGCTGTTTTCAAAATCGTGTTGGTGTCTGTTAGATCACAGCACTGGACTAGAGAGCACTATGTTCTTAACAAGCACAGTAACTGAAATTTAAAACTGTTAAAAGAAAAGGCTCAAAATATTTCACAGATTTAATACACTACACATTAATATCTCTTCACTTTGTGCTTTGAACCTTTCTCCCTTTTTATGCGTAGCGCTGCTCGCTGTGACTCCGTGGCGCTTCAAGCGCATCATTCTGTGCACGTGCATAAGCGCTTTGTGCCGCTCTGTATTTGGAGCCTTTTGTATCAACATACTTTTGCACAATGAAAGATTATTAATAGTATTTCTTGTTCATCTTATTTATCATATGTTTCTGGCTCATTACTGTGCTATACATTTAAAAGAAATGTCAAAATTCAACACTGATATAAAAAAAAACTGCCCAGGTATCAGATTGATATCGGTATCAGCAGATACTCAGGTATCGAGCCACCCCTACTAAGGTGTTCTGACTGGTTGTTTGCATGTTTCTATGTGTTGCTAGAGTGGTTGTTAGTCAAAAGAGCCCACCCACAAAGATTTGATATTCTTGCTTGTTTTTTTTGTTTGTTTTTTGCACATTTTAATGTTTAATGAGTTGTGCACCGGGGTTTTCTACATATGGTATGGGGTTTGTTAAAATCCCTAACCCTGAGTATGCAATCGCGATGCTTTCCTTAGCAAGACGCACAAATAAAAGTGCATTAATGCCGATTTGCATTCACGGACGACAGATTAGAGATGATTTGCAGACTTGTTACTAAACTCGCACGTAGCTGGGAGATACAAATCGCACCAAAAGCATTTCTACCCATTTTTGCACCTCACAAACCCACCGGAGTGCTTTAAATCCTCAATTTAAGACAGTGAGGGATTGACGCAGCCAGTTCTTAAGCACACGGGAAAAAAGCTCCAGGAGTCACTCATATCCCCTGCTGAAAAACCCCCTCCATTTAATGATCCTCCACTAAGGAGAATCTACACACCTCCGAAAGAATTCAAATCCCTTTTCCCACAGCCTCTTTCAGTCCGTATGATAAATGACACCCGTCATTCCGCCGTTGCCAAACAGCACAGAGGGGAATTGTACTGATATATGATTCACAAGAACAGGAAATAAACTCTCCCTTTCTCTATCGCTCGTTCTTTTGCCAACTAGGGCGGACCTGGACAGTGTCAAAGCTCGGTCATATGAGGGAAGAGACAGCCGTGGACCCAAAAAGGAAAACAAGACAGCAGTTTTCAAGAACGCCGTCGACCTGCGAGCAGATGTTGGACCTTCCAGTGACTCAAAAAAAAAAAAAACAGGAGCGCTGATGAAATAAACGGTAAAGAATGTTAAAAAAGGAAATGCGTACGAAGGTTTGAGTGATGTGTAAGTATGCAATTACGGGGGGAAAAATCTCAATGAATGAATAACCCCCCTTGCCCCCAATTATAACAAAGCAACTGAAGCTAATTACTGGTATTATTATCTACAATGTCTGTGTATGAGAAAGGATAGAGACTGTGTATGTGGGAGAAAGAAAATGAAAAAAGAAGAGAGATGCCCTGTCTAAAACATAATGACATGATTTGACTCCATTTCCAGAAGTACATACTTTACTGTTCTAAATATGCATTTAAAATAACTTCCTGTTTGGTCTACTAGCCATCAAACAGCTAGAGCTATATAACGCCTGACAGCCTTTTGGAAATATTCAATATATCTCTCAATATTTATGTTGATATATACTAAGATTAGGATTCTTTATACAAACACACACATACATATATATATATATATTTAGTGGTGGCAAATGATTAATTAATCGCATCCAAAATAACTTTTTGTTTACATAATATATATATAAATACACACAGTATATATTTTGAAAATATTTACATGTATATACATTTATATTATATTATATTTTATATTATATTATATTATAAGTATATTTAATATATAGACATTTTTCTTAAATATATACATGCATGTCTTCTATATAAGATAAAATATAATATAATACATTATGTATAGGACATTTACAATACACTAAAACATTACTATATAACAAATGCATTTTTATAATTATTAATTTTTTTTAATGTGCAAACAAATGACTTTTGAATTGATTCACAAAAATGAAGTGAATCAAAGGTTCACTGTGTTAACAATTCATAATAATTTACTATGTTGCTTAATTTTTATCACCAGCTGAAGCATTGCAAAAATATCATGAATATGCAAACGCTTCCTCCACCCCAACACTTCACGGCTATTCTACAGCATAAAGGTTTTTAGAAGGACAATTAATGGAGATGAAACCTGAGTTTTTAACAAACAAACAAACAGCGGTGCGGTGCGTCAGTGCTAGCAGAGCCCCAGGCCAGTGTTCAGCAGAGGGCCTCCCACACCGGGCCTGTGCCGCGAGCATTCAATCACTCCGACAGCGACATCCCTTCTCCTTCACCATCAGAGTGGCCCCTATTGGGGGGGGGGGGGGGTAGGGGGGAGATATTTATGAGCGGCGCATTTGCACACACGCCCATGCGGCTGCCATCATGGTGATATACTGCACACTGGACGCAGAGATGGAGCCTTCCAGTTCATCTCCTTCTCATTTTCGGCCCCAGCCCAGACCCTTGGAAGTGCTCCTGTGAGCTTTATAGGACGAGTCTAATGCAGGCAGCAGACACAACTCACCGCCGGCTACCCATCATGCTGATCTGCTACTCCTGAAGCACCTGGCCACACATTTTACAATCAGCGTTTAATGGTGGTATGGGGCCCTCGTTATTTAAATGCATCTCTCATTTCCTTTGGGAAAGTGCGATTGTTTCTGGACAGATGCTGAGATTGGAGTGGCGTGGGTGTTTCATATACTCGAAGTGATTCACTGACCCGTCCAACAAAACAACACAAACTGCTGAAAGATGGATGCGTCAAAACTACTGAGAACAGTTCCTGTTGCTAACTCTGCTCTACTGAGGGAGCGTGGGAGCCTCAGCATATGTTTAGCATTTAGTAAATTATATTATTTAATATTATTTATATTGTATAAACAATTTATATTATTTTTATTAATTTATATGATTAAATAGTATTGTTAATATATATTACCGGTATTTAGTATTATACTTATATTATTATATTATTTATATTTTATTAATGTATTATTTATATAATTAAGTAGTTATATAGTTATACAGACAGACAGACAGACAGATAGACAGATAGACAGATAGAGAGATAGATAGATAGATAGATAAATGGAAGGGATATATGTACTACTGTCATTATGCATAATTGTATAACTAAATCTATTACATATATAATTTAAGTATTTTATATAATTTTATTATATATTATAGTATATTTTTTATATAATATATAATACATATATTATTTAAATTATATAATCTAAATGCAAATATTGAATATTGTCAAAAGGTTAACATATATATATATATACATTTTTATATATAATTAAATGCAGAAATTGAATGTTGTCAAACGGATACTTTTTTATACATAATTTATAATTATATATCTAAATCTATTATACATATATATAATTCATGTACTTTATTATATATATATATATATATATATATATATATATTAATACACACACACACACACATACACAATATATAATGTATTATATCATGCATATAATAAAACAGTGACTGTTTCGTTATTGTCACTGTTGTTCCCTAAGATAGATATTATATATATACAATATATTTTACTATATATATATACATATATATACATATATATATATATACACACACACACACACACACAATATGTAATACTGTATATTATAATATAATAATACTGTATATATATATATTTTATTCATTAGTAATATATATTTTACTATACACAAATTAAAATACACATTATACGGTGTATAATGTGTATTGATAACTGTAAGTATGTCTAACAGTACACTGTGTGTACTGAGTATATGTATGTGTATATTGCACAGTCATCTGTATAAGTCTGTATGTAATGGTACTGTCTATATGTTAATTGTTTCTGCAGTGTATGGAGCACGCTCTCAAGAATTTCACTCACCAAGGCACATGTGCTGTGATGATGTGACAATAAAAGTGATTTGATTTGATTTGAAAAGTGCAGATTACAATCATTTAGGATGTTGCTTAATTTTATATCACAAGAATAATCATCACAAAAAAATTTCATGAATAATATTTTTTCCCAACCCAGATCAGATGGATGCTACATAACTACAGAGAAAAGTTCTCGTTGCAAACTCGGCTCTTCTGAGGGAGTGTGGGAGCCTCGGCGTCTGTGTTTATAATTTTGTAAATAAAAAAGGAAATGAGTGAGTGAGCTATATTTGCGTCATGGCGAGCGATGACTCAGAAATACGCATCCAAGGATTACAATAAATTTACCTGAAAGAAGAAGCGCCTTTCCACTTTTCTGCCTTTTTTCTGTCTCTCAGAGAAATAATAATTGCAAAGGAAGCCCTGCAAAGCCTCGTGGCAGATTAGGAAATGAATTGGAAATGGCTTCAAATTGTCGCTCTAAAGCAAAGAGGCTGCTTTGCACCACAAGGGGTTCCTTTCTTCAGGCGGGAGGAAGGATTAAAAGAAGCCATAAAAGAGCTCAGTAATGGCATCAGTAATGTTTCACTGCCATTAAAAAAAATGGCTAAAAAACATCTGCTTTGCATTTTTCACTCCCTCGCTGCTCATTTGTCTTCTAAACTGTCAGTGTGCCCCCTCGTCTGAGGAATCTCACCTTTCTTTCTCAAGAAGCGCTCAATGTTAACCGTCAACATCCTCCTCCCACACTGAATTATGGATCTGAATCATCTGACCCAGCCCAGTGATTTAATGAGTGAACTGTTGTTAACTGAAATATGATTTTACGTCTCGCAGGGTCATTTCCTGACCACTTTTGTTTATATTTTAGTTAAGCTAGGGCTGGCCAGTCAACTTTTTTAGATGTGACAATATTTTCAGATTTTTGAAGATACTTGATCTCAGTTTGTATGTATTTGGGTCTGAAATTGACATTGATGTTATGAAATGATTAATTCAAGAAGTTAAAATCTAGTAAATATATATTATCCACGCACACATTCAAAAGTTGGGGGTCTGCAATTTTTTTTTAAATGTTTTAAAATAGGTCTCACCAAGGCTGCATTTATTTGATAAAAAATACAGTAAAGACAGTAATATTGTGAAATATTATTACAATTTAAAATAACAGCTTTCTATGTGAATATATCTTAAAATGTAATTTATTCCTGTGATCAAAGCTGATATTTCAGCATCATTACTCCAGTCTTCAGTGTCACATGATCCTTCAGAAATCATTCTAATATGCTGATTTGCTGCTCAAGAAACATTTCTGATTATTATTATTAATGCTGAAAACAGTTGTGCTGCTTAATATTTTTGTAGACTGTGATACTGCAAAACTATGTACATTTTCTGTAACAATGTAAATATATTTACTGTCACTTTTGGTCAGTTTAAAGCATCCTTGGTGAATAAAAGTATTTTTATAAAACAAAAATAAAGTTTCTATAAAACATAAATAAATCAAACAAATAAGTATACAACAAACACATATATAAATGATGAATTATCTTAAATATATTTATGTATTTATTTTATATTATTTATTTATTTATTTTATATATGAATTTATTTTCTTACACTCTTAAAACATAATTGTCATGTTTTATTTTTATTAATTGATGTACAGTATTTGAGCTTTTTCATCTGTAATATAAATACCTTTACTGACACTTTTGATCAGTTTAAAGCATCCTTGATTAATAAAAGTTAAATTATAAATAAATAAACAAAGCTACTGATAAGATTTTTTATGCTATTTAAAATTACATTATAATTATTTTTTTTAATTAATTAATTATTATTTATTTGAGCTTTGTTTCACCTGCACTCACAACAAAAAAAAATCTGTTCTGTTTGTGTTGTACACAATGCTCGTCACGGGTTTAGCGAATGGAAATCAATCAAACCAGCTGTAATTCAGGCAAACGTTGCAAAGCTAATCTTGCAGCCTAAAACCTGTTAGCTAATGCATTTCACCACTGCGTGAATGTCACCTCGGACCCTGTTTATCCACTAATGTCCTTTTTCTATGGTGCACGGTGAATATGCCTTTATAAATGGGTCATATTCACGAGCGGGTCACATAATGGGTAAACACCTCTGTAGCTTTACAGTAGCCACCTGTGTGTGTATCCTCAGCTAAATCCGGGACCTGCAGTAATATCTTCCCCACAAGCCCTTTAATAAACTATGGTCTTCTTCATTAGCCCGTTCCTGCTTTATGATTGATTGCTGCCAGTCAGCAGAGCCCATTCCCAGCCCACAAGCCTTCAGCCATGCAGAATAAGGAACTTTTTCAGTCGACGCCGATCACGGCGCTAAAGGGAAGTATTCACTGGGAGCCAAGAAGGGAGTGGTCCAAGGTTTTGTGGGATCAGAGCTGGATGGCATTGCAACAGTGATTCTTTTGTCCGCATCTATTTAAAGGCACGCATTATAGAGACCCTGTATATCGCGACCGTATAGACCGGCCCGTATGTTTTTGTGTAAGGCTTACCAACCTGATCCAGGACAGGTCTGACAGACAACCCCAAAAACAAACACAACAGAGAAAAGTTCAAATAGAAAACATAATTGCACTTAATTTGCGTAAAAAGCTGATAATAATGATACTGATACCGAAAATGTCTAATTATCCTAATGTAACAAAAGCCTAGACTGTCATGACAGTTGATGAAAATATGCTGTGCATCAAGCTTTCTGCTGGAAATACCAGAGAGACGTAGCAATTTGTGAAAACAACACAAAAATAGATGATATAACAGCAATATTGTGCCACACCTAATGTGACTAATAACATTTACAGGCCCTTAACAATAAAAATGTCCGGATGAGGTCAGTGTGAGTGAGCTTCAGGCCGGCTGTCAGAATTGTTTGCCTTAAAAAAAAGGTTTTAATTGCTTAGATGTCTTAAAAAATGCAGTGCTCATGGAGTGAGACACTGAAAAAAACAACAAGACATAATGCAAATGACCAAAACACCCATATATTCAGCACAGGAATAAACTCAAAAGTCAACAAAGTGGTCAAAAATGTAACAGTAAATGCAATTTATTTTTTCTTTGTGATTCAATACATTTATGCCACATCTGATTTAATATTAACTGATTTTTTATTAATTTGATTTATTAATTATTGCTAATTATTAACCATTTAAAAATATTTAATTTTACATTTTGATAATAAAATATTTATTTGTTGTAAATTTGTCTTTTTAAATTAACTAACCATAAGCAATGCATTTGTTACAGTATTTATGAATCTTCATTAAAAGTTAATAAAAATGCCATTATTGTTATTCATGTTAGCTGTGTCCATTAACTAATATTAACATATATTACTTTTGATGTTTTTTTTATTTATTTATTATTATGGTTAACTAAAACTAAAATCAAAAATTAAAACCATAAAAAAAAAAGTTACTAAAAAATGAAATTAAATAAACCTTAACTGGAATAAAAAATAATAAATTTACCCCCGGTTTCACAGACAAGGCTTAAGCCTAGTCCCAGACTAAAATATAAGTCTGAGCTGTTTTAACTGAAAGAAACTTGCACTGACTGATCTTAAAACATATCAATGTCTTTGTTTTGTCTCAAGACACACACCAGTAATGTTTTTTCTAAGCATGTTTATAAAAATTACTTAAATGTCCTAATTGAACTACGGCCTAATCTTGGCTTAGTCTAAGCCCTGTCTGTGAAACCAGGCCCTAGTTAGCTAGTTATTTAGGAGCTAGTTGCCAAGGCAACATTTCTTATTTTCATTTATTTTAACTAGATGTACTAAAATAACTACATTGAATAAAAACTATATAGTCACATATACAAATAAAAATATATGACAAATAAAAATAAAAATGACTAAAATACACAACAAAATTACTAAAACATTAAAATGAAAACATAATAAATATATATAAAAAAATGATTAACCTTTTTTTTTTTAAACTATAGTACACTCTTAAAAATAAAGGTGCTTCACGATGCCATAGAAGAACCTTTTTTGTCTAAATGGTTCCATAAATAACCTTTAACATCTGAAGAACCTGTCTGTGTCACAAAATGCTCTTTGTGGTGAAAGAAGGTTCTTCAGATGATAAAAAGGTAAGAAAGAGATGGTTCTTTAAAGAACCTTTGACTGAATGGTTCTATGGCATCGCTGTGAAGAACCTTTTAAGCACCTTTATTTTTAAGAGTGTAGTATCTCAATCATAGTAAAATAACATTGGCATTAGTAAATGTTGGAATTAACATTAAGACTAATTAATGCTTCAGAATTATTGTCCACCCATGTTAACTAACATATAGCTCAATAATGATAACAAGTGCAAGTATTCTGTTGTAAATTCCACTTGTATAGAAATCTTAATGCTTAATAAAAATATATATTGCTCCTGACACCTAATTTAAAAATATGCTGCTAAACAATATCTAAACTTGTTGTTTCTGCCTCAGGGCCAATGAAAATGTCAGCAGGGCATGTAGAAATGCGAAGTGCCAGCCGGACCCTTATTGCAGAGGCCTGCGTTTAACGCAATTCATCAAGCTCCATGACCAGAAAACAGGTTATCTGATACTACAAAGCCCTAGCCTTACTTGACAGCAGGAATAGAGAGAGAAACGGAGGTACAAAAAAGGGCAAGGTGCCGAATGATGTTCAGCTAGAGTAATAAAGTCAGTAATATCTCGCCCTCCTCTCCCAAGGATTGCCATAAACCTATTTCGAAAATTGCACCCATATATTTGCGCGAGACAGTTAGCTCATCCCGGTGACAGTGCAAACTTTTAGGGTGAATTATGCCGTTGTCATTCAGAGGCGTTTATCAAAACGGGTCAATTACTCACAGGCCCGCCGAATTCCACCAAACGCACCTCATTACGGACTTAATCATTATAGCATGTAAACATACGGACTCAAATGCCCATAAAAACAAATACGCACTTAGCACACGTTCGCATTTGTATTCAAAGACAAGCGTCAGGCTGTAATTTCAGCAGGCAAACAAACAAACAGTCGCACATGCGTGAAACCCATCCACCCACATAAACACACGCGCCCGTTCTGCGACATTTAGGGTCATGTGTGTGCATCTGACTGCATCTTTTATGCAGGCCGTCCGTCTCTATACACAGAGAAATAAGGCAGAACTTTCATATGACTGTCTTTCATGAATAATGATCAATGTGGGCTGTTTGCAAACCGCAGTATCTGTCTATGTGCCTGTGGGCGGTAGAACATTCCTAGCACTCATGATCTGAGCCTTAGGTGACTTTATCCGAGTGTGTGTGTGTGTGTGTGTGTGTGTGTGTGTGTGTGTGTGTGTGTGCGTTTGATGTCGAACGCAGCCAAAAGATTTACAGAGCCAGTGTCTAATGTACATCCACACTTACTACATCTCACCGGCAGACCTTTTTTGAGAGTCTGCATTCTCCGAACGCCAAAGGTTTAATGGTGGGATTAATCTTAACTGGTAAGTAGCAGCCATTTGAGACTTAGCTTTTAAATAGAATACGGATCACGAAAACAGGCCAGTAATTACAGAGTTAAGTCATCTGACTTCTTTTTTATTACCGTCAATTTCCTCCCCCCTGGAAGAACAAAAAGCTACACCCACCAGCGTAATCATGGGGTTTGATTCTCGTGTGTGCGGCTAATGTAACGATATCATCCGTCCGACAATGGCGCGGCTCATCACCTCTTTGTTTGAGATGACAGACACCAGAAAAGCACACATCAAAGACGGATCCATCACAAAAATCTACATAGTAATAGCACATTGCATTACCGACATGTACGTCACTCCTCTTTAAACCAGCTACTGAAAGAAACGTTACAAATATACACTTTTTATCCAGCGATTGCCAGTGTGATGCTGTGTAAACAACTCAATTGTGAGGTAACTTTACATAGCTTGGTATTTTGTACTCCTGCTTTACATAATATAATATGAAAATATTGTAACTTTTAGGACTGACCGTATATATTTCTTCTGATCAACAACAACTGTTTTTTAAACATTTAGCTTTTGTTTGTACTTTTTTACTATAAAACTTTTTTTTTTGTGGCAAACAAACTGAGCTTACTTTTAAGCATTTACTTAATTTCAAAACAATATTTGTTTCGAAAATTATTATTTTTTATCTTCTGATCAATGAGATTATGGCATAAACAACACATTAAAGTGTTTAACATTAACAATTTAATACTTTTTCTTGTGTCATTACACAAATTCAACCTTTATGCATTTATTTGTTTATAAAGCTATGTTTCTATTCTACAACAAAAATCTGGTTGGTATAAACAAAAAACTTTAAAAATACTTTTAAATAAAGCTAACTAGCCAAGTCAACATTTAACCTTTTGCTTTTCACAATACGATACAATTACTTTTGTTTTTCTTGTGTTAAACTAAGCTTTCTTTTTATGCATTTACTCAATTTCACAACAATATTTGTTGACTAAATGGCATTCATATCTTACAGTCAATGTGTGTGTTCAGTTGTTGTAACATTAACTCATGATTACAAGTTAACATAATATAATACAATTCAATGTTTTTTCTTGTGTCAATACACATAATTTACCTTTATTTATGCATTTATGCCCGTTTTGCAGCAATGTTTAGAAAATTATGCTTTTATTCTACAATAAAAATGTATAAAGTCACCATTTAGTTGTTGTTTGTACTGTTTTTTGTGTCAAACAAACTGAGCTTTTTTATGCATTTACTATATTTGTTTTGAAAAAAAATATATCGTACAATCAACCATGTAATATGACATAACCAGTTTTTGAGTGTACATTTAATAATGTTAAAGTTAACTGTTGATTTTCTGTCATTTGTCGTTCTGCTTTACGTAATATGACACAATGTAATGTCTTTTCTTGTGTCAATAAACACAATCAACCTTTATTAATGCATTTATTCCATTTTCAACTTTTAAAATGCTGTTTTTTACACAATAAATGTGATAAGGTAACACAAAATTGGAAAGGTTAACTAGCTAAGTCAAAATTTCGCTTTCGTTTGTACTTTTGTATTTGTTGCTTTTTGTATTTGCTAAAATATTAAACATTTTAATTTGTACTATTTATGATACAATTTATTTTTGTGTCAATCTCAAACTCAATCTATTTATTTATTGCATTTTACAGCACCATTTGTTTAGAAATATACACGAACAGTTTGATATATTGTAAAAAGACAATTCAATTCACTTTTATTGTTGTGGCTTTTATAATAAAATCAATGTTTTGCTTTGTTTCAATCAACAAAGCAACCATAATTGATGTTCTTATTTTGTCTCGCAGCCAAAAAATGCACGCGAGTTTGAATGAAGGCACAGCGAGTAAACAAAGAATTGCATGAACGCTATAGCACTGTGATCTCTCAAATAGGTATTTGACCCAGGCTGTGTACACTATCATACTAATCCAATGCAATTACAGTGTGTTGTCATGCAGGGCAGCAGGCGGGAGGACGAAAGAGAAGCCACCTTTCTTTCTTCATTGGGCCTAAATCAGTACAGGAAATTAATATGGATGGCCTGAGGCGAGAGGGGAAGGAAATTCAGAGTCTGATGAGGTCCCTGATGGAGGGATCTGGACACCGTGTGCTACCTCATGCCTGCGTCCCAGCCACATACAACTGGTGAGGAGAAAACACGAGTGAACAAACAAAGAAATCACGCAAAAAAATGAGGCCTGTGGAGCGACAGATGCGAGAAGATCTTCATATATGCTATTCATTTGATTAATATCATGTAATTAATTCAATTAAATACGCAAACATATCCTCTCGAAGACGCGTATGGTTAACTGCCCCCTCACAAGCGGGAGACGCACACACGTTTTGAAGTGGGGAACATCTGTCAAGAGCCGCTAAGATGGCAGTGTTTGAGCACGGGGGTATCGAGCAGGTGCGGCGGCGGCCACGTGTGCGGTGACAGACACATTCGTCTCTGTGATTGATCAGCTCACGCAAAATAGACAGGAAGCAATGAGACCTGAATCAGGGCTTCAGGAAGCTCCCATGGGCCTTTGCAAAACAGGGCCACGGGGGCCAGCGGAGGGTCAAACGTTACACAAGCACTCCGAGAACAATCTGCAGTGAATCAAAGCCATACAGAGCTCAACGGCATGATTTAGTGTTTAATAAAGTCACTAGGTGCAGCTAATTGCTGCATAAAATCTGATACTTATAATGGGTGGTTCAAAATGATTGACTAATCAAACAACATATTTATTTTTATATATAAAATATACAATGTTTAAATATATATAATATTTATGTTCCTATATTTATAAATATTCTAATATATTTTAATATAATTACATAATTTAATATAATTACAAAAATATATATTTTATTTTTTATAATATAAATAAATAAAAAGGCTGAAAAAGATAAAGCTGAAAAAATATATACAGTACACTTAAAGAACATTGAAAAACCAAATTAAACATGTTGCATTGGCACCTAGCTGAAATAAGTTCAAGTTCAAGTAATAAAATTACTAAATCTTAAATAAAGTAAAATAATAAAAAATTAAAGCTATAAAAAATGACAAAGACAAAAAAGACAAAGAAAAATTACTAACACAAAAAAATAAACTAAAATTTAAATAAAAACTGAAAATCTAAAAGTAAAATATATTCAAAATATTAATGGTAATAATAATTGTATAGTATTATAGTATAGTAGTATATAGTATATACATTCAAGTTAAAGTACTAAAATTACTCAAACTAAAATAAAATAAAATAATAAAAATATAAATTAAAGCTATAAAAAAGTTAATAAAAATTACAGACAAGAAAATTACTAAAATAAAAATAAAGTAAAATTAAAACTGAAAATATAAAAATAAAATGTATTCAAAATATTAATAGTGAAAATATTAGTATAGTATAGTATAGTATAGTAATATTCTTTAATTGTTATAGGGATATGCATCAGTATTTAACTAATTACTCGTACTCGTTTTGCAATAACTACTAATCTATTAAAAATACTAAACAATTGCTGCAAAGAAAGAAGGATACAAAGAAATATATAAGCTTCCTGAATATCTCAATCAAAGCTCTAAATGAGTACAAACATATTTTGTTCTTCTAAATACATAAATTGTTCATTGTACATATTTGTTCATTGTTCTTTTTTTTAAAGTTTATTTAAATATTTAGACATTTAATATAATAAAATACTATCAACAGACTTGTCTATTTTAAATGAGTAGTTTTGCACAATATTTATTTGTGCTTCACATGTGTTACGTGCATGTGAACATCTGCAACGTTATAAAAATTCTTTGAAAACTCAATTAATCAGATCCCTGGTCTGGTTACATCAGCTTCAAGCCTCAGACAGGAAATGGATGTAGTATAAGTAGACCACGAAGGCGACGTCATTCTCATGCCATCTGCTAGCAGGTTGGCACACGGTTGTGTGTATCTGTACGATCACCAGGAAGTCCCTCTCTAAAATAGCCCACATTTCTGTGATTCTCTGGCACGTGCCAGCTCACGGGAGCGTGCCGCTCATGCAGGCAAAAACACAATGCAGTACATTTCCACCGACTATGTAAAATAAAATCACACACGATCACAGAGGAGCTCTCGGCTATAACATGTGCGGTACTGATGCTGTACTGGACAGTAATGCGTTCAGATGGGCCTGGTGTTACACATCTAGAGGCGTCTGACCTCTACACCCGCCTGCTGGGTGCTGTTGACCAATGAGACGAGAGGATCGTAGTCAACAAGGCCTGCGGACACCATATCAAAGTCAAGGAGGTGTCAAGATTCATGTTTTAGCCCTTTTGCTGTTACAATCATATTCCATATTAGTATGATTAGAACAAAAACCAAAACCTAAGTAAAATAACTAAAATAAAAATATCTAAAAAATATATATTTTTCAATCTGAGAATTTAAAAGAAATTAAATTTATAAAACTAATTTTCAACTACAAAATCAAAGTGCCTATAGTGATGGAATAGATATAAAATATAGAACAATTTAAAACAAGATAAAACAAGATAACAACAGAACGATGGAATGATAGATAGAACGATAGATACAGCGATATAACAATAGATAAAACGATAGAACGATAGATAGATAGATAGATAGATAGATAGATAGATAGATAGATAGATAGACAGAACAATATAACTAAAGAATGATAGAATGATATATAGATAGAATGATAGATAGAACGATAGATAGATAGATAGATAGATAGATAGATAGATAGATAGATAGATAGATAGATAGATAGAAGAAGAAGAAGACAGAACGATAGAACGATAGAACGATAGATAGATAGATAGATAGATAGATAGATAGATAGATAGATAGATAGATAGAGCGATAGAACAATAGATACAGCGAGAGAACTATAGATGGAACGATGGATAGATAGATAGATAATTATATTATATATATATATATATATACTGTATATATATATAAAACAATTTAACAATAAATCAACATAGAGCAGTCACCTAGCAACCACCCAGAACACCCTAGCAACCACAAATCAATACGCTACAAAACTTTCGGGATGTGAAAATCCAGTCTGAGAAACTGACACTGAAGAAGAAATTAAAACAAACTTAAAGTGTCACTATCATGACAAATGAGAGCAATTTCAACCAAAAGACTATTGAGTTTCCCATTCAGACACTCCAATAAATTTGCAAAATGCACGACAAAAAAATTTTCCCTAATCATAAATCACGACTAACAAATTACACGCCTACAGTAACAGAGAAGCGACGACAAAAAGCAAAAGTGTGCGTATGGAGAGCAGAGGCGGGCTCTCGAGGGTCACTGGGTCTCATTGCAGCTCTGATGGGAGTCGTCCGGGCCAAAATGAGGGCCGGCGTTCATTTGACTGTGATCTGCAACAAGATCCGCTGGCTCCTAATGACTCCCTCTGGCAGCGTAATGGCAGGTATTAAAGCGCTTATCCCAGCGAGGACCTCAGCCGCACATGGATCCACTCAAGCAAAGCCAGCCACTGACGGACTAACTACAGGCCTCCACGGTGGCCATCCTGGCTCTCGGTGAGGCAGCTGCACATCTTTAAACAGTGAGCCTCGGAGGGGAAAGTCAAGGGCAGGGAGACAGATGTGAGACCTCTCCAAACACAGAGGTGAAACACCACTGGGGAAGGAGATGAGCGCATTGAAGGAAGGTTTCTGGGATTCCGGGGTGGAGCGGAGAGATGGATCTGCATCCGTTTGTGATTTATATGCTGATTCCATCGGCTATGAGTTGAAGCGGGTTCCTTTTGACCTCTTGAAAGCCTCAAATTTACTGCTACCAGTAATAACATCTAAAATATGTCGGCCAGAATTATGGTTCAAGGAGTTTTTAAACATTTAAAGTCAACGTGAAATGGCACTCGAAGCACTTTCATAATGCAAAATATTTCCAATAAAAATAGAATGTTAATTGGAAATAATGCAAGGTGGAACTTTTGGATTTGAAATAACATTTGAAAAATAGAATATTATTGGTTGATATTTTTTCAACCTTCATGATGTCAGAAAAGGAAGGTCATTTGGGTCAAGTTTAATTTCTAATTTCAACATGAAATAATAATTCACCTCATCATATTATATATAATATGATGCACGTATATATATATATATATATATATATATATATATATATATATATATATATATATATATAATATATATATTTTTTGTGCATGATTCATTCATCCACATTATTAGAAAAATAAATACTACAAATAAAATAAGATTAAAAAAAATTATTAAATTAAATAATACTATATCATACTATATAATAAATACTAATATTAAATATAAAAAAAATCACAATCATGTATCCTACTAAAAATAAAATAAGATAAAAAATTGAATTATATAATATTATATATTAAATAATAATAATAAATATGATATTTTTCATAATCATTATTGATTCTTTTCTGGCTTTTTGTGCATGATTCATGTGTACATTATTCAAAATAACAAAAAGTAAACAATAAATTAAAACAACAACAACAATAATAATAATAATAATAATAATAATAATAATTATTATTATTATTATTATTATTTAAAACAATCCCACCCCAAACCCCTTTCATTTCAAGACTACAAATTTCAGTATATGAAAAGTGTTTAAAAAAAAAAAAAAAAAAAAAAAAGACCCATTATGGAAGTTAATGTGTTTGAAAGTCAACATTTGATGTTGACTCTAAAATAGGATAAATAAAATTATTATATTTGTGACCCTGGACCACAAAACGTATTATTGATTTTTCTTTTATGCCAAAAATCATTAGAACATTAAGTAAAGATCATGTTCCATGAAGATATTTTGTAAATTTCCTACTGTAAATATATCAAAACTTAATTTTTGATTAGTAATATGCATTGCTAAGAACTTCATTTGGACAACTTTAAAGGCGATTTTCTCAATATTTAGATTTTTTTGCACCCTCAGATTCCAGATTTTCAAATAGTTGTATCTCGGCCAAATATAGTCCTATCATAACAAACCATACATCAATGGAAAGCTTATTTATTCAGCATTCGGATGATGTATAAATCTCAATTTCGAAAAATTGACACTTAAGACTGGTTTTGTGGTTCAGAGTCACATTTAGTCCAAACTAAAGTATGAACTTAAAAAGCAAGTCATCAACTCAAGCTCAAGTTCCCGAACCGTTTTACACCCCTACAATCTAGTAACTAGAAACACCAACATTTCCACACAGGTACAAAAACAAGCAAATCACAGAATGTATAAACCACTCGTGAGTCAAAACATGAGTCAAATCTCAGTGAATCAAAGGAAACAGAGTTCAGATCCCCACGAGAGCTACCAGTCAAAGGTCTGAGCAGCTCATCTCATCATTTCTCCATTCACATCCCGATAGCAGCGACTTTCACTTCCAGCGAGTGACTTCACACTACACCCACAAGGAGGTTACTGGAACCTTCTCACGATGACTCAAGACAGAGCGTTCAGGAAGGCCTGGCATCATGTTTTGTTTCAGACAGATGCAGTTGGCCCACAGTGAGGCATGCGTCTTCCTGTACAAAGGCTCCACTGTGTGCTATCAATCATGTGAAGCCGGCATGAAGCTATAAATCCCTTCTTTAAGGAAATCCCCCCTTTCAGATTTACAAAATGGTGAGGGGTGCGTCGTGCCTGCTGAAATGTTGCAGGAATGCACGTATTGACAGATACCAGCAGATGCGCGGGATTTGATTTGCTGTTTGGTCGACGGGCGCCACGTAAAGTTTTATGGGAGAATCTGAATGTTAATATTAGCTGTTATAATTCAGTCATGCCAAAGGGGAAATGTACTCATAATGTCAATAATACGGTGGATTTGGCGTACCGTGTTAGAACTCATTTAGGATGCGAGTGGAATTTTTACACTTTAAAACACAGGCAAGGTTTAAAGGGACAGTTCACCGCAAAAACAAAGTTTTTATTGTTATTTATTGACCCTCATGTTGTTCCAAACCCACATGACTTTTTTTCATGGAACACTAAAGGAGAAATTCTGAATATTTATGCAGTTCTTTTTGATACAAATGAAGTATTGTTATTATTATTGTCTGTCTGTCAAGGATATAAAAGCACCATAAACTTAGTTCATATGACTAGATTGATGAAATTAAATGACATACTTCAGCCTGTGCCTCACACAAAGTTATTGTAAAGCTTCTAAAGACTTAGAATACAGTGCACAATCATTGTTTCTCATAGGACATAAAGGAGAATTCGATAATAATTGCCCATCAATTATTATTATTGTCAGTTTGCCACAGACTCAGCAAACAGAAATATGTTCTAAGAATATTTTGCTAATATTCTCATTAAGTTATTTAAGTTCTCTGAACGTTCAAACTGTACAGTTTTTGTTTAAAAATTAACATTCCATTTTATCAGTTTGTGAACATTTTGAAAACTTTTTTTACTTTAGATTAATTTTTAGTTATTTTTTTATATATATATATATTTTTTAACTTTAGTTTTTTTTACTTTAGAATTTTCTTTGAACCTTTTTATTAACTTTAACTTAATGTTCTATTAACATTAATGGAAGAATGTTTGTTCCTTACTCGGAGAGAATTTTGGCAGAATCTTACATAAACTTCATTTGACTAGACTGAATAAATTAAATGACGCATCAGACTGTTCCTCTCAAAAATGATCATAAAGCTTCATAAGATTTAGAATACAGTCCAAAACACTGTTTTATTGGGGTTTTAGAGCTTGACAGACATTGCTGCCATGAAATGTCATTGTATAGAAAAGTGCTTTGTGACGTTTTCTCAAAAATTAAAAATGTAAAAAAGGTGTGAATTGCAGCAGAAAAGTTCATGTTAATAATGTCGATTAACATGTCTGCGGAGAGTGAAAGAACTGTGAGCCTCAGCAAGTCTCTAATCACATGAAGTTCAACTTTCTATTTGACTTGACGTCTTGTAAAATAAGATAAAAGGAGCTCCATCACACTCATTCCTCTCACCCTCGCCAAAATGATCGAGGCTTTCACAAAGTTGGAAAATGTTTCAAGAGGGCACGGCAATTAATAGGAGAAATTACATTTGCTGGGATCTTTAGTGGAGAGAGTTCTTCTTCACAGCGGAGTGTAATGCTGCATAATTTCACTGGTTTGCTCACATTTATTTTCTTTTGCTAAATTGCAATATTAGTCATACACTCATTATAGGGGCCATCAGTTCTTGGCAAATTCCTATTGCCGTTCATTTCCAGCAGAGACGATGCGGGATGTGTGTTTTTTCAGGCTCATGTCAAGTATTGAATCTTTTGTCACTGTGTCACTGAATCGTTTGTCATTATCTAACCGACAAGGCCTATGCATTTGCACACATACCTGGTTATTTGCTCCCAAAAAGTACAGATGACATTTATTTCTATAAATGCAGCTGTAATTGCTGGATATGTGGTGAAATATCATTCACCAGCTATAGAATTTATATTGTATATAATATTATATTCAGGTGTGCACATAAGATTTTCAGCATGGTTCTTATAAGAGCATCTGGAGATTTGGTTTGGTCCTCACACTGCACATAGTGTGACCAATTACATAGAACTATAAAAATAATAATAATAGTGATAATAATGTTATTGCACTTTATTTATTTAATTTTATATTGAAATAAAATAATAAACAAAATAATAAAGTGTGATAATATTTAATAAAATTATTAAATAGTATTAAATAAAAATACAATTATTTTATAGAAAACTTAAAGATAAAAAAATCTTATATATATATATATATATATATATATATATATATATATATATATATATATATATTTTTTTTTTTTTTTTTTTTTTTTTTTTAATGAATTTTCAGCATTTTCAAACTTACATTCAGCAAGCTTTTATTTTGGCAGGATGGCGGCAAGTAAGTATATGCGCTGCCGTGTTTAGTGCTTCCGATTGAAGAGCGTCAGGGAATGAAATGTCATGAAATGTTTTGTATTGTGCTTTGAAAATGGAGCGGTTTGTCGATCTAAAATAGTAATGTGCATGGTAACAGCTGTCAACCAAGTCGGTACGCAAATAAACGGTCTAAACTTATTTACACAGCGCCATTTTTATTTTGGTCGTGCATGCGCACCTGTGTTCCACTTATGTGCACCCCTGATTATATTCTTTTTGTTCTATTTAAAATAAATGCTGTTGCCTATTCAAGAATCCTAAATAAAAATATATAAAAATATTGAGCAAACAACTGTTTCAACATTGAACTTATCAATCAGCATATTAGAATGATTTCTGAAGGATCATGTGACACTGAAGACTGGAGTAATGATGCTGAAAATTCAGCTTTTTATTGCAAAAAATTACATATTAAAATATATTCATATAGAACAGTTATTTTAAATTGTAAAAATATTTTAGTTTTTACTGTATTTTGATCAAATAAACGCAGCCTTGGTGAGCATAAGAGCCTCTGTTCAAAAACACTTGTACCAACCCCAAATTTTGAATGGTAGTATAATTTTAAAAAAATATATTAAAACAAACGTTGATATTTAAACATTCACCATCGGCAAAAAAAAAAAAAAAAATCCACACACTGCTGCATTGTTAAATCCTGTATCAGCACAACGCCTCCAACCATTAATATGTTCATCCGGTTCTCTTAATCAAGTTGTAAGTACAACTGAATTATTCTATATCCTGCAAGGACACCTAAGCTGTCAGTGCTGTTTAATGAGTTTCAATTAAGCTGTTAGTTTCAGAAGAACGGCACAGTGCGGGCATCTACTCAGAGCTCTGCAAGGACACAAACAAGACATTTTATTATGGCAGACTCGCTCCATCAAAACCGCCGTCTTTGTGATTCCAATCAGAGTGCTAAAATATGTGAGACGTCATCATTACAATTTGAAATTAATTTGCAAAACAGTCATACGTGGCATTGGGATGAACACATGTGAGCTATTCAGGCATCAAAGCAACGTTTTACAGTCTTAAAACATCTGTTTGGCAAAAAATAAAAAAGTGCGCTGACTAGGTTAGGAGCCTACGGCAGTTTGAGTGGCTGGCTACAATTAACCAGCCTTTGGACACAAAATTCTGTCCTTCTGTGATTAAAAAGTGAGAAACAAGCACCTAGGAGAAATTCACTTAACTGTTGTTATTTGTTATGTTCACTAAAGAGCACAAATATGTAAATGATTCACTCTAAAATACTCTAAAACATGCAAAAATATGCAAACGATCTACTCTAAAATGGTCCTCCAACATAAGTATGAATAACAATTGTGTTTGCATATCGTATCATGCTCACGCTCTCCTGATCTTTGACTACAAAAACTTCCCGATTCGTACGAGCAGTCATTACAGCCGCACGCCGCTGAAACTCTGCGCTCCCGCTGACCTCTAGGTAGAAAATGGACTGAAAGGCCAGCCAGGACTCGGGAATATCGAGTTGATTCATCAAATTAGTTCCCGTGTAATTGCACGGCATGACGTGCCATGAAACTTGTCAGCTATAAAGCTGTCGAGAAGCCATCAGCGGCCATGTTAAATGAAGACACAAAAAAACGCCTGAGGTTTATGACTCGGTGCTGTTTGGACACTCGCCAGCGAAGTAGTGAGGAGACGGACGTCTTTAAGATTTCAAACGGGTGCGCTCTTATCTGTGCGAGTATTGTAGCTATCCATTTATTGCGTGCATTAATCAATTTGATTTCCACAGATGCTTTAATTAAATATTCCTTTCAAACGCCTCTTAGTCAAGGCTAAGGTTTAATAATAATGTGAAATTAAAATTTGATATAGTGCTTGTAAAAATAAGATGACACATAATTGGTAAATATGAAAAATACATCCAATTAGAGATAATATTGCAAGGCTGTTATTTGTGGCTATAAAATCTAGCAAAAAACAATTACATACATCTATGAAATATATATAGTCTTAAAACATCTGCAGCAAATGTTTGGTTAATAAATGATGTGCTGTCTAGGTTAGGATTTTATGATAAAAAAAAACATAAAAATATATATTATATAAAACATTCAAACAAAATTATAAACATATATATTTTAGGATGTTAAACACTTTTTATTTTCCTGTAGGCCCTCAGGCCCCACAATAAACCTGATCTTGTGAAAGTTTTCCTTTCTAATTGGTACAGATTGTGCCATTAGCAAAATATTGTCATAGCTCCTGCCCCATAGACTGTAGCAGGCCGGGGTTAATTTGCATAATAAATCTTAATTGAGACTCATTAAGCACTTGATTGGAAGCAAATCAGGTACACAGTGGACAATTTTTAGACTGATGAAGTTTCTGTCTGTTCTAAGGTACAGTTTTTTGGCATCTTCTCACGAACTGTAGAGAGGCCAGAGAAGAAACAAGGATTCTCACAGGAACACGAGCAACAAGAGGTCGAGTTACAGACACGTCTCACGAGACCAAAAATAACATAATCAAACATGGTTAGACAGGCTCGGTACACAGATCAACAATGTGCTGAGCGTGTTTGTGTGTCATATTATCTGCAACTATTTTCAAGAAAAAAATGACAACAATTTATGTTTAAATGGCTATATTTTAAGTATTTATTTTATCTAATAAAGTCAGTTCAGCACTAAAATAAATATATATTAAATATGTTTATATATATTATATTTAGATATAATTGTTTTAAATAAAATTATATTTTTTAAAATATATTATTATAAAAATATATGAATATATTATTAGTAGTATATATACACAATACTGAAAACTGCATATTGACCACTAAGAAATAAATAATAAATATCTATATACACATAGTTCAAAATATATGATCCAAATGACTGTATATGTTCCACTGTGATTTTCATTTACCAACTGATTAAAAATCACTGTAAAAACAGGTCAAAAAATTAAGCAAAAGGCCTTGTACAGCATTTGTTACTTGAATCCATTAAAAAATATATATAATAATTAATTAATAGTAGATCATTTTATTTATATAACTACTTAAATAAATAAAATATATATTTAAAAATTAGCAAAAAAACGATTTTGGAGCTAATACAAGGATATCTAACACATCTGTTTTTTTCATCCACGCAGGTATGGTCAATATTCTCAAAAAGGCCTAATAATCGGCCCGGCCGATATAAACCAGTCATATTTATGTGGCTCTGCAGACAAAAACAAAGAGAAAACATGAGTATCTTGTGTAATAAGTAATGGTACACTGTGTCTGTCTGGTTCCCTTGTGATCACAACATCTTTAAAAACAGAATAAAGCTTTGTGTTCATATCAACAGGATCCTATCACGGAGGAGAGGGGTAAATATGACAGAGAGATGTGAAACCTGATCCTGGTCCGGATGCAGCACCCTGTCTGAAATCCATCTGGACACGGTAACATGAGCCCACACTGATTGTTTTGAGCAACTTTGGAAGCATATGGCGAGCCCACAATTACCCAAATAAGTCCATTCACAATCTTTGCAGAGTAAGAACCGCTTTCCCGAAAGAGTCGGGTCCGTTCGGCATCCTGTTTTAACAACACTGCGACACCATCAAAATTCCTGCCGGTAATCAAATACAGCGCGCACAAAAGGCGTTTTGTGTTGTCGTTAGGCCTTTTCCCCCCTGTCTGACTTTCACTCGAGAAATTGACACAGATCAACTCTCCCTTTCCCCCTCGACCTCAATCTCCCAGACATGCTATATCTGCGGAGAGCGGGTACAAAATGCCATTTTGTAATTTCTTTTATACTCGGATGTCTGGCAGGAGTAATGAGTTTTAGCCCGAGAGCAATAAAGTCTCTCCGTAACCTCATCATTGTTGTGTTTAATGAAGAAAAAAGCAATAGAAATGGCTTTTTGCCGAGATGATCACGTAAAAACATTATCCTCCTCGATCGTCCCGCTGGCGTATCAAATTGTGTCATTTGCCTGGAAACTGGTGCAGGTCTCGGAGGGAAGGCAAGGTGAACGCGCGGTTGCAGCAGCGGGGGTACGAGGCGACGCGGTGCTCGGGTCCAATCAGGATGCAGGGTTTTTTTCCCTCTTTTAAGGAGCGGAGTAGAGCACCGAGTGCTCCGGGGCACGGGAGGCTTCTCCTCTCTCACCTAGACGCAGCACCGCCCTGTCTGACTCCCGGAGCAAAGCCTCACAAAGTGATACTGCCAGCTCCACCTGCATGCTGGCGGAAACATCATGACATCACCACCACGGAGACAGGATAAACGTTGCTGTGGTTTAACTGTTACACTCATATAAACAAACACTGGGGTATTAGTGCGATACGGGACACAAAGACATTGCAAATACTGGAAAGACGGTTACATGTTAGCGGCGTGGCCTTGAACACTCCTTTTTGCTGTTCGCCAGGTTAATGATATTATCAAAGAAGCGCTTTACGTGCTATGACAAGAAAATGATTAGCAAATTCAGCGCTGGACCGTCTCTACCTGGACTAGACTAGCAGCAACTGCTGATGTTTCCAGAACGAACCACTTAAGAGGACTTTGAGCTAGCCAATTCCCAGAAGCCCCTGTCACTCACTTATTGGCAGTGCAACACTTAATGCCTTTGTCTGTACTCCAATTGATCTTGTTAACAACAAATTGCGCTAGCAGTTTGAAGCACGGGCTATTCAAAAACTGATTAGAAACATAATCCGGTGAGAAATATCACTGCGCTGCACACTAATAACCCCCGTAAGGTCATATTTCTGCGCACTGGACTGGGCGATATGGTGACTAGTACTTGTTCTGAAAGGGCGTAAAAGAGTCATTTATTTCAATCATAGGAACCATCGTTTCCACTAAACAAACACTGTTGCCAAGTAGATTCCAAATTCTTGACTCATACTGTAAAAGTCTAGTAATCAATAATGAAGTGTTTTCTGCACTAGCTTTTACTAGATTAAGAATCATTTTCTTTTATATGCACCAAAATATAAATACATACTAATGAAAAATATTTGTCTACCCATTCAGAGATTTTCGTGAATGCTTTTTATTAAGTGAAGTAAACAATAAATGAAGTCAGAGTGAATCGAAGAATCGATTCATTGAACTGACTCACACAAAATAATCAAACTTACCAACTGAAGTGCTACTGTTTTTTTTTTAAATTAGACACTACTATATCATCATCATTGAAACAACGCTCAGATAATTGCAAAACTAGTCTAACCATGTGACCTTTAGGAAGTTTAATGGCCAAATGAAAGCACATTAAATCATCATTAATTATTATGCTGCTAAATTTAAGATCTCCAGGGAAATAATCACAAATTTTCAATATAAACACCATGAATAATACATAAACACATATCTCATTATAGAATTTTTGTCTTTGTTATTTATTGATTTTTATTCATTACTTTTCCTATTTTTTGTTTTGTTGTGAAAGCGCCAAAAAAACATTACTTATCATTAACTAAAACTATAAAAGTAAATAAATAAAATAATAAATAAAAATTACCAAAATTACCAAAACTTTCAAATTAAAATATAAAATTACATCTAATTCAAAATATTTATTATAAATAGTACATCAATTATACTAAAATAACACTGGAGAGAAAAGCATGTCAGTTAATTTCATAATGGAGAAATGTGTAATCCTTAGCATTCTGATTCTGATACTGTAAATCCAATACATCTGACCTTCCAGTGACTGCTACCTAAAGTCACACAACAAATATTAACTGTGCAACACCGCAGGGATGCGTCTTTACTCTAAATGGCCATATTTCCACAGCAAAAAAAAAAAAAGTATAACCATGCCCGCATAATGAAATGAAAGCCATTTTATACCCAGTACATCTTAAAAAGACGAAAAATTGAAAAGGGGGGGGGGGGGGGTGTTAAAAAAATCTCATTCCTTGCATCTTCTCTGGTCTTATTTTAATACCTCTCCCTCTCCTTGTTCACCCCTCCACACATCATTAAACATATTATTATAACATGACTGTCAGCTTGCGTCTCTCTCGCCGCTCTATTCTTGCTCTGCCAGGTAATCAATTTGTCGTCACTCTCTGTAACCCCAGTAAAGTCATCAAGGGAAATGAGTTACAGCTGCAAAAAGCCTTCAAGAATATAGGTGGGGGTTTGAGGGGTGGGGGGGTCAGGAGAAGGGGGGGGGGGGAATGACAACACGGGCCTGGAATATTCTGCCGCTGAAAGCACATCCCAGGTCTCGAAGATGAAATATTAATGCACAATTTGTTTATCTGCGGGCCCACATCTCTCCTGCGCCGAGCTGTTAATTTTCTATCTGCGCAGACAACAGATCAGTCAGTCATGAACTCTTCATAGCCATTACCAGGAGACATTTTGATTAAGTATTCCTAATGTAGTGGATAGGAAAGAATGAAAACACTCTGCCTGCCAACTTTTGATTGACCATTAAGCCACTGATGAATGTGCCTGTCAAAGAGGAGACAATTACCTCAACAATGAAGAAACTCTTCTGGAAGGCTTATTTCTCCATAGGGCTGACACATTTACCAGATTACAGGCGAGCAGGCCCAGAGCGTGTAAAGGGATCGCTTAGGAATCTTCGCAAAAGTTCACCCAATAATTGCGCCGCCTTTGTTAGAGGGAAAGGGGCTTTTAGGGGGAGCGACAAATGTGTGTGCGTGAGGGAAAGTGACAGACAAAGTAGAAACAAGGAAGAAGGGACTTAGCGTCTTCAGGGGGTTTTAAGATCCGCCATTGCTGGCAGAGTGTGATGACCATCTGTGGGGTTTGTCTACTGTTATTATAAAGAGTGATCATCCTTCCACCTCATAAAGAGTCCGAAGCATCTGGCGTCAACGTACACAAAAACAATAACCCGCCGTACGCGCTTTCCAAAGGAAAGTTTGGCTCCTTGCAATTGTAGTGTACTTCTCTTAAACGAAAGAAAACAATGGGCTTTGTCTAGAAAAGCACAATCAAATTAAAGATTGGCACTTTAAACTGTGGCGTATGGGTTTCTAGTTTGGGCAAAATATTTACATTTAAATGAACATTTTAAAATGCATTATTTATAACAAATGATTGAAATGCACATTCTGTTCCAAAAATTTTCAAATCCTAAATTTTTAAAGGTAAACAATTTCAGAAAGCCAGAAAAAAAAATTAACTGTTTAAGGGAGCATCATCAAAGTTATGCCATAAAGTCGTTTTAATAATCCGAACAGCCACCACCTGAGGTCATGGGAAGGCTAACAAAGAACTGGTGATAAATGCATCTATTAGAAATTAATCTATCAATAAATCCAACGTGACGTGTGATCAATCATATGCCAAGTGAAAGCCCGAGGGGGAAAGGAAAAAAGAAAATGTTTCACTGAAAAGCCTTCTAGTAAACAGCCAGTTGCGTTGCTGTGCATGACAAAATTATGGCTGTGTTTCAAAACCTAGCAAGTTTCCTACCTAGACAGCATTTTTTTAGACACCATAGGTGCTTTATGAATATTTTTCAGAATGCTACATGCACATGCTATCTAAGTAGGGAGATCACTGGGATTTGACACACAGTATTTGATAGAAAGTGTACTGCCAACACTGTTAAACAATTAAGGCAAGCAAAATTTGTGTATTTCATTCATTAAACTAAAGATGCTTCTTAATTATTCTTGTCTAGACAGTCATGGTCATTATATAAGTGATGCTCTCCAAAATGCTGTCTAGGTAGTTAGTTCACTAGGCTTTGAGACAGTCTATGAAACAGAAAAGTGTTTTGACAACATTGGTATACAGTTAACAAGTTAAAGGCAAAATAAGAGAGCTGGCCTCATCATGTTACTGAAACGTAAATAAACGATGCAAACGGTTTTATTCTGGCATATTTCGCGCTCTCGAGCGCGCGCCCCCGCGCGTGTGCGTGCATTCACCCCGTTTGTGTGTGTGTGTCCATTTGTCTGAGATATTATGGGTTCATAGGAAGTTCAACCGATATTCGGATCCAAAATCACTCCGTATTTCCTCTCTGTGTATTTAGCTACAGAAACGTGCCACGCTTCGGTTCTCAAATCTGGCTAAATGTTGAACTTTTAAACTCCAAAAAACTATTTAATGTCTAAACAAATATAATCACACTAGTTTAAAATGAAAATATGGTTCGTTTTACTTCATTATATGAACAGCAGCCATTGACAACAGCAGTAAATTAACAATACAAATAGGCCAAAAAGTGAGCCTTGCCTAACTCTAATTCACTTCGTTTACATACTCATATATACACAAACATCTTTAAAATTAGACAAATTACTTGAAAATGGCATACTTAATACTTGTTTTATGAGACACTGAAATATGACGTAAACTGGTCTTGTTTACTGGAAAACATGACAAAAATATTGATTAAGAGCATGATTTTTTTTTCTGCAGTGTATAACAGACGTTACAGGGGTTACACAAGGTTCACTACTCGGTCCGTTTATGATGCTAAAACCTTGCGATTTTCAAGCACGCCGTTCATTTGATGAGGTAAAACGAGCGTTGTTTACGTTTTAAACAAGCGTGTTTACGTTCATTCAAACGACAAATAGTTCGTTGGACTTGAAAGTTTAAAAACTTTCCCTGGATTTTGTCGGGGACCGAAGCGTATCATTTCGCATGCAGTGTCTCAAAGCATCGTTCTCTGATATTAAACACATCCTCTTTCTAAGACAGCGCTATCACATTCATCATACTGTTTCACAAGATTAAAAAGAGGTTCATTCAGATACAAACCCGTGCTCGTGAGCTTAAAACGCGGATGAATAGCAATATTCATGTCGGGTTAAATGTGAAATGATAGGTGTCAGGTTGAATCTTACCCGCAGCCCTTTTGGGTGCCTGCTGTTTCCTCCTTGGCATGTTCAACTCTCTTTAGTTCGCGTACAGTGAAATTGAGCCCAGGTGAAATTCAGTATTGCGCTCTGATATAGTCCATACACACGCAATAGCGACTCTCTAATGCACTTCAGTTCCGTACAATCCAGTATTTCAGAAACGCTGTCCAGAAATCAGGTGTCTCTTTTTTAATATACCTCTCCTTCCTAGATAGACAGATCTATGGCGGATTGTTTTGCTTTGCTTTTCTTTCCGTCTCTTCTTCTTCTTTTCTTTTTCTGTTTCCCAAGCCAAAAGGACGAACGCTGTCAATCGCTTAGACTCCCGGTCTCGTATGAAGCGTAGTAGGAAAAGAGCAGAAAAAAATAGTGTATATCACACAGACACACACGCACACGCGGGGATGCCAGCAGCAAACATCGATCCACAGAACAAACTGAACATTAAAAACTCCTCCTCCTCCTCCTCCTCTGGACTTGATGATGGCAGCGAGACATTTGTTACACTAGATAACCACGAGTTTATTAAAGAGACAGAGGCCGGAGAAAACATGAGACAGCCCACAAGACCAGCCTCATACTGTCTCTCTGCCGCTTCAGGCTGGAGTTCACAGAGATGCTGGGAACTGAGCGCGAGCTTCGGTGTAACGACACAGTGCAGAGTAATAATGAAGAACGTGCATGCGATGTGTAATTATTTTTAGTAGCTGCCAGAAGTGAGATATGCCATTGCTGTGGTAATTACTTACATTAACGTGTCTATATGCACAAGCAGGACTCTGCATAGGCATAAAAAATGCAGAGAGACCAAACTTAAAATGTTATACCTGGTAAGAAATCTTGTGAAAATTAAAGTCCATGTTGTGTGAATAGCTTATTTTTAGTAGGATAGCTGTTAAACATGAAGCTTTATTGTTGTTGTAATCAATTAGCAATGACATGTTATATTGTGTACATTATGTACATGTATTTAGACATGTTTATAAAGGCACTGAGCCAAGAGTTCAAGTGTAAATATGCAAAAAGTCCTTATGTGAAAATTATTATAGAAATTTTTTTTAGTGTAGTTTATGCTGATAATTAATGAACCACTTGTATGCAATGAATGTGCAGTAGCTGCTAGAAATTAAATATTATTATTATCGGCCTACTGTAGCAACGACATGTAATAGGTATAAGTGCTGTGTACAGTATATACAGTTGGCTATTGTATTCCCAGACATGTTTATAAAGGCATAGCGCCAAAAATTAAAACATTATATACAAAAAGTAGTCGTTGTGTGACAACAAAGAAAAAAAATTGGTAACACTTTACAATAAGGTGTAATTTGTTAACATTAGTTAATGTATTAACTACAAACAATGAACAATGCATTTATTACACTATTTATTAAACTTTGTTAATGTTAGTTAATGAAAATACAGTTGTTCATTGTTTATTCATGTTAGTTCACAGTGCATTAACTAATGTTAACAAACACAACTTGTGATTTTAATAATGCATTAGTAAATGCTGAAATTAACATTAACTAATATTAATAAATGCTGTAGATGTATTGTTCATTCTTAGTTCATGTTAACTAATGTTGTTAACTAATGTTAACTAATGAACCTTATTGTAAAGTGTTACCAAAAATGTTATAGTGAGCATGTTATAGTGTAGTGTATAAGTATAATAGCCTACTGATAATTGGCAAACAACAGTATGCAGTGTGTAATTATGCTCAGTAGCTGCTAGAAATTAGGCATAATTATTGTCATTGCTATTGTAAATAATCACATTAGCGTGTTATATGTGTAACCTAAACACTAATGTAGTAAAATAGCAAATAAATAATATGTAAAGACTGAAACTGGAAGGAAGAACAAAGGAAAAAGGCAAAAAAATACTGTTCACAACTGTATAATTTTACATTAACATTTTACAGTGCAGTGTCCGTTACACATATTACCAACCTGATCATATTACGCAACTAATTATTATGTTTATAAATATAAATTATAAATTATTATTTTGGCCATACTTCCCAGAAATGCTTCAGAAAATAATTAAATGCAAAGGAAAAAATGGTGAATAAAATACTGTTCACAACTGTATACATTTTTGGTAACATTTTACAGTACAGTGTCCATGTTGCTCATATTACACAGCTAATTATTATGGTTAAATTCCATAAATAAATAAATACATTTATTATATTATTATATTTATTATATTATATATTATTATTATTTAAATATTATGTAGTTTTGGGTTACACTTGACATGAATGAATGGATGAATAAATGAATGAATGGATAACTAACTAAAAGTAACACTGAAGAGAAGTGCAAAGAAAAGTATAAATAATTATATTTTATATATTTTATAATAATATATTATTATATAAAATGTAATTATATAATAATTTATATAATTATATATATATATTTTTATTATAAAATTGATTTTTATATATATATATATATATATATATATATATATATATATAGTTTTTGGCTGTACTGTACAGTCCAGAGATTTTTGTTTTTTTAAACAGCAAACAAACAAATATATAATTAAAAAAAATAGGTGTTACATTAAAAGGAAGTGCAAAGAAAAAAACACAACTGTATACGTTTTTACACTACAGTATATTAAATACATGTTCAATTATATTACTCAGTACATACTTATGCAATACACAGTATCATGAACGCTGTGATGTACAGTGTGACCACGTTTTTAAAGTGTTTTTTCGTTGTTGTTGTTGTTGTTTTTGTGTTTGGTTTTTGAAAAGGCCTATATTTTATCAAAACTGAATAGTAGCATGATCTCATGCCATCTCATCAGTCATCTCAATGTCAAAAAGTGGCCCGATTTCCCTGAATTCATCCAGCATAATGACACAAGCTCAGACAAACGATTTGATTTAAACCGAAACCATAGAAACATTGAAATCTTTCAGCTGAAAAACCTTTATGATGTCATAATAACAGCAACAATGAGCGGCACACAATGAGCGGCACGGTACATTGTTTGGCACAGCTTCATTACAGCGTAACTGTAGTCCTACAAGGTGAAGCAGAATGGTTCGCCTTTCTGAAGCTCTCCAGTGTCTCACCATTTGTGTCCCGACCTCTCACCATCTCTGATTATTGAGGTCACCGATAAACAAATGAGTGGCCATTACTCACAGACTACAGATGACCTCAGCGCACACGCCCCCTCCCACCATTGCTGTGTGATAAATGATCCCGCTGTCATACAGAGAGATGATGCTGCCTTTGTTAATCTGTTATGTGGTGACGTTACTCGATCCTCCTGTTTTCTAGCCCGCTTTTCTCCCTCTCCCCACGCTGATGTGCGGATGCCAGTCACCGAGCGATGATGGCAAAGACCTCCTGTGAACTTGACATGAACTCCGCCGATCAATCAGTGTCGATCCTCCACTCTGACCATACCTGTCTGACAGCGTTTAACACCCTCTGTGTATAAACGCTAACACACACACACACACACACACACGGCACTATTGCTCTATCTGCATGTATTGTACTGCTGGCACACTGCCATCTCCTGACCAGCATTGTGTGTCTTTCACTAAAGTGCACACGGTTTATAAGCTGTAACATACAGGGGTATTTTGTCATGTGCGATGCCTATAGGCCAGTATGATGTTAAGATCGGTTAACAGTCCACAGGTGTGTTTAGTGTGGTTCAGACTGGAATTCAGAATGTCTTTCATATTCAAATTCGATTTAACCTGAAGATCCAAAAAGGTTTGTGGAATTGCTATTTGAACTTGAATGTTAGGAAGTAGAATTAAAATTAAGTGAAAGTTAAAGAAATTCCTAAAACTGTATTATTTATTTATTTATTTGACAAGAAACGGAAAATTTGTTAAGACATAGGTTTAGTGGGTAGATGGATGGATAGAATGATAGAATGATAGATAGAACGATAGATGGATAGATGGATAGATAGATAGATAGATAGATAGATAGATAGATAATGATAGATAGATAGATAGATAGATAGATAGATAGATAGATAGATAGAATGATAGAACAATAGATAGATAGAACAATGGATGATGGATAGATAGAACGATAGATAGATAGAACGATAGAACAATAGAACGATGGATGGATGGATAGAATGATATATAGAACGATAGAATGATAGATAGATAGAACAATAGATGGATGGATGGATGGAACGATAGAACGATAGCTAGATAGAACGATAGAACGATAGAACGATAGATAGATAATAGAAGATAGATAGATAGATAGATAGATAGATAGATAGATAGATAGATAGATAGATAGATAGATGATAGATAGATAGATAGATAGATAGAGATAGATAGATAATAGAAGACAATAGATAGAACATAATAGAACGATAGATACATAGATAGTAGATAGATAGAATGATAGATAGATGATGAAGATGATAGATAGATAGAATGATAGATAGATAGATATGATAAGATAGATAGATAGATAGATAGATAGATAGATAGAGCCCTTGTAAGTTTTAGTTTGAAGCTGACTGACATAACAAAATATTTGCAACTGTTGCCAATGAATGCGACACAGTGTTAATTTGCATGGTAGGGGTTTTCAATGTTTTGTTCCGCAGTCCTGGTGCAAATCGTCAGTTCTGCGCTGAGCCGAGGCGAGCTAATTAAAATGCACTCCCCATGATGAAAGAGTCAAGGCCTGGGGATTCCAAACCTGCTTCTGATTCAAAGCTGAAATTTCATGTGATACGGACAGGCGGTGATTGAAGTCTTGAGAGCTGTAATTTTCAAAGTAGAACAACAACATATGCATACTGTTAACAGCAGATGCTTAATTTGAAAATCTAATGCATATAACCCAATTAAAAGACGAGGAAAAGAACCACGAGTGAAATTAAATAGGCTGCCGTGCTGCTTGAAACCTTTCAAGACGAGTCTTTCAAGACCAGAATATTTTGCCTGATATTTCATTGAGGATCTCAGCTGAGCGATCAATATTTGTATGCAATACACATGTAGGATAGAAATGTTGTGCCACGTTCTATATTTTGGTTCCCTTAAGTGGTTTTCAACTTGAGGAACTGTTTTTTATGAAAGAAGGACAATGCAGCAAATATTTCATGACATGTAGAGTACAGTACAATGATAGATAATACAACGATATACAGAATGATAGATACTGCAGACAGAATGATAGAATGAATGATAGATCAATAGAACAATAGAATGACAGACAGACGGACGGACGGGACGGACGGACGGACAGGACAGACAGATAGATAGATAGAATGTTTGAGTTCCTTTAAGCAGAAGGCCAGTGCAGCTAATATTTGGTGAAATGCAGGAGAGGTAAAACAGCACAAATCAAACTCAAAGCCGTAACTCCTCCTGATGAACTAATAGGCCTCTGCTTGTCAAGGCTGCATAACAGAGAACGTGACCTTTTCCTGTGCGTATGCAAACATAGTGTTTGTGTATGTAAAGATGTGTGTTTTCACAGGATGTTGAATTAGCTGAGGCGAACAATCGTGTGTTTCCAGTAACAGAGGCTACAATCACAGATTTTCCTGCCTTGAGATGAAGAGAAAAACAGATCAACAGAATGGTGGGGGGTGACGCTGGAATCTGCTGTATTCTGACCAAATGACTTGTTCGGTTCAGCAAAACAAACTGTAGCTGAAGACAATTAGTACCTTTACATGCACAAGCTTATACCTTATGGCTAATAATGTAAACGTGCATGATGTACCTTTATCAGATAAAAGAATAAATAAATAATAAAATGATAAATAGTTTTAAAAAAGAAAGAAAATGAATGTTGTTCAAATCTATACACAAGTTCAAAAGTTTAGGGTCAGTAGGTTTTTTTTTTTTGTAGCAGGTTTTAACATCAAAACATGGACACACTGAATATGTAACCAGAAAGCTGTTTATATGCAGATAAAATTAGGGTAATCATCAAAAAAGAACATTTACCCAATATAATGCATAGAAAATGTGCATAGAATCCACTCACTTTTGCCACAGAATAAAAAAATAAATAAAATAAAAAAGTTAACGACTTTTTATCTGACTCGTCATCAAAATCATCAGAATTGTGATATACAAACTCAAAATTATGACTTTTTCCTCTTTTTTTATCCACCATGGGATAAAATTTTTAAAGTTAGCTATTGCTAATTTTTTAATCTCACAATTCAGACTTTTCTTCTCAGAACTGCAAGTTTATATCTCACAATTGTGATTTATAAACAAGCAATTCTGTCTTCAGAATTTCAAGTTATAATCTTAATTGTGAGATATAACTCAAGAATAAAGAATAAAAAGCCAAATTTGCGTGACAAAAAGTCCTAATAACCTTTTTTTATTTACCTAATCTTTTCAATTACCTTAGTGGAAACAGGCTTCCATAGATAAAAGATAAACACTATCTGTAACAAAACAAATTGCTTCAGGATAGCCTCATTTATCTTATGAGAAATAATAATGCTAATAATAATAATTTAACTTCCTGCCGGTGGGGGGTTGAGTCAAAGTAGTTACTGCGACCCAACATAAGGTGTTTTTTCACCTCAATAAGGATCCATGCTGGCGGTGTTTCCAACACTAGCACTTGACCTATTTCCTCTCATGTAATGTATCGTTAAAGCAGCCTTGTGAAATGACTTAATTATTCATGCTTGATTTCAAAGTATGGTGCTTAAGCAACGCTGCTCCGCGGGAGGACTGACACACGCGACGCTGTTCCTACAAGAACACATACTGAGCGCCGCGCGGACGGCCTGTTCACCGACACAACCGCCGCTGTGTTCAGACTGTAGCAGGCATTAAGGTATTAGCGCTGCTCCGAAGATAAATGTCCATGTCACACACACACACACACACACACCGTCTCGGTCTATGGCTGACATGCACTAGGCATTATGCAAACAGAACTGGAAAATCTGATATAGTGTGAAGTGACACACATCTGAAGCACATCTGAGGAAGACTGAGTGATCTTTGAGTAATCTGTTTGAAGGAAGAATATTTTCCATATTACCCTTCTGATTTCCCAAAAGTCATACTGCACAAAAAAAGTGACCTCAAAATAGTATTTGGACACTTAAAGCACACTAAAAATCAATGCAACAGATACAAAATATCAAACCAAGGCATCAGCAAACGAATCATGCTAGAGCTTCATTTTACATTTCACAACACTTTTTGAATTACTTGGTCTTGAGGTCATTTTGAAAGTCACTTCCCCTTAAGTTCAGAGAATAATACCTAGATAAGTTCATCATTATAACTATAAACATGTCCAACGAGGTTTGACATCCTGAAAGTGTCTTTTCAAGAATCAAGACTTTTTTTCTTCATTTTTTCCTTTATTTTTCATCAACTATATCTATTGCATCATATTCTGAAATCTAACAAAGGTATTAGATTATATGATATTATAAGTAAATTATATGTTTGGGGTCTATATATATTTGTTTTTATTTAATATTTAAACTAAGTGTCTTATTCTACAGTAAAAACAGTAATATTATGAAATATGATTACAATTTAAAATATATTTTCTAATATAATTTATTTCTGTGATGAAAGTTGAATTTTCAGCATCATTACTCCAGTTTTCAGTGTCACATGATTCTTCAGAAATCATTCTAATATGCTGATTTGCTGCTCAAGAAACATTTCTGATTATTATTGTAATAATCAGTGTTGAAAAAAAGTTGTGCTGCTCTATATTTTTTTGGATACATTTAGTTTTTCAGGATACTTTGATGAGTTGAAAGTGAAAAAAACAGCATTTATTGAAAAAGTAATCTTTGTATAATTGTAAATGTCTTTAAGGTCACTTTGGATCAATTTAACATCCATGCTGAATAAAACAGTTAATTATAAAAAAAATTAAAAATACTACTGACCCCAAACTTTTGAATGGTAGTGTATATATATATATATATATATATATATATATATATATATATATATATATATATATATAATTAATAAAATAAAATAAAGTAAAATAAAATTGTGCAATGTGGTCATGTAAAAACAAGATATCAGATGAAAAAACATGCAGACTTGATTTAATCCATTAATTGGATACCGGTTGCTATTGAGCTCCAAAAATACAAGCTCCATAAAAATATCATAAAAGTAGTACACATGACTTGTGTGCTATATTCCAAATGTTCTTTAGAGACATAATAACTTTGCATGAGAAACCGGCAGAATATTCCTCAAAAGTCAAATCTCATTAACACTTTTACATATTTAAACTGTGTATTTGATAGTTTACACAATTTTTACAATTACAACACATGAGAAGCCATGCAGTGTGTCATTATTGACATCAAACCTGTTACACCTGCCCTTTTTAAAAATATAACAATGTAAATATTCTGCCTTTTCAGAAGAAATGAAGTCATGCAGGTTCAAAACTAAACAAAGGTCAATTTTTTCAGATGAACTACCCCTTTAAAACATAAAAACAGAAGCAGTACTTAAACTACAGAAAAACTACTTACTGTAAGCAATAAAACAGAACTGCCATCTCATAAAGACATTGTCTTGCAATGTTTTGACAAATCGAATATGATCCGGGCCGAGCAAGACTAAGTGTGGAGTGTCAGATGATTGAAAACAGATGACATTCAGACCAGGGTTCTGCTCCTGTCATCTGACTGCTCATCATCTGAGAATGATAGATGCTTGTTTGTGTATTTATTGGAACATGGACACACACATTTGAGTGTCGACCCGTGCAGAAGGGTAAGGCCCAATCCCGACCTGTCACTTCCTCCCCGGCACGGCCGTGGTCCGCAGCGACAGCGCGTCCAAGCCAGGTTTGTCACTGTCTGTCCAGACCTGACCTGTCAGCTTCCGTGTGTGGATGAGAACGCTGATGGATGTTTCCAGAACTGCTCCTCTGTGTCCATCAAAAGCTGGAATGTGTCAGTGCCACTTCAGAGTCCGAGCGCAGAGCTTTTGAAATTTGTTGACAGCTGCAGAGGGTGGTCTGCAGTTCTGCCAAACCGGATCAGAGGGGTTCTGGTCTGACAGCGAGCGTTCAGAACACTTGCTGCGTAAAGAGGGACGCTTTGTGTTCAGTCGATTGCGTGCCGATTACAGTCTTATGCTTTGGCTGGAAGCAAAACATCTTAAAGGTACTCTTGTTGGGGGGAAATGTGAAAACAGTGAAGTGAACAACCTGAGCTAAAAATGACGAGTGCAAGACAACATGACTAATGCTACTAATGAGGATTAAGAAGAAATAGTCACCTGTTCTGTGACAAATATATAAGGGAAATAATTGTGCAATGAATGAATGAATAAATTAATGAAAATTAGATAATAATAATAATAGATTAAAAATACATTAAAAAAATAATAAAAAATCCAATGTCAAATTAAAACTTTAATAGGCTTTTGTTAGTGGAAATGAAAACTGTAAGGTGAAAATGTGAGCTAAATGTGAGTGAGACGTTATGATGACTAGAACAGTGAAAACAACATGGCTAATGCCACTAATGATGATTAAGAAAAAATTATTAGTCAACTGTTATGTGCCAAATGTATATGGAAAATAACTGCACAAAATTCAAACACAATTTTAAAATAAAAAATATATAAAATTAAATAAAAATAAAAATAAATAAAAAATTATTTAAACAAAATGTTAATTTTCAAGATGTTTATTTTTTTAGTTCATTGTACTATTGATATATATTGATATTGATAATTGATATTTTCCAAATAAACATTTTCAGTGCCATAACAGCAGCTCAGCTGCTTTTAAAGGAGCATATTGTTATAATCGACATGAAACTGTGTTTGCCAACTACTTTTTTGCAATGTGGTCATGAAACAATATATTCATAGACAAACAAAATTTAAAAAACTTAAATTTACCCATTAATAGATGGCATACATCAATTTACCAGAGATGAAAATGCAGCTGTGAGGGTTAGATTTGTAGTCTTTTCAATGACACACTGTATAAAGGTCCTAGATTGTGTCATTTTCACAACTCTTTGTGTCTTAAGATTCATTGAGAAAATAATTCATTAAACAGTAGCAGTAGCTTAACTACTTTAAATGATAAAACTTGTAGCTTCCCCAATACTACTGTGTGCTAATTGCAGTTTTACGGATTGACGGATTGATTTTCTTGTTGAGGAAACACGATGTTGAACCGCTTGAATAAAATGAGATGCTATGATGACTAGAAAAGTGAAAACACAATATGTATAAAGCTGCTAATGATTATAAATAGTAAAGTAAATAAAAAAAATGTATTGGCAATATAAGACAGCAGTTGCAAACCATAAATGTAATTTTAATAAAAATTATAAATATTTTTATGACATAATTATGACATAATTTCAATGAAATGTGAAAATAAAATTGTGAAAAATATCCACTTTGACTTCTGGAATAATTAAAAAAAGAACAATAAAGTGCATCTTCAAGATTAAAGACAAATTGCAACACTATACTTGCATCAAGTGAAACATTCAAAAATATTCACCCCCTTCAAAAATGATTTTCTTCATCAAATGGCTCGTGAAAACGGTCAATTACACTTGCTGAAATGTTCTTCCAACATGTAATGACAAAACATGTACAATGATAAAACTTTACAGTGCTAATGTCACATCATAACAGCTCAAAACCCTCCAAGCATCAACAGAATCTTCTTACAATATCAAAAATAGTTGAGATGTCTGAACAACTTAAGCATTTAAAGCTTTACAGCAGCCTCCACAATGATAATGTCAACATGAGATCAAAACGGACACTATTTACTTCATTAATACATTTGACTAATTGTTTTAAATGAGTCATCGCTGCACGTTATTCTAAAGAAGACACGTTTGTCTTCATGTTCATCGAAATGTAACTTGCTTGGCATCTTTCGACTGATATAATAAATCTCTCTTAATTTTCAACCGCCTGTCATATAGACACTTCTCATGAGCCAATAAATATTTTTCTAACTGAATATCCTCAGAAATGTGTTACAATACAGAAGTAAACATCATTTCATGTTGACTGTAATATCTGCTATCATTTATAATAAAATAACCTTAAAATAACCTTATAAGCGTACCAGTCATCCTTGGTCATAGAAAAGGACATGTTTCTGATCAGGTTAAGGGTCAAAGAATCCACTTAATGATTTTTCCAACCAAGTTTTCAAAAAGTTAACAAAACCATTTTTGTGGTTATGTGTCACAACACTCTTGCTCAATCTGGTTTCTAACTCTGTTTTATCCACCCTTAAAGGGATAGTTCACTTAAAAAAATTAAATTAGCTGAAAATGCACTCACTCTAAGGCCATCCAAGATGTAGATGAGTTTGTCACTTCAGCAGATTTGGAGAAATGTAGCATTATATCACTTGCTAACCAATGGATCCTCTGCAGTGAATGGGTGCCGTCAGAATGAGAGTCCAAACAGCTGATAAAAACAACACAATAATCCACAAGTAATATTCACCACTCCAGTCCATCAGTTAACATCTTGAGAAGTGAAAAACTGCATGTTTGTAAGAAACAAATCCGTCATGAAGACATTTTTAACTTCAAACCGCTGCTTTCGGTCCTCAATCCATAATATTACTTTCTCCAGTGAAAAAGTAATCTGGTCTGAATCAGGAGAGAAATATGCACAGATCAAGCACCATTCACTAGCGAAAACAGTGCAGAAGAGTTCTAAACAAAATATGTGGGTGGATTTTGATGAGAGAACAACAGCTGATGAACTTTTTCACTGGCGCAAGCATTATTTTGAATTACAGACTATATTTTCGCCAGAAGTGACAGGTCTAATATCTTAAACCGCCTTGATGGATTTGTTTCTTACAAACATGCAATTGTTTTCCACTTCACTAGGTGTTAATTAATGGACTGGAGTGGTGTGGATTATTGTGATGTTTTTATCAGCTGTTTGGACTCTCATTCTGACGGCACCCATTCAGCAAGTGATATAATGCTTCATTTCTCCAAATCTGTTCAAATGAACAATCAAACTCATCTACATCTTGAATGGCGTGAGTAAATTTTTCAGAGAGTTTTCATTTCTGGGTGAACTATTCCTGTAATCTTCTAATAGCATAAATCACAATATTTCAATTGGAAAATCCATTGCTTGACACGCATACATTCATTCAACAGCAGTTGGAAAAAGTCTGACAGCCATTTCCTTTTAAAGGTGATGGAGTGGATTGCCACCCATATTCACGGTCTCTTTTCCCTCCTTTTTTAGGAGGACAACTCTGGCTTTTAATAAACATGTAATAAGAAAGAAAACAGCTGGTAGCTGTATCACAGATGGTGCTGTTCTTGGCTTCTCCGAGGAGGGGACCACACATGCAGATGGCTCATTATTCCAGCATTTGGTTATGCATATTGCACAAAATCTTATTCCAATGCTTAACAACCAGTATAAGCAATACAGGTGTTACAGTTTTTTAAACACAGTTTTGCCTTCACAACATGCACCTCTCCATACAAATCACACCCTTATGTCTGTCACATATGTTTAGATGAACTCTTATGGTTTATGTAGTCGATGCGAGTCGAGAGAAATGCTTTCAGACTGCACAGTTTAACTATCATATTTCCTGCCATTACTAAATAAAAAAACAAAAACAAATCACTAACAATACAACCACCAAAAGTACTATGGTACTACCATGTTTTATTTTTGACGTGCTATTGAAGCCCTTCTTTGGAGTTCACGTTTTCTTTTCTCAGATATGGAGGATATTTACTACAATATTTTAATATGTAAGTGTCCATCCACTACGTGAATTTCATATATATCATATACACGTGTTTCATTGATTCACTCACGACAGCAGGACTTACTCATATATGAGGTGGAGAAGAGTTTAATCTACAAAATAATTGCTATGGATATGCTAAGATGATTACTCAAAATTACTAAACTACTTAATAGAGACACTCAAAGAAAGGCCGGCAAAGCAACATATTTCAGCTGCCCTTGCTTTTTATTACAGCCCTGCTATTTATAATCCCATTTCAGTGCTTATTAATATAATTTCATTGAAATTTAAGATGTAAAATAAATCACACGCTCCTTGATCTATTGAGATACATTAATTGTACTATTAAAAAAATGCTGAAATGCCATAATCTTCAGAACTCAAAACTTCCTCCCCAGTCAAAAATAAATAAATAAATAAAAATAGTATATTGGGTCTAGTGGCAAAAATGTGTCGAACACAAAAATATTATCTATTTTTTAACTGTACAACAAATGTTTCTGAAACTATAATATAATATAATATAACATAATTGAACTGTACAAGTAATGCTTACTGCTTCTGAAACACATATATACTCCATAAATGTTTACTGTCTCTAAATCTAAAACACATTAAAACTTTTTTATTATAAAAATTATAATTATAATAAATAACTTTATTATAGTTATATACTATAAATATGATTCATAATAAATTATATGTATTATTATTATTTGTATTATTAACATGAATTAATATTAATATATTTTAATAATATTAATATTATTATTACATATATTTAATAATTATTAATCATTAATTATTTGTTTCTTTTTTTTCCCCAGACAAAGTAAATGTTTTTTTTTTTAACAAACCAAATACATGAAGCTTAATTTTCCATTCATTATGTGACCATGAAATTGATTTGTTTGTTACACTGATGCATTGCAAAATGTCATCTAAAGGAAATTACAATCTATATCCTAGGGTGATTATTCATAATGACTAACACTACATAACTGAGATACTTAACACTTGACATTACACAAAGACCTTTTCAGAAACATCTTGTTTAATCTCACCATCTTTGATTTTGTAGATGCACTGTTAATGGGCCACAGCCAAATACTGTATAAACCACATTAATTCAACAGGGTTCATATATAAACTCCTCTTTCTCTGTAATTCGAACCAGGCGAGCAATCAGACATGGCTTCTGTCTGTGGATGAACAAAATCTAAACATTTTAAAGTCAACAATACATTTTCAGTTCTATGGAATAAAATTAAGGTGGCAAACCGGACAGTTTTGATGTCATGTTGATTAAACAAGTATTCATGTTCATTAGTGTCACATTTCACTCCAGCGTTATCTGATGAAGGGAGATGCACATCTGATGATGAAGTGTGTCCTAATCAGCGGGAATGAGAGAAGTCCTGCATGTCCTGAAAGATCTGCTGGGATTTTCCTTCACTGCGACTCACACTCGACACCGCATGACTGCCAGAGCTGTCCTCTCTCGTTTATAACACGCAACAATGTGACCTTTATTCAGGCAATAACCATAATGCGCTTTAGCACATGCCACTCGCGGCCCGCCGCCGCCGCTTGTGTCATATGTTGGATCTTCTGCAGAATTCAGCCGCAGAGACGAGACGAGGAGTCTCTTCACACGTCAAACCTTCCAGGAAGCTCAGTTCTCAGTGCCATTTTGTGTCTCTTAACCTTAAACGACTGCTGGATCTGCGGGGAGTTACGCCTCGTTCTTTATAGCAACGCAACCGTTTGGTCAAGATGGTGAGAGAGATCATGAAGATGCGATGGCAGACTAATGGTTAATTAGATTTGCATACACTAAAATAAAGGATTTTACAAAGTTAGAAATAAAAAGATTATTAGAGTGTATTTTACAAGGAAATACAATCATGTTTCATTTAATGTTTCATTTCAGGTTTAATTTAATGTAGCTTGCCAATTCTATGCATTTTTGGTGAAATTCATTACTTTTTTTCAGTGTAGCAAATATCAGTATTCGTCAGGGCTATCATTAACTAAAATCAAAACCATGAAAACTATATATTTTTTAAATAAGATAAAAACGAACTGAAATAAAATACAACATAAAATCCCTTAAAGTATTAATTTAATTTAATTTAGCTGTTTGCCAAGGCAACGTTTCTCATTTTCATTCATTTTAAGTTGAAATATTAAAATACCTAAAGGTAAACTAAATGAAAACTATACATATATTAAAAAAAAGACAAAATACATATAATAAAATGACTAAAACTTAAACATTTAAAAGAAAACTAAATATAAAAATAAAAACGAATTTAAAATATTAACAAAAAATATATTAATAATCAGTGTTGGTGAAAGTTAGTTTTAAAAGTAATGCATTACAATATTGTGTTACTCCCTAAAAAAGTAACTAATTACGTTACTTAGTTACTTTTAATGGAAAGTAATGCGTTACGTTATTTTGCATTACTTTTTTAAATCTGGGAAGGGCTTGCTTGTTTGCTTTTAATATAAAAAATATGTATATTTTTGGCAAACGTAAGAGTGAAAAGTGAAATGAATAAGCTTCAGGCTGAAGGGAAAGTAAATTCACGTCTGTACAGTAGAACGCAGAAGAAGAAAGTTCAACACACTTCAGCAATAAAAAAAGAAACACAAATGTTTATCTTGAGTAATTTTTGCTTATTAGTATGGTTGAACTGGATCATCAAAGGTGAGCAGCAAAGACATTGGTTAATAAAATGGGATTAGATAGATAAAGAATATTTGTGTTATTTAACATTTAATTATTGCAGGTTTGAGTCATATTTGGAGCTGCATTTCACAGTTTTATTCATCTTGAGGAACAATGTTTTTTGTTTTTTTTGCGAGTGAGTGAATTAATGCATGTTCACATTTATTCTAGAACTACAGTAACATCTTACTCTGGATTTCTCTCAACACGGGAACAGAAGAGCTGTCAATCTATAAATGGGAAAAAAGTAACTGGAGTTACTTATTTGAAAAAGTTACTCAGATATTTTCTAGTAAATTAAAAAGTAATGCGTTACTTTACTAGTTACTTGAAAAAAGTAATCTGATTACGTAACTCGCGTTACTTGTAATGCATCACCCCCAACACTGTTAATAATACTATAAACAAATAATAAAATTATAAGACTGAGCAATAATAGTTTACATTCTACTTAAAAAATACATCAAAGTTACTGTAAAATATCTAACAAAAATGTATAAAAATAAATAAATATGTATTTAAATTAAGTAAAAAATAAATAAATTAATTTCACATTTTTAATCAAAATAAATTATTTTAAATTACTCTGAGCATTTAATGTACCTGATCAACATTAGGAATCACATTTACTGTACATCCAAATGGTAATTAATTAACCTGTAATGGAAGCCAAACCTAAAAATGTAGCAAAGTCACACTTACAGAAAGTACTGTAAAGATGCAGTGAAGCAACTTTGTCAGTATTGTGACCTTTCAATATGGATAAAATACACACACAATGCTTTCGTTTGTGGTGTGAAACTGGCCTAATAATACATAACAGATACATTAAAAATGAATGATCTGCAACACTGGTTCTTTCTTTGCTGTCTTGTGAAATGTTGGTCTGGTCACAACAAAAAAACACATAAAAAACAAAAAGAAAGAAAGAATGAGGAGTGACAGCAACATGATCATGATGCCATCTGAGCTAATGATTAAGAAGATAAAGCCGCTGTTGTTCTGCTCTTATTGCTCGCTCTGCTCTCTTGGTCCATCATGTCTCAGTCTCGCTCTCTTCTCGTTTCATCTGCCTGTCAGGTCGACTACATCTTTCTGATGGCATCACAGGCAATTAGCAAGATGATGCTGCACAAAACCATCTGGACGGACACATTTCATGTTGCTGGGGGAGACAGTTTTTGGCATGATAAAAATACATCCCAAGGTCAGATTTTTAGGCGTTGGAAGTATCAGATTCTGAAGAAGACTGTCGCTCTCAGTGTTTGACAACATTATTTTTAAAAGTACTGCGTTACAATATAATAGTGCTACTCATTTTAAATTGGTTACTAATTGTTACACTTTACAGAAAGAAAAAGTTGCAATATTGCGTGAAAGTAGCAAAAAAAGTAGCAAATTACATGACATTATTATAAAACTCCAACCTACAACTACTATACTGTAACTAAGTGTGTGAGTATGCTCACGTACAGCGATATATAAAATATAACAAATCTCATAAGCTTGATTGTTTATCATTATATTAAATCGCACAGGTCTTACCCACATGCATACAGTAGATTCATGTAAATCAATACTGTAAAGCAAATCTGTGGAATCAAATCTTACTTTCTCACAATGAATTTATCTCACAGTTCTGAGTTTATATCTCCTAATTTTGACTTTTTTTCTTGCAATTCTTACTTTTTTATATGTGATGTTTATATCTTGCAATAAAAAAGTCAGAATTATGTATGTATCTTGCGATTCTGAGTTTATATCTCACAATTCTTACTTTTTTCTCAGAATTTAGATTTTTTTACGTCGCAATTCGTTTTTCTGCCGTGAATAAAAAATAAAAAGATAACTGTGACTTTTATCTTAAAATTAGAACCTTTTTATTGCAGTTCTGAGTTTCAATATCAGTTCAGACATTATTTCTCACAATTCTGCAAAAAAATATGGAGAATTATGAGACAAACTCAGAATTGCAATATACAAACAAGAATTTTGACAATTCTCAGTCTACAACTCGAAATTCTGAGTTTATATCTCAATTCTTTTTTCACAAAATTGTGAGTTTATATGCTGCAATTGTGTTTTATGTATATATATTTTTTGTTGTTGTTTTTTTGCCATGAAAAAAAAAGGTGACTTTTTATCTTGCAATTCTGATTTATTATTTCAGTTCAGATTTGTTTCTTGCAATTCTGAGTTAATATCTGAGTTTGGACTGTTTGTCACAATTCTGCATGGGACAAAAAAGTCAGTTTTTGTCCAATATGTTTCAGAATTGTGAAAAATAAACTCAGATTTGTGAGATATTAACATAATTCAGAGTTTACATCTCGCAACTCTGAGTTTATCTGAGTTCATGAGATATAAACTCGCAATTGCAAGAAAAAAGTCAGAATTGTGAGATTAAAAGTTTTTTTATGTAGTGTTTACTTTTATTTTTTTATTCCGTGACAAAAATGGGCTTCCAAACACATCTCAACTGCTTGATTTTTTAAATATCTTTGCAAAATATAAACTATAGTGTAATAAATGTGACTATAAGGCATGCAGATATTAATATATTAAAACCATTTACATCATGATTTTTTGTGAGAAGCGCTATGCAAATAAAATTGACTTGATTATTATAGAAAATAACATGTTAAATCACTTGCAAATTGTCATCAAATCCACCACTGCTTTGAATCGACACTTTATTTTCACTTTCTGAATGTAAATCTAGAGGTGGACTGAAAGAAAACTCTTATGGTCAATCAAAAATCTGTTTAGAACTATGATGCACATCATATAACGCTTGCACACTTTAAATACACAATAAAAAGAAGAATTACACACATTACGTTTTTGAAAACGTAGCCCATGTAGCGTTCATTGAAGTGTTACTTGACTCTTCTGGATTTCACAATGCATCTCCTCCAGCACGTGATATATCAGTGTTGATGTATCTTTTGTTTTGCTATAACTCTGTCTAAAGCCGTTTTTTTGTCCAATATGTTGTTCCAAAGCCAGTTCCACCTGGACAGCCGGGATGTCTCAATGTACTGGAAGATTAAGTGTTATTAAAGACAGACATAATAATATTAAAATCTGTCATAATAATATTGACATTCTGGAGAGATTCCAGGGCTCATTTATTAATGATGGTTGGTTGGAGGGGGTGCTTGAAGGGTCAGAAGCCTTGAAGAGATTATACTTTGGCAGGTTTACTGCTGCTCCAAATATGATAGACCTGACGTGTCATTTTCCCGGCTAGAGCAGCCTCAGAAAAGCCATAAATTATCACGGGAGAGCGGGAAATTGATTCTCCCTCTCTGTACCCTGCAAATGTTCCCCATAAATATGCAGTGATGGGACATAGCTCCTTTTATTAACTTGGCAGGAAAAAAACCTAGGGTATTTAAGCCAAAGCAGGGTGATTTTGAGCCCCAAACACAGTTCTGGATCAGTTTTACATTGAGGGCTTTATTTGATAGGCCCATCAGTTCTGTTTCCTATCGATCTGTCCCCACATTGATCCGTGAGGGTGTATCCATATACAAATAAATCCTACCGGACCACGCAAAAATATCAAGTTATCATCTTCAATTTGCTTCCTGGCTCGTTCTTTAACAGGGTTGGAAACAATTCAGCAATGGCTTCCTTTTATATAATGAGTGTGAATTTGAATCAAACAGGCCCCACAGGAAGTGCAATCATAATGACAGGAAAGAAGACTTTCAAAGAAATTCAACAGTAACAGTAAGAATTTCAAATGTTTTGTGACAAATGACAATTAAAACAGCAACAGAACAGATTTTAATTGTCATTCAGCACCACAAATTGTTCATCGCTGTTTTTAAAAAGATTTAGTCTATACAAATACATTTTCATATCATTGGTATCTACTTGAAATATTACATAATACATTCATATTTACATCAAACATTTTGGGAAAAATTGTTATACTTTAATTGACAACAAACAATGGGTATTTCAAATCCTAATTATTACTGATAATTAACATTTATGGAAAAAAAAAACATTGTGTGAGAACATGTTTATGGTTCATTCATTCTGAAAAATGAAATGTATTACTAAAAATTACACTTACACGAGTTCTACAAATTTCTTTGAATTTCATTCCATTTAAACTCTTAAATTAACTTAAATTAAAATTCTAATTAGAATTCTTCGTCCTGTTTACCCTCAAATTCACATTCCAGAAAAGAAATTATGAAAAGAAATTTCCTGTATAAAAAAAGGAATTTATATATTATTAATTATTAAACACCAATAATGACAGATAATAATTTAGCAGCAAATCAGCATTATAGAATGATTTCTGAAGGATCATGTGACACCGAAGACTGGAGCCTTGCATCAAAGGAATAACTAAAATGTTATTATTATTGTTGTTAATAATAATAATAACAACAACAACAATCATAAATTTTGACCACCTGTCACACTGTGTGTGTGTGTGTGTGTGTGTATACTGTATATATATATATATATATATATATATATATATATATATATATATATATATATATATATATAAAATTGTCCACTGTCATATTATCAATGACCTTCAGGCCAACAGACATACACTAAAAGCCACAAACCTCCCATTTTGATTTCATGGGCTCTATAAAACACACTCAGATCAATTGTGAATGACCACAACCCTGCTCTTTAAGAGGTCTAAATACAATACTGCAGCCTGAAGACAAGCAGGATTCAGATTTCATTCCAACGAGTCATCTTAGCACGGAAAATCCCACCGTCTGAAATCTGGAACGTGTTACTCATGTCTTCTGTGATATGAACAGATGGTTTTATTGCACGGATATAAAAAAGCGGAAGTGTAACGAGCCATTGACTAGAACTGATGCAACCGGTCATTGCATTTGAACTGCGGTATTCCTAAGAACAAAAGGAATGCTAGAGCAAATATGTATCACGCTAACGCCCCCCAAGAGAATTTCAATCACAGTTTTGTTTTTCCCACCTGGCTGTTTCCTTGAGCAGTGAGTTTCATAACTCATCTTTTTGAAAATGGTGCGTTCAAAGACACACATTGTTGCTATTTCTAGACTAATATTGTCCCAGCCGTGTTTTGGTGAAGGCGGATAATGCTAAATCAGCCATTTTTGAATCTGTTTGACAGCTGTCTCATAAGCTTCTCCAAACATCTGAAACCATTCCAGGAAGTTAGATTTTTATCAACAGGGCTGTAAATCAGTTCCATGAGACAAATATACCTTTGTGCTCCTGACTTAGAGCTTTGCCATTGTTTTAAATTGATTCCACACATGCATCACACTTTTTTCCAGTCTAAAATAATGAGGTAATTATTGACTTAATGTTAATCTTTAGTAGGTACTCTCCCATCAAAACAAACACAAGAGCTCGGCTTTCATGGGAAAGGAAATCTACTCATTTATCAGAATTATGATAGACTTGTGGTTCTCGACTGGTGGGTCGTGACCCAAAACTTGGACCGGAGGAGGGAAAACAACGAACTAAACTCATGAACGTAACTGGATAGCAAAATAAATAGGCTTATCAACTTTTAAAAAGGAAAAAACATTTTCCATATATTTTGTTGTTGACGTCAAAGATTGGGTGTGCAATAAAACTCAAAATTGTATTTTGGCGCAAATGCATTTGGACGCAAGGATATGTGACTTTCTGCATCAAAAACCATAGAAAACAACAGATTACTTTACATCAGTGTTTTTTCAGTACACTGTCAAAACAATCCTATTGGTTTGTTATAGGCTTTAGTTTAAGGTTGAGATATTTTAGTACTTGACGTTAAACTAAATAACCATAGGTTTTATTATTTTTTAATTTAACATTTATTTCAAGTAACAATTACATTTATTTATTTTCATGGTTTTAGTTGAAACTCTGCTTTAAATATAAGTTAACTCATTTGGGTGGTTGAATTAGTGGCTTCAGAAATCATGAAAACATTGAAAGTCAATAAAGAATTTTGGTAGTCATCATTTGATATCCAATGTGAAATCTGGATCCTGAAGCAAAACCAGTTGAGAACCAGTGTGATAGATAATGCAGTACAGTTTTTTTTATTCTCCCAATGTAAAGTTACATTTCCTGTCATGTTGAATCCATCAGCCCAATCTAGAGTAATGAAGCCGACGCAATGCAGTTTGGGGCCTGCTGAAGAGTTTTGAGGCTGGCTGATTTTGACAGGATCTCTGTGAGGCACGAGGGCTCTCCTTCCATCAGCAGATGCTTAAATAATGGCCGGAGAGGCGAGCTGTTATTTACTACCTTCAGGTCTTCACCGGGGAGGTGCTTCTGGAGGTCTAACAGAAGGAGAAGACGCGGCTCCGAGGGACAGATTCCACCCTCTTCATCCCCATCTCCATCATCTGTCACATCTGTCACACTCCAACACATGTTATGTGCAATTAAGCGCCCGGCTGGTTAACTCTTTCCCTGCTCTGTGCTGTCAGGATCCGGGAGCCGCAAGGCATTCAGGCGCCGGCTAAAAGAGCAGTGTTAAGATCGTCCTCGGCTCTTCACATGCATTGAACCTATTTTTGAATACTTTAATTGATTACAAAGTTATCTGCATTTTGAAGCAACTTGAGAAATGCTAATTGATGAGCAGATGAATTAACGTGATCTCATTAGTGCATTCGTATGTAAACTGTGTTCTAGCATGCACACTTTTTTGCATTTTGATTCACATCGATAGGTACAAATGTCAATCAACACATTTGACAGTTTAAAATGTAAACTACTTTAGAGACGTACTAATAATAAAAAAATATCATAGAATATTAAATTGCAAAAAATTAAACAAAGGGAGGAAAAAATATATATTTATAAAGAAGACACCATTAAATTTGATACAGTTAATGTATTTGACAATTTCACTTTACATTTTAATTTCAGTGATTATTTTAGCTCTCTCCCAAAGCTCAATACTTCACGTGTTGAACTTAAAAAGTGTGTTTCAGCAGAGGTGAATATTATCAGCATATAATTTACACAAAGCTATCATATGACTTAACACTATACAAAAACATCTTTATTAACTGAAATACAAAAAAACACAACCTAACATTAAGAAAAAGTCAAACTAAGCAAAAATACATTTTCACGACTCTAAAACTGGCCACTAATTCATTTTAGTCTTATGTACATGGAATAAGTGTTATTTTGGTAGCATCACTATACTATTATAGTTTTTATTAATATATTGTATATTTTCTGTTTTCATTTTAATTGTAAGTATTAGTAATTTTGCTGTTTTTTTTTTTATAAAATAGAAACAAAAATGTAATTAAAAACTATAATAACAAACAATATATATATATATATATAAAAATATAATAAATCTTCCAAAATGTCTAACTGTGTGTTTTACAGGGGAAAAAACAAACACACAAACAAACAAAAATTTGGAATGACATACGAGTGAGTAGATGACTGAAAAATACTTTTTAAAAGTTGTATAGTAATATTGACAATGTGTTTCATTTATATTTTATGTTTGTTTAGCTTTGATGATAATTAATTGCCACTTTTTTATTAGTTCCACCTGGATTTCATTTCTTAATAAGTTTGCCTTTTAGAATCAGATCTTTTTCTAACACATTTTCTCCATCTGTCAATCATTAATGAGACTCAGACTATTGTTTCTAAGTACTCTATTGAGTATTGAGGATTCACAGACATGCGTATGTTTCTAAAGTTGTACATAAAAGCATTAGTACTATAAAAGTGCTTCACTGTCTTTCCAAAAATACAATTCAGTTAAATACAAATGTATCAGATTATATCAAAACAGTCTTTTGTGTTGAGCTTAAACATAACAAAATATTACTTAGGCATGCACAATGGGGCATATGGCATGATTAAGCATAAGATTTACCGCAAGGTTCACTGACAGTTTGTGGCCCATATTTCCACATGTCACAGCGCGCAGCTGCCAGATACAGTGAGCTCCTCAGCTGCGGACTGTGTGATTGCAGCAGACAGGCCAGGATGTTCCAGTTTCGTGTGAACAATAAGGCCACGGAGGCCAGGTATGGAAATGTTTTTATCATTAACCATCCATCAGTCACATCCAGACAACAGAATGGGCCTAGGAAAATCAGCTGGAATTCTGCTCAGGCAATTGGGTACAAGAGCACCACTTCCTGTATTTAAATACGTCTCTCATTTCAGGACATGTCTGCTGCCTGTTATTGTACAAAAAACCATTAGCTCTAGATTTGACACAGGAACAACAGTAACAACTTTCCAAAGTCCGTTTTACATTTTTAAAGTAGATTTTTACATTTTTAGAAGAAAATATGAATGGTTCTGGCTTGTGCAAATGCTAGGGAGTTACGAGGAGGGACTGGTTACTAGGGCATTGCTAGGGTGTTTTTGGTGGTTGCAAAGTTGTTGCTAAGGTGTTCTGGGTGGTTGCTATGGTGTTCTGAGTGGTTGCAGGAGTGGTTGCCAAGCTGTTGCTTGGGTGTTCTGAGTGGCTGTAGGAGGGAGTGGTTACCAGGGCATTGTTAGGGTATATCTGCTGGTTGCTAAGGCGTTGTGGGTGGTTGCTAAGTTGTTCTGATGGGTTGCAGGAGCTAGTGGTTACCAGAGTGTTGCTACTGTATGGTGTTTTTGGTGGTTGCTAAAGTGTTGCTAGGCTGTTCTGAGTGGTTGGAGGAGGGAGTGGTTACCAGGGTGTTGCTAGGGTGTTCTTAGTGGTTGCAGGAAGGGGTGGTTACCAGGGCGTTGCTAGGGAGTTGTTAGTAGTTGCTAAGGTGTTGCTAGGGTGTTCTGAGTGGTTGCCGGAGGGAGTGGTTACCAGGGTGTTACTAGGGTGTTTTGGTAGTTGCTAAGGTGTTACTAAGGTGTTCTGAGTGGTTGCAGGAGCGAGTGGTTACCAGGGTGTTGCTATGGTGTTCCTGAGTGGTTGCAGGAAGGGGTGGTTACAGGAAGGAGTGGTTACCAGGGCATTGCTAGGGAGTTTTTGGTAGTTGCTAAGGTGTTGCTAGGGTGTTCTGAGTAGTTGCAGGAGGGAGTGGTTACCAGGGCGTTGCTAAGGTGCTGCTACTGTAGGGTGTTCTGAGTGGTTGCTTACTGTTTACCAAGTCAACCCTCAAGTCATTATGATATTATGGTTTCTAGATGTGGCTTGAGTTCCTCCTAAAATGCACTTCATTTTTATGGCTGTTTGATTGTTTGCAAGATTAAAATTATAATTCCAAGTGACCAGGTAACCCTAAATATGAGCAATAATAACAGCAATGCTTGGCTGACATTTTCTTTTGTTTACCACATAGCAACACCCTGGCAGTTACACAGCAACACTAGAAACCACCCAAAATGCCCTAGCAACCTATTTGCAACAGTAGAAACCATGAGAAACCACGAACACCCTAGCAACCACAGTGATTCTAGAAACCACCCAAATCATCAGGCCTAGATTTGGTACAAAAACACCAAAGTAGATTTTTAGAAGAATATACAAATGGTTCTGGACATGCAAATGCTTGGGAGTTGTGCATGGTTATCAGGGTGTTGCTAGGGCGTTTTTGTGGTTGCTAAGGTGTTTCTAAGGTGTTCTTAGTGGTTGCTTACTGTTTACCAAGTCAACCCTCAACTCATTATGATATTCTGGTTTGAGTGCCTCCTAAAATGTACTGATCCCATTTTTGTGGCCATTTGATTATTCACAAGATAAAAATTATAAGTCTAAATGGCTAAGTAGCTCTAAATGTGAGCAATAATAGTAGCGATGCTTGACTGATGTTCTTTATTTTCTTTCTACTTGGATGCCAACACAAGCTTGACTTGATTTGGGTGCTTTCTTCCTCGTACCTGATCTCCAGCAGGACCTGGGCGCTGGACTGTCACCGACATGGTTATGCTTTATCACAGGCTGACGGAGGCATTATTCTGATGGGGATTGTTTGACTAATAAGCATTTTCACTGCACAAGCACAGGCTCTAGTCAATGTTGTCCTGGTCTTGTAAGGACACCTTGTTCATGGGGAGCCAGTGGACAGCATTAACTAAAGTGACTCATCTGTTAAATGCACTACAGTTTTACTAGAAAAATCAGCCAACTCTTTAAAGGGCAAAGAAATATATGAACCTGTGAGATTAATTTCCATTCTTTACCATTTGCATTATATATTAAGGCAACATTGGTTATTACTGTTGTTTATACTTTGTCCTTCAGCACACCATTTGCTACATGAACATGAATCGTACGTCAAGTACTAACTTCATAGCAACACTAGCAACCATCCACTACAACCTAGCAACCATACAGCAACACAACCAACAACCCAGAACACCCTGGTAAGCACCCAGAATGCCCTAACAACCAAATAACAACAATATCAACCTCATATCAACACCCTGGAAGCCATACATCAACACTAAAAATACCCCAAATGCCCCTGCAACCACATAGCAACAGCAGGAACCACCCACGGCAACTTCCTGACAACAACATAGCACCCAGATAATAGCAGAGAGTTTTGCACAAGCAAGAAACCAGCCAAAACACCCTAGCAGCCACATAGAAACACCCTGGAAAACACACAGCAACACAAGCAACTGCTCAAAAGACCCTAGCAACACTTTGGCAAACTCCAATAAACACTAGGGGTGTAACGGTACACGTACCGAACCGAAATGGTTCACATGGCAAATTCCAAATGGAAGTGATCATCCCTATACCCTTGGAGTGGGGACTTTGGAGTGAACGGGGCACGTGCATGCCATTATGTAGTCATTTGGAATACACTTGGTAAAGGGAAAGACGTAATTTCTGCATTTTCTGCAGCTGGGATATTTCCGTGACAACGCAGCACCGTGTGCGTCAGCAGATGTCGCTGTTTTAATGGCATAGCATAAATGTCTTTTTAGTGTTGTTAGCATAACTGTTGCAAATGAACATACATTTTATATTTTAAAACGTTTTTTTTAAAGTCTTTTGCTATATAATATCTAAAAACGAATATGTATAAAACTATGTAAAATATCAAATGTATATTTTTTATGCCGGTGTCCGTCAGCGAATCTGCTGACGCACACCGTGCTGTGTTGTCACGGGAACATCCCAGCTGAAGATGATGAGGAAATCAGTCTCTCCCTTTACCAAGTGCATTCCAAACAACTACATAATGGCATGCACGTGCCCTGTTCACTCCAAAGTCCCCACTCCAAGGGGATAGGGATGATCACTTCCATTTGGAATTTGCCATGTGAACCGTTTTGGTTCGGTACGCGTACAGTTACACTCCTAATAAACACCCTAGCATAGCAGGGAGTTTTGCACAAGAAACCAGCAAAAATGCCCTAGCAACCATATAGCAACACCCTGGCAAACACACAGCAACACAAGCAACTGCTCAGAAGACCCTATCAACAACTTGGCAACCTTCAATAAACACCCTATCATAGCAGGGAGTTTTGAACAAGCAATAAATCAACCCAATCACCCTAGTAACCACATAGCAACACCCTAGCAACAATCCAGAACACTCTGGCAAACACATAGCAACACAAGTAACTGCCCAGAACACCCTAGCAACATGCTGGCAACCACCCAGAACACCATAGCATAGCAGGGAGTTTTTCACAAGCAACAAACAGGCCTAAACACCCTAGCAACCACATAGCAACATCCTGGCAACCATCCAGAACACTCTGGCAAACACATAGCAACACAAGTAACTGCCCATAACACCCTAGAAACCACCCAAAACACATTGGCAAACACATAGCAACACAAGTAACTGCCCAGAACACCCTAGCAACACCCTGGCAACCACCCTAAACGCCATAGCTTAGCAGTGAGTTTTGCACTCGCAAGCAGCACTCACGCTTTCTTCCTGAAATGTAAAATCATGCTTATTTTCTTTTTAAGAATACACAGATGTCAAAAAGTTGTAAAAAGATGTAAATTCAGGTTGATTGGATTCGCTCTCGTGCATTTATGCATGAATGCCAAAACAAGCTGTCTGTATTTCTCTCCAGATTGCCGTACATGTTTCTAAAACACACTATTTCATCCCGAACTGGCACTATCGGTCATCCGCAGGCATGCTTCTCTGAGTCTCTGACAAACGCCTTTCAGGATTTCAGGAGTCTATAATAGTGGTGTGCAGTAAGGGAGCGTTTCCATTCATGTCACATAAGACAGGGTTTTGTAAGGTGCAAAGCGCATGAGGGACATGGTCATTTGAGAAACATCTGTCACTCCGGCACACAATAAAAGCACGGGGCCCCTGAGAGGACAAGCAGAGAGCCCCATACATCATCCTCTGTGTGACTGCTAAGCTAAGAGACACACATGATGTGGGCCGTTCAATCACATCAGCCTGCGAAACACCGTTCTGGTGTCTACATAATTATGTGACAAAGGACTTGAGGAATACTGTGACTAAACATTATTGAAACAATCCGGGAATTGATATTGATTTGCTTAGCGTTGGAAATAAAAGCATGCCGTTCGAGTCGGGGGCTCGACCGGGAGGCACCGCAGGTATACGAGCGCCGCTTCTCCCCTGATGCCGCAGGCAAAGGCGAGACAACGGCGCATTGCATCTCTCTGGCTTTCTAATTCTCCTCCTACCGGCTTAATTGAGAATTTGAACAAACAAATTAATCATTGCAGCCCATAAAAATGACAGGATTCATGCAGTAGCATTCTTCATTCGCTCTAATTTGTTGTGTGTTGTTATTGCCCCCCTCTGCCCCCCTTCGCTGAGGCCTTTCTTCAACCCCCACAGCAGGTTTTATTTTATTTTTTTTGTGCTGAATTTGCGAGTTTAGCCCTTATGAAAATTACAAATAGTTGTCAAGGTTAACGAGTTAATATTCTCATTCAATATTTATTTTATGGGCACAAGAGAGCGTCTCCCTTCGCCGCGTCCCACCGCAGGAGGATGGGTGTGTTAATCAAAATGACAAGGACAGTGTCCTTTTGATAATACCCTGAATCATCGAGAATAAAAAATGAACTTTATTAATCAGCAGTCCCTGATTAATTGTTATGAAGCGCAGCTCGTCCATTTCCCCCGCATTTCCGTAATTTCCACAGAAGCTTAACAATCTCCCTGATGATTTGAAGCCTTTTGGGGTGGAGTGGAACAAAGCATTGCTGCAATAAATAGTTGGAGCCAGCTTTTTTCTTCTCGGTAGAACCTGTGTTTAGTCAACACACACAAAATACAATTATATCTGGTCCTGGGCTTGTAATTCCGTCATTTGAATATGAAAAAAAGCAGGAGGGGCTTTTTAATTGAGGGCATGCTGAGGTCAAGTTCAGATTTAATATAGACATATGAATTTTGGTTTTATTTACTCAATAAAAAATATTGTCCTTTCAGGTAAAACACACTTTTAGATCACTGCATGCTAATGTTTAGATTTTCAGCCGTGAGGTACTTAATTGGTTTATTATAAGTTTCATATAATGAGGTAAAACTCAGAGGGTTTTAACGATCTAAGCACATGGTATAAAGACTTTAGACTTTAGACTAGGTTTAAGTTGGTCTATGGCTCAGTCTATTTTCAGTTCCTCAAAATAGCAACGCGCCAACAATGCGCCTGAACACACCTCTTTTTTAGACCAGCACGCCCATGGGCGCACAAATGGGCGCAAATGCATTTGCTATTTAAACAACGCGGCGCAGGACGGGAAAAATAAGAACTGCGTTGGTCTGAAACTAGCAAAAACACTTGTGCTGCGCCTTGCGCCGCATTGCACCGGGTGTATGATAGGGCCCAGAATGTATAGGTGGAACTATTGCCTATATACTTAAAAATAAAGCATCCCTAATCATATGTATTAAACTTCAAATTGTTACTAAATATACTTCAACAGCAAAGAAAATACACATACATGCATTTTTTTTAAATAAAATAATACAAATTGTAAAATTATTAAAATATTACTATTATTAAAATAATTCTAAAACTATTCTAAAATATTTAGAATGAAAATATATTTGAAAACATGGTCATAAATATAATTTGATTAGTTTTTTAAATTATATTTCTTCATATATTTACATACATATTTTTGGCCAATCTTTTGATCCTAATCTAATATTTTTTAGACTAAATGCTCGTAATATGAAAAAAAATATATATATATTTTTTGTATTTTATTTTTTTATTTTTTTTATTTTTTCAATATATTACAAAATGTATTTCAAGTGGCAAGAAAATACACACACACACACGTATATACGTGTATGTGCATTTTTAACTATATATTTGTTATTCAAAAAATATTTAGAATGCAAATATATAAAAACATGGCCAAACACATTTTTTGATCAGTTTAATCTATTTATATAATATATTTATTTATAAATTTATATAAAAAAAATTGGTCATCATATAGGAAAGTGTAAAAAATGCCAAAGACTACAATATATTACAAAAATATATTACTTCAAGGGGCAAGAAAATACATATACATGCATTTAAAAAAACAAAACAAACAAAAAAAAAGTAATTTGTTAAAATAAAAAAAGCCCAACATATTTTTGATCAGTTTTATCAGTTTTTATACTTTTGTAATATCCAAAACTATATGTTTTCTTTTTGGTTCTTTTGGCTTTTTTATTTTTTGGTCATATGGGAAAGGGTGAAATAAAATCCCAGACTTTTATCATGGCAACTGCATAGTAAGCCACTAACAACCACTTGGAACACTTTAGCAAGTTCTTGTAGCTTAATTGGTAAAGCACTTTCTTACCATCACCAAAGTCAAGATGCATATTATAAAACATATACCTTGATATGGATAAAAGGATAAGAGGAGGAAAAGTGTGCAAATGTGCCTGCCAAATGTACATCACAGTAGTTTACTGCACATCTCTCTCATGTTCAGCTGCTCTGTCTAGTCCAGATGAAGCTTTAGCCATAACAATGAGCAAACAAGGACTCCTGCCGGTTTTGATTTAAGACCACAGATTCATGTGATCTCTGAGTCGAGCTCAGGCCATCTTAAATGACAGCTGCGTAATATGTAGGGCAATTAATACTGCATATATTGAATGTTTATGATTAATATATAAAATCAAATGAAGTTTGCTTAGCGCTGGGGCAAGGTTGAAGTTCTTATCTAATTTACATGAGCGTGTCAGACATGTGCAGCTCATTTGCTCTCTGAAGTTCTGCTCATGAAACAGAATACACAAGCTGCAAAAAGTTTTATGTCTTCCGGGGCTCCTCACCCCTCAAGACTTATTGCAGTGACAGGACAAAGCTAAAGCAAACAGGGCCCTCAAGAAAGCACAGGCTTCTTATGAATTTCTTCTGTTTTCTTTTCCTTTGTCTTGTATTTTTTTTCATAAAGAAACCCGCTGTTCTTTAAAATGCATTCATCTGAAACCAATGAAGTTTTAAAAAAATAATAAACTTTTTGTACATACAAGTATTAATTCTATCACAAAGGCTTCTTCGTAGTAAGTTTGATATAATTTAAAATCCATAACTGACTCTGTAGGGGCGCCTGCTAAACTTTACTAAACTTTGCCATGTAACTCATGCTGCATACCTCAAATCAAGTGAATGGTTGTGTTATTACTTTTTTTAAATTACTTTTCTAAAAATTACATAGACTTACAATGAAGGAAAACATGCCATATCTAAAACAAATATTTAGACTGAAAATATATCATGGTCAAAATATGGGGAAATGCAGTAAAAGTAGATAAAAACGAAAAACGAAAATATATTATTTTAAATATATTTAAAAATGTATCTCAGCAGTACATTTTTGGCAGTTATTTTTTTTGTGTGTATTTGTGAAATATATGAAAACATTACTACTTTTATGATTTTTATTGTTGGCAAGAAAATATATTTACATACATAAAAAAATAATCTATAAAATCATGTCAAAAATATATGAGAAAATGCAAGTAAATAAACACAAAAATATATTATTTTAAACATTTAAAATAAGTATATAAAATAAAATAATATAATATATAAAATAAAGACAAAAAATACACTAAAAATCTATATTAGCAGTAATTTTTTTACTGATATTTGTGAAATATATAAACATTTTATTAATGGTAAGAAACTATATTATATTTATATGAATTAAAAAAGTTAAAAGAAAATCTAAATGTATTTAGAATAAAAAATATATAAAAATAAATAAAACAAATATATTCTTGTAAATATTTAATCTATATTAGCATTTGTTTATATATATATATATATATATATATATATATATATATATATATATATATATATATATATATACACACACACACACATTTTGTATAATATAATATAATATAATAAGATATAATATAATATGATATAGCAACAAATTTATTCTTTGGGATAAACACCTTGAGATGCATCATCTCGTTTTCAAGGGGGTCCTATAATATAATATATTTTACATTTATTTTTTTGCCATATGGGAATGGGTGAAAAAAAATACACAAATAGCAACCTATCTAAAAGTGCCATAGCAACCACCTAGAACACCCTAGAAACCAAACAACCACTCAGCACACCCTAGCAACCACATAGCGACACTCTAGCAATCACTCAGAGCACCTTAGCAACCACAAGGCAAGCGCCCACAACACTGTATCACTGCACGAGCAAACGCCTCTCAAATTTCCTTCAGAAAATGTCACAATCGAGTTCTATTTAAATCCTTGCATTTACTCAGTGAATGAATTTACTTCTCAAAGTGGTGTGACCCCCAGATCTTCATGCAGGTATATAAACGAGCGAGCGGGGGGAGAGACGTGTGAATATTTCACAGTGAGCCGTCACTTCCAGTGGTCCTCAGTGGAGTGGGTGGTTCAGCGTGGCACGCCGTTAATTGTGGAGGTGTTTTATCCATCAGTGTGAATTATTCAAGGGGATCGTTAATAGCTATTCCAGATCCACGAGGCTTCAGGAAGGAAGACAAAGCCCGCAGTAGAGAGCCATCATTACCTCGCCTCTGATCAGAGGCTGCCTCAGCCTTCCTCCGTCTCCTGGGCCTCCCGCGTCGCCGCCCAAACCAGGAAACTAACAAACTGACAACCAGGAAGTCGTAAATCCAGACTGAAGGTAAGACAGCTGGCAAGTAAAAACCTGCGTAGGCTTTAACAGGAAGAGCCGGGTTAGTTATGATTAGCCGTGTCTGCCTTGCTCATCATGTTCCTGTCAAGATGATTATCAGAATTCACTCAAATTTCACCATTGCTTGGAAACTGTGCAATTTACTGTTTTAAAACCTAGTAAGTCACCTACGTAGTGTGCATTCTAAAGTGTCATAGATGCTACTGTCTAACCAAAATATGATTTCTTAGTCAAGTTTTAATTAAACGACAGCAATCCCACAATGCACTGCAAGTGCAATTCATTTAAGATTGCATAAAAAGTAATTTGAAAAAATTGTCAACTAAATAATTAACTACACTGTAAATAAAATAAATTGCTAGATTTACTTATATTTGTAGGATTCTGCCAATTGTTTGCATATATATATATATATATATATAATATATATATATATTTTTATGTATGTGTGTGTGTGTGTGTGTGTGTGTGTGTGTGTGTGTGTGTATGTGTGTGCGGGTTTATGTGGTTTATGAGGACACAAATTTGTATAATGACATGGGTATGACAGTGTATTACAATTTGAAGGTGTTTTATGAGGACACTGCCTATGTCCGTAATTCAAAAGTCTTAAAAAACATACTAAATGGTGTTTTTTTGAAAATCTAAAAATGCACACAGACTCCTGTGAGGGCTAAGTTTAGGTGTAGGGTAGGTGTAGGGCAATAGCACACACAGTTTGTTCAGTATAAAAACCATTACGCCTATGGAGAGTCCCCATAAACCACAAAAACCAACATGTGTGTGTGTGTGTGAGTGTGTGTGTGTGTGTGTGTATATAGTCATAATACAGTAATCTAAATGATCTTAAATTGCATTGATGTGCAACTCTATCTCAATCGATCGATCAGTCTGTCTGTCTATCTGTCTGTCTATATTTTTTTTTAATTTATAGGCTATTTACATTATGCACTTTGTTTAAATACAAGTAAAAAAAAAACTATATAATGAAATATAAAATAAATTAAAATGAAATAAAATAACAAAATAAAATAAAATAAAAACCTCAAAAATAATTTTGATAAGAAAATATTGGTAACATTACATATAAAGCCATTTAACAAACCGTAATAATATAAATATATAGTTTAAAAAAATGCGTTTTTTTAAATGGCTTTATATATGATGTTACCAATATTTTCTTATCAAAATTATTTTTACTATATATTTATTTTATTATATTTTATATTATATTTATTATATTTTATATTACATTACATTATATTACATTATTTCTTTTTCTAATTAAGAAAATTAAATTACTGTTTATTAACAGCCTCCAGAGGATTTCCATCTGTAATGGTGACGATCTGCAATAAGTATTGTGTAATTTTGTCTTTTTTGTATTTGTACTATGTACGTAGTGGACAGCAAGGCAGCTTACTAGGTTTTGAAATGGAATTGATGAGCCAGAAAAATGACGTTCATCTAAGCTGCCTAGTAAGTTTGCATTATATAAAGTGCATTTTATAACACCATAAGGTTTATTTTTGCAAGTTTTGATGATTTAAAGCTTGTAATTTTCTTGTAAATGTGTATAAAATAGTCTAAATTTACTGAATAAGTATTATGGAACATACTCTAAAAATAAAGATTCTTGATTACAACTTCAGCATATACAAATAATATTTTATGATTAATAACTGCTTCTCACATCTCTCTATTATCCGGCATGCCAGCTGAAGCGATCGCAACACTCAAGGACCTCATGTACCACAGAGTTCACAGCGTAACACAAACATTTAAATCTGACGTGATAAACAGAAGTCCTTCATAATGCTTTTACTGTACTCACTGTGTCCTCCCACGACTAAAAGCTTTCAGCAGGAGACGAGATTCACCACAGCCTGCCAGAAATCCTGCTTACAAAGTTTTCAGACTTGGACATCTGAAGGCATATTTAGAAGAGGTTTCAAAATTCAAGAGATCTCATCGAATGAGGATCATTCATAGGTGAGCGACCCTGAAAACAACGGCTTTCACAATAGTTGTTTAATTAAAGGCCTTCATGTGAATTGCAATAAATTACTTTTTTGAAAGAAAATAATGCTTTTATTCATAGAGGATGCATTAAATTGACATTTATTATGTTACAAAATATTTATATTTCAAATAAATGCTGTTTTGTTGGGGAATTTATATTCATTAAACATACTAGAAAAAATGCATCATGTTTCCACCAGAATTAAAAAAAAAAAAAACTGTTTTCGACAAGAAATGTTTTTTGCAGCAAATCAGCATATTAGAATGATTTCCGACAGATCATGTGACAGTTTACATTTTAAATAAATTCAAATATAAAACTTGTATTAAACTGTAATTATATTTTATATGAATATTTTACTGTATTTTACTGTATTTTTGTTTACTTTATTTACATCCAAAATAAGTTTTTGTTTACATAATATATGCATGTGTACGGTGTATATTTATTATGCATAAATACACACACATGCATGTATATATTTCAGAAAAAAATATTATGTTTATGTATTAAATATATTTATTTATAATATAAATTATATGAATATAAATGTAGACATGTAAATATTTTCAAAATATATACTGTATGTGTGTATTTATATATACATAAATATAAACAAAACACACATATATTATGCAAACAAAAACTTTTTGATTGCAATTAATCGCAATTAATCGTTTGACAGCACTAATACACACACACACACACATAATACATACAAATTTTAACACTAATTCTTTTATAATTTTTTAAAAGGTTTTACCTATATATAAACACTACATATAAACTTTGTGTGTGTGTGTGTATATACACACACACACACACACACACACACACACACATATATACATACGTATATACATATATATATATATATAATATAAGGTGACTATATACAAATAAGGTGCACATTATATATAATAAAGATGCAAGTTTATTATAATTATTTTTTAATATATCATAAAAATACAAAAGATAAAGTGTATATAAATATAATACATTTATTTATTTTAAGGAATACATAATGCTTGCAAAATGACAGCATGTAGGTTTGGAAGAACATGAGCACGACTAAATAATTACAAAATTCTATCAAACTATCAGTCTTATAAATCTATAATTCATCATCTCAGTTATCCCATTCATCAACATTATATTTGATACTGCACACTAAAGTCCATCAGCCTGTTACACTTCAGTCTAATTCATAACCTTCATTGCACTCGGCACAAAGGTCCATCAAACATCCACAAACCTCCGCGATCAATCAAAGCTCGCATGGACCACACTCGCTAAAATGGGTCAACCATTTCTCCCAGGATTTTCTTAACATATGCTCTGCGCTACAGTTTCATATCCATCTTAACCATGAGAAGTGCTTTCAAAGCGTGATCTATGAGACGAGGGAACAAAAGCTCTTCGACAATGACAAGCCCCAAGTGCATGAGCCAGTCCCCCTCTTTTCAAGTAATTCCAGCCATGGCTATTCAGGGTTCGCCCTGTGGCAAGAGAGCACTCCAGTCTCCAGAAATAGCCATAGCTCATCTTTCACAAGGACTCAGGTTGTCTTATTGGGATTCGGGGAGGTGGAGGGGGTGTTGCTCATTTGAATTTCTGTCCCTTTGATGAGCTGAACGATTATGACGTGGAGTTAATATTGAAGTTTTGAGAATGCCGAGTGTTGTACTCCTGCTGGGCCTCCGGCGTGCATAAGGAACACGAAACATGTCACCCGACATCTTATCACGCAAGTCCGCCTGTCAGGAATGGCCGACATTTGCACTTTAGCATTTCCCACCGCCGTCTCAGACAAAGAGATTATCAACTTTGCTGCAACTTTCGCCAAAACCTTCTTACAAATGCACATTTTGATTAGCTGTTAATGATTGTAAATGATTTGGTGTTCCCTGTGAAAAATGATAGCTTGTAAATCTCTCATGATGTTATTTTATCAGCAAATCTTGGATTCAGTCTTTTTGTCAATGTGTTCGCTGTCAAGTAGAACTGGTTTTGTATTTCGTTTTGGAACTGACTGATCATAAGCCTCATTGATCTGAGTTTATGCATCCTAGTTTTGAGTGAAATGATTGTTTGTGGGTAATTTTGGCAATGTTCACTCAAAAACGGAAGTGCGTAAACATCATAAACAATATCATAACAAAATCATTATTGCTGGTCATTGCTCTTGATATTCTAATAATTAATATATTAATATTGATTTATAGAAAGTTTTGTGTGCATATAATCTGGATAGAGACAAAACAATCTAAGAAGTGTTTAGCAATTTGTTTAGTGCTTTTTGCGGATTAGAAAATCAAGTTATTTCAGTAACATGAAAAACAAAACGGTTAGTAAAACGGAGACTATATAAAGCAAAGAACACTGAAGCGGTCCATGACTTCAGTCTAATGTAAGTTATGCACTTTTGCAAAATCTTATAATCACTGAATCTGTAAACAATGCAAAATTAATCTATAAATCTATTTTATGCTGATGAGAGAATTCACGAACGAATATTCCGAATTCTATCAGTGAAAATCACGAACTGAAAAACGCCGGTGTTCTCCGCGGTGACAAGTCAAAAACTCCTCTGATTGGACAATGCATCCCAAAGCTCAACAGAAACGCGTGTGATTGGCTAAAATCTTCAACGCTGTAAACCGCACTTAGAAGGAAATATAACGCAACAGGAGCAAATCCATGGTAAATATAAAGCCACAATTGACACTTTTCATTCATTTCGCATTTAACTTTATTGGTGACAGCCATAATATATCTTGCTTAAATGTGCGAGGCAATTTTGCTTCCTTATTTTGAATTTGGTGGCATTTTTGTTCAGTTTGTTGCCATTTTTTGCCCAAAGCCCAGTTAATTTCCAACTCTGGTCCTAGGCTTCATTGGTATGAGTTTATGCACCTAAGTGTTTGAGTGAAAAAGCATAATTTGTGGATATTTTTGCCATTGTTCACTCAAAAACTGAGGTGCACAAACATCTACACTTTAGCATTTCCCACCGCTGTCTCAGACAAAGAGATTATGAACTTTTCAGCAACTTTTGGCAAAGCCTTTGTATAAATGCACGTTTTGATCAGCTGCTAATGATTCTAAATGCGTCGCGTGGAAGTTGTTAATAAACAGCAGCAGTGGCAAATGGCCGTCCCTTCTTCAGATGAAAAGCGACGGCACTGATTTAGCAGTTGCTGTCGGTGACCATCTTAACAGATTGCAGAGGGGATTTTGAGAGGTTCTGGGTGCTCTTGGCAGCATCCTCGCCTTAATGTTACCCACAAATCACTGCGGCTTCTTGTGCATGCCTGTCCTGGACAACCTGGGGACGATAAATCTGAGCAAATTAACCATGACCTCAAATCCTGCATAATGAAATCCCAGTTTTAGAGCCATTTTAATGCATTCTCTCAGCATCTTCGGATTTTCAATTACTGATCACTTGTGTATTTATTTCCCAAATCTATTTAACAGCTATGTCAACATTCTTTGTCTTGTAATACATTTTTACTGTTTATTTAACCTCTTGTGCTGTGCTGAAAATCCTTTATCTCATTTGGTGTTCCGGGGTCAAAAATGACTGAACTCTGTCATTATGCTATATATTATCACCAAATCTAGGATTCAATCTTTTTGTCAACTTGTTTTCTTTCATTTAGCACAGGTTTTGCATTTCTATTTGAAACTGATTGATCATGATCTGAGCTTATGCACCTCAGTTTTTGAGGAAGAAATAAAAAGCATTATTTGTGGATGATTTTGGCAATGTTCACTCAAAAACTGAGGATCATGAGCACAAAACTAGGCACAAGACAATATTTATTAGAATGATTTCTGAAGGATCATGTGACAGTGAAACTGGAGTAATTATGCTGTAAATTCAGCTTTGCAACACAGGAATAAATTACATTTTAAAACATATTCAAATAAAAAAAGAGTTTTTTTTTAATTGCAATAATATTTCACAATATTACCGTTTTTACTGCATTTTTAATCAAATAAATGCAGCCTTGGTGAGCATTAAAGTAAATTTTACCGACCCCAAGCTTTTGAGCAGTACATATAGTTTCATTTTAAGCTACTATTTAGATTTAAACTGCCTTTTCAAAGAAGTACTTTGTAGTTTCCTCAACACGTTACCATTACTAGCTGTTTGTTAATTAATTCTATTGACCTAAAAACCACAAACACATCACCTGATAGAGACCTATGTTCAGTTTGGGCTACGATATTGACCGCCGATGGAGATCAGCTCTCCGTCAGAATCCTGATAGACTTGTTTTGCTTCATCTGAAAGATTTTTTATTTTTTCTTTCACACAAGGGCCGCCCAAGAGACCGCAACAAGAGAATTCAATGACCCATAATAGATGCCATTTGCGTGGCCTCCTGTCTAATTGTTCTCCAATGGATATGATAAAATTAGCAGCCCGCACTGATTGCCTGCTTGCCATTTTCAAATGAATAGGAAGATCATTTTGCGTAGCAGAGCCCGTACATCATATATGCCATCCCAGTCTGACTTCTATCTCGTTTAAAAATAAAACGCACCTGAAACGCTCTGATTTTCCATCACGAGAAGAAGGCATTTTTATAAATTGCTGATAAAAGCGTGGCAGTCGTCTCTTTCTGACATATTTGTTCTTTAACAACAAATCACAGGCTCCTGAAGCCTGGCACCTGAATATGGAACAATGGGGAGATGAGGTTGAGATTGTCTTCATTAGACGCATTAATATTCATGGAAAGTAGAAAATCTGACACCAGAGAGGACTTGGTAACCTTTTCTCATATTAGATTTTTTTCCCTTCCTATTCCTTAACACAATTAAAGTCCGGCAATGACTTAATTAATGCCGTTTCTGTCAGGCGCTTTAAAGAACTGTCAATTTGGCCCTGGTCCGCCTGTCAGGGAGACAGAAAGACAGTCATCCGACTCTGCTGCGAGACAGCCGGAATCACAGTGCTGGAGAAAGTCAAATTCCCAGACACCTTGCCAAATTGATTCTTTTAAGGGTTTTCTCGCAGATTATCCTTTTTATCCTCTCTCTCTCCTCTGTCAGCGATTTGTAGGATGAATCTAAATCCTGTGTAGATTTTCTGATGTTTTTCTTTGCGCCTATATAAATGTCTGTCTCGGGCTGCTATTCGCTTCCTTTGTTTTCCTTGGAATCTGGGCGAAGGGTCATCTTTCCGAACCCTCAGCTGCCAAAGTCTTATTTTGGCACATCTCCGATATCTTATTTTGATCTGTCTCAAAAAACACACTACAATAAAATCAAGTCGTGTGTGCGTGTGTAGCTGACGGAGAGCACAGACAAAAAGGCTTTTTCAAATAGTTTTTAAATCATTTATTTTTAAAAGAAATGTGCAACAAAAAATTATACAGTTTTGATTTTGCATCTAAATGCGACATAAAACAATATCATTATAATAATAATAATCATTAAAATTTCTGAACTAGTTCATTTAAATATATACATATATGTATATATATATGTATGTATGTATGTATGTATGTATGTATGTATGTATGCATGTATGTGTATATGTATATGTATATATACATATACACATATATAGTTAAAAAAAACATTAAAAACAATACAGTTAAACTGCAAATGTTTCTGTTTGTATCATTTATAATGATTAAAAAAAAATTCTGTTTGTATCATTTATAATCATTTATAATTTACCTTTCAAAAACTCATAACACAAATAATAATAATAATTATTATTATTATAAAATTATTTAAACTGTATTCACATTTTGTAATTATTTAATTATTAATATTACAGTAAATAAACTGATTATAACATTTGTTTTGTTTATCATTTATAATAATTTAATAGTGTAAGTTTGCCATTTATAATAATTCATAATAGCTTTATTTATAATAATTTATAATAATAATAATAAATATTATTTAGGTTTTAATTATTTAAATTGTATTAAAATTCATAATTATTTAATTATATAATTATTAAATATTACAGTGAATAAACTGATTATAAAACTTCTGTTTTTTGATTATAATTTACAATAATTTAATAGCTTTACTTTACTATTTATACTAATTCATAATACCTTTATTTATAATAATTTGTAATATGTAATATTTAACCATTTATTATAGCATACAAACATAAATATATAACATGATATATATATACCAATATCACATTTAGCATCACCATCTCTTAGTGAAGATAAACAAATAAATGACATTTGTGAGAAAGAATCAGACAAATAGATTAAATTATACAGTACATTTAAAAATCAAATAGATTCCAAAAATCTAATGAAATCCAATTAGATCATATTGTTCTATGAAGATGTATCACTAATTTAAGATCGATCCACCCATCATGTGCATGCGCCTTCATTCAACGAAATAACTTTGTGCTATTCTTTCTCCTTCTTTCTTTTGATGTGTACCTCAATCATTACTCTTGACAATGTTTTTGAACAAGAGCCTGTGTGATTAAAATGAAGTTAAAGCGTTTAAACTCCAAATGACAGTTGAGATTGTGAGACGGTGAGAATGAAAACATCACAGACTTACACACTCATTTCCCTGAGAGCTGCCCTGTCGTGACGCCGAGCTGCAAGCTGTCCAAACAAGATGACAGCTGAAATGGCTTCTGCTAATGACTGATTTTTCTCTAGCATGCGTTTTGATCAAAAATAACTTGGGCTCGTCAAGTGGCACCGGCCAGAATTGTAGTAATGGCTGCAGAGACGTGGAGAGCTACTCCAGAACAAGAACTCATAGATGTGATGGCAGTGTGGCAACAAACTTTTGATGATTTCCAGACAATGCTTTCGAGACATGCTAGGTATTTATGCCACAATGAGACCAGTGCTTGTAGTTAGTGGGGCTTGCAATGCAGCATCACTAGTACTATTACTCACACTTAAGCTCTGAGATCTGAACAAATCACTAACTCCAAGTATTAAACCATGTCTAGCAACCACCTAGGTCACCCTAGCAACCACATAGATCCACACTGAAACTCTCATAATATTAAATGCATGTTCACCTCAAGTTCTCATTACCAAAATGGGTTCAGAAACTCTACTTTTGAATATTTATGTACTTCTTATTACTCTTGGCAATCCTCATTTGATTTTTTGTGCCTGCTTTATTAGATTTACTGTAATGCAATCAATTTAATTTAAATAATCAGCATAAATTAGGCAGTACAACAAACAATACCATTCAGGAATAAATACTTTACAATTTCAATAACATATCAATAGTATTATAATATATTATCATAATTTTATGTTTGCTCAAAAAGGAGAAGAAAAACAAATACATGAAATAGTAAATATTTAACTGTATGTACCTGAATAAAATATAAATATTAAATATAAATACATTTAATAAATACATTGTTTCCGGAAAAATATTCTATAAATTAAGAAAGAATAAATTATATTAATAAAGGAAATGAGAAAAAAACAAAAATTACTTAAATATAAATATTAATATATGTCTCCTGAAAAAAAAATATATATATATTTTTCAAACTATTTATCATATTATTTGTTTTTTTTTTGAAAAAGACATCCAATACTTTTTCTTTTCAGAAACTATAAATATTTAAGTCAATACCTGACCAAAGTCTAAACATGAACTATACAAACATTAAATATATTATGTAACACAAACTTATTACAAACTTATTTTAGTGATAAAAAAATTATCACTAAAATATAAATGTGAAATATGACTACATTACATACACAAATATGAATACATTAAATGTTTCCTGAAGAAAATAAAATAATTTATATTTTTCAAATAATTTATGTAAATTTAATTTAAGTGAACATATGAATAAACCTTTAAATATAAATTAGTGCTGTCAAACGCATCCAAAATAAAAGTTTTTGTTTACATAATACGTGTACTGTGTATATTTATTATGCATATATAAATCCACACACATAGTAAATATTTTGAAAATATTTGCATGTATATATTTCTATTAGCCAGGGTAGCGGCACTAGTGGCTGTGGACTATTTTGAAAATACAGTCGCGGGAAAAATTACAGAGCCGTGGGTTGCAGTTTTTTGGGCTACTTTTATAATCTACCGCGGCCGCCCAAAGTGTATATAGACAAATAAAAATTAAAATAGATCCTTTTGCTAATGTGTATCATACTTGGAATGTATACCTGGCAACTTCAGAACGGAGAGGCGCTTGTAACATCACAAACAACGTGAGTTTCAGCCAGAACATACAATACAGCAGAAATAAACATGACAACAGCCACTATAGATTATAGAAGATAATAAACACACGATTACGATAGAATATGGTTTCTATGTGATTTTCTTGAGATGAATGTGTACATCTGAAATGCTAATTTGTGCAGCGATATAAAAGGCTATAAAAAGCATATTTTAACAACAGTAAACGACCAAATTCCACAAAAGGAAAAGGAAGTTATTACAAACACGAGTTCTGAGTAAAAGTGTACTATTAATCTCATAAATTGTCTTATGAAGCATGATGCTAATATTAGCTCTAATGCACCTGCAGAGCAGGTCCAGTTCTTCTTCATAATGAATTTTGTCATAATACTTCACGTAAGGTCGCAAGAAAATGTTTTGTTGTATTTATTTAGAGATACTTTTGATAATAGTTGGGTAAACGTATTCTGGGATTGAAGTGATGTGACTTAGTAAATGTATTATTGCCAGTATAAAGGCGGATAATGGCTGAATAAAACAAAAGTATAATAAGGATTATGTCTCATACCTGGCGGAGGTGTGAAAGGTTATGTTTCCTTAAACTAGTTTGTCATGCATGTCTTTATTTCAACACATTTACAGGTAAATCCTAGTATTTTATATTTGCGATAAATCATGATTAATCACAGTCCATGACTGTGATTAACGCGATTACATTTTTTAATCGCTTGACAGCACTAATTTATATATACATAAGAAATATACACATTATACACACATATATTATGTAAACAAAAATTATTTATTTTGGATGTGATTAATCGTTTGACAGCACTAATATAAATACATTAAATGTTTCTTAAAAAAAATTGTAATGAAAATAATGTCAGTCCATTTTTAACATAAATTCTCATTCATTCCTTTGTTTTAAATTGAAACCTTTCCTGAACATGACACTGAAAGGTTTCGTCTAAACTGAATAAAACCTTTAGCTGGTATTTACAGTAAAACGAAAGCATTTTTCTCTGCTAGCGTAACGTTTGCAGCACAACGGCAGAGCTGCAGATTGAATCGGAGTGCTCCGTCACATCTATCATATAATGTGTGAAGTCAGTGAATTAAAGCATCCCCTGTGTATTAATGAGCCAGTATCCCCCTGTACGCAGAACAAGGTGTAATGTTCCTGTCAGCCGGCCGGCATGGAGGAACAAGATTGAAACAACCAAAGCACTGCTCTCGCCACTGAATACAAAACAATAGAGGCCTCTCACAATAATCACGTCCTCGTATGAAAAGAGCCGACTAATTGGAATTATACTAGTACAGAGAGTGAGCTCATTAAAACCTGGAGCACCACCTCATGATAAACAGTCACTTTAAGGGGCCGGCACTAATGTGATGAGGCAAAGGATCTATTTCTCACTTCTCAATGAACACATCTTCCGTCTAAGCTCTCTCATTGGTGCGTTTGGGAGCGGAGGCCTCTTAATTGCCATCGGAAATTACAATAAGCTTATTGCTATGTGCTAATCAACGGGGAGAATTAAAAATGTTGCTTTAAAAGGAGCCATATTCTGAAGCATTTTCCACCCTCTCTGACCCCTACAAATACAGTAACAGCTCAATCAACTATTATATATTCACACTCTTGTTGTTTTTATGTAGAACATAAAAGGAGATATTGTGCAGAATGTTTGAGCTTCTCTTTTCCAATAAAGCAGACTACAAAAAATGGTTTTCTTCCTCAGTATTTTTGTCTTGTTTTCCAGTACAAATATCACAACATTTTTAAATGAAGATACAAGCAAAATTATATTAAGATAAGTCTTGTATTCTGAAAAAACTAAACTAAAATTAAAATTTAGCAATGTTATACTTAAAACAAGAAACAAATACAGGTGCATCTCAATAAATTAATGTCGTGGAAAAGTTCATTTATTTCAGTAATTCAACTCAAATTGTGAAACTCGTGTATTAAATAAATTCAATGCACACAGACTGAAGTAGTTTAAGTCTTTGGTTCTTTTAATTGTGATGATTTAGACTCACATTTAACAAAAACCCACCAATTCACTATCTCAACAAATTAGAATATGGTGACATGCCAATCAGCTAATCAACTCAAAACACCTGCAAAGGTTTCCTGAGCCTTCAAAATGGTCTCTCAGTTTGGTTCACTAGGCTACACAATCATGGAGAAGACTGCTGATCTGAAAGTTGTCCAGAAGACAATCATTGACACCCTTCACAAGGAGGGTAAGCCACAAACATTCATTGCCAAAGAAGCTGGCTGTTCACAGAGTGCTGTATCCAAGCATGTTAACAGAAAGTTGAGTGGAAGGAAAAAGTGTGGAAGAAAAAGATGCACAACCAACCGAGAGAACCACAGCCTTATGAGGATTGTCAAACAAAATCGATTCAAGAATTTAGGTGAACTTCACAAGGAATGGACTGAGGCTGGGGTCAAGGCATCAAGAGCCACCACACACAGACGTGTCAAGGAATTTGGCAACAGTTATCGTATTCCTCTTGTTAAGCCACTCCTGAACCACAGACAACGTCAGAGGCGTCTTACCTGGGCTAAGGAGAAGAAGAAGAACTGGACTGTTGCCCAGTGGTCCAAAGTCCTCTTTTCAGATGAGAGCAAGTTTTGTATTTCATTTGGAAACCAAGGTCTGGAGGAGGGTGGAGAAGCTCATAGCCCAAGTTGCATGAAGTCCAGTGTTAAGTTTCCACAGTCTGTGATGATTTGGGGTGCAATGTCATTTGCTGGTGTTGGTCCATTGTGTTTTTTGAAAACCAACGTCACTGTACCCGCTTACCAAGAAATTTTGGAGCACGTCATGCTTCCTTCTGCTGACCAGCTTTTTAAAGATGCTGATTTCATTTTCCAGCAGGATTTGGCACCTGTCCACACTGCCAAAAGCACCAAAAGTTGGTTAAATGGCCATGGTGTTGGTGTGCTTGACTGGCCAGCAAACACACCAGACCTGAACCCCATAGAGAATCTATAGGGTAGCCTATTGTCAAGAGGAAGATGAGAAACAAGAGACCAAAAAATGCAGATGAGCTGAAGGCCACTGTCAAAGAAACCTGGGCTTCCATACCACCTCAGCAGTGCCACAAACTGATCACCTCCATGCCACGCCGAATTGAGGCAGTAATTAAAGCAAAAGGAGCCCCTACCAAGTATTGAGTACATATACAGTAAATGAACATACTTTCCAGAAGGCCAGCAATTCACTAAAAAATGTTTTTTTTTTTATTGGTCTTATGAAGTATTCTAATTTGTTGAGCTAGTGAATTGGTGGGTTTGTGTTAAATGTGAGTCTAAATCATCACAATTAAAAGAACCAAAGACTTAAACTTCTTCAGTCTGTGTGCATTGAATTTATTTAATACATGAGTTTCACAATTTGAGTTGAATTACTGAAATAAATGAACTTTTCCACGACATTCTAATTTCTTTAGAATTTTTTTAATGTATGTATTTATTTAATTTAAATGGAAAACAAAATTATTTGTCTTACCCCATTGGCAGACATTTAACTACTTTTTTTTCTGAAAAAATTAACAAGATTGAGTGACTTATGCTTTAAATAAGAAATAATATCTGCCAATGGGGTAAGAAAAATAATTTTATTATTCCCTTTTTTTATTAACAAATGTATGTATTTAAAGGGAAAACAAGTTTATTTTTATTACCCCATTGGCAGATTTTTTTTCTTGTGTTAAGCTAAGTTGCTTAATTTTGTTTATCTGTTTTTTTTTGTTTAGTTTTTTTACTTTCTATAATGTTTCCTGAAAAAAAAATCTAAAATTAAGTGACTTATGCTTAAAACAAGAAATAATAACAATAATAATAACGGGGTAAGAAAAATAAACTTGTATTTTATTAGTAGACGTATGTATCTATTTAGTTTAACACATTTATTTTTCTTACACCATTGGCAGACTTTTTTTTTCTTGTTTTTTAATTTTGCTCTATATATTTTTACTTATTTTGCTGTGCAGATAGCGATTTTTACTGTCAAGCTCAAAAAAATAAATAAAACAAAAGAAATAAACCACCGGCACGATGCAACCAAAGGTTATTGGCATCACTGCAGTCAGAATAAAAAAAAATCAGTGAATAATGACTTCATTTTCAGTCTGTAAAATATAATACAACATTAGAAATATAGTGCTGAAGTCATATGGACCACTTTTATGTTTTTCTTTTTTTTTAATGCTTTTTAGGCAGTAAAACGCAATGTGTGCTTTCATTTTGTGGAAGAAAGCAGTTTAAAAATAAACAAAAGAAAGAAAACAACACACAAATTTTCATTTTTGGAAGAACCAATCCTATTAACAGGCTATTTTGGCTACTGTACCTTTAAGAGTTCTATAGGATACTGAAGAGACATCGATACACCGATGTAAACCCATTTTCTGAGCGAAAAACACAGCAAACTGCAGCAGTTACCTGGGTTTGGAGAGAATTGTGGCTGCACATCTCTCGCACCGATAAATCCCATTTAAACCACAGTCATTAAACAAAGAAGTCACATTGTGTTCGTCTCTCTTATGCAATGATTCCATCATGATTACTGTAGTCACTAATGAGCCCCTGTGTACAATATGAAGATTGACACCGGCTGGAGAGCTGAGTGAAATTCATATTTCCTAAGAGTGGCTGAAATGATTTCTTCCCTAACAACATCTATTTAGAGCACAGGTAGTTAAGGCAGAGCTCCCGTATAATGGGCTATTTCATTGTTACATTATTTTAAATATGTCAAACCATGAGGCCATTTGAAAGGCACGTCAATTACAGTGCTGCATTGGACATCTCAGGTGTCAAAACAATGTGACGAGACCCGCCATCTTGTCCCTGGCTGCTTCCAGTTGCCTTGCACCATTATAAGCAGGCCATGATGACACCCGGACAGTGGAGTGACAGTTCGGAGAGCAATTGACTCATTCCGCTCATTGTTAAATTGATCTGGCCTAAAAATAACCCTTCATCCCCTCTCCTTTCCATCACACTTCATTACACCGCACGGGGAAAGAATCCTCTGTGCTATTTTGCCTGTATTCAAATCTCTTTTATACCGTCTCGTGTTTAAAGACTGCCCATAAATCCCATATCAGATCTTAATGACCGTAGCCGGCCGGCCGGTAATATGTCATTGTTCACAGACGATCACTCGGGAGAGAATAGACCTTGCCAGTCTTCGTAATTGCACACACAGAGAGATTTATATGACCATTACGCTCTCCCTCGAGAAATAATTCAGACACTGAATAAAGTGCAAAATCTGCCGGTTACACGTCCCCAAACTTTCACCGGGCCTTACCTAATGGATTCCCGTGTGCTCCGGCGGCCCGTTTCTCTATCAACGGGGGCCGGCGCTCGATCTGGAACCATTATGCACGGTTCGACGCTGGAAATCAGCTCGCAAAACCTCCTGGTCTACAACCAGGAATCGCTAACCTCAAAACAATAACACTGCGGACTTGCAAGACTAACAGATCATCAATACCAAATCACTCTTGAAGGAAGTGCATCTCCAGATATTTTGTTTATGTATTTGATGCATTGAATATTGCATCAAAAGCAGCCTGTGATTGCATAAAGATACTGAATTCATCTAAATGATGAAATGTCTTCTTAAAACACAGACCTGTTTGCAGTGTTGCTTTAGTATTGATCGTGTTTAAGTAATAATTGAATGCACTTTTGTCTGTGTTTTTTGTTTTTTAGCTATTGCACTTGAATAACATCTTTACCATTATTTTTTAATGTGTTAAAGTTTTAGAAATTTGAGTGCATTTCTTACATTTTTATTAGTTATTTTTTCTTTTTTATTATTTTTATTTCAGGTATTCAGTTTTTTTTTTTGTTTTTTTTTGGGGGGGGGGGCGGTACATTAAGTTAAAGTTAATGAAAATGAGAAATTTTGCATTGGCAAAAAGATGGAATAAAATACTTTTTTTAAATAAAAAAGCTATTCAGATGTTATATACTGTATATAATTTCATGAAAATGTGTATATATTTTTTTATTAATGTTTATTTTAGTACATCAAGTTAAAATAAATAAAAATTAACAATGTTGCCTTGGCTGAACTATAGCTGAGTTTAAATCATTTTATCATTTTATATAAATATACAGATTTATATTTGATTTTTTTAAACTATAGATGTTATATATTATTTTATAACATCTGTGTAGCATTAGTTATTTTTAATAGTAGTTTTAGTATTTCTCTTAGTGTATCGAGTTAAACTAAACAAAAATAAGAAATGTTGCCTTGGGAACTAATATAATAATATTCTATTTTATTTCAAGTAACTTGTTTTAGTTTCACTTAACTACATTAACCCAGGTTCTCTGAAAACTCTGGCCAAGCATAGATTACAATAGGAGAAAGAGGTACACTATATTGCCAAAAGTATTGGGTCGCCCCTTCTAATGAACAGGTTTGACTACTTTAGTAATTTCTGTGAGTACAAATCTTAATGTTAAAGCATATAATGATATTCTACTCATCACCAAACACCAATGACTTGTACATACACTATATAGACAAAAGTATTGGGACACCCCCTTCTTTAGAACAGAAAAATGCACTTCCAAATCTGTGGCAACAACGAAGTGAACATAATTCATGTATTTAAAAATTGTATTTCCATCTGTTGCAACAGTTTTGGAAGTGTCTAAAATGACAACGCAATCTCACGGCAATTCGTACATATTTTACGAGGTGGCTAATTCGTACGACCTCACTCGTACGATTTAGCACGATTTGTCTAAACCCCAGTGACGGGTAGGTTTAGGGGCGGGGTTAGGTGTAGGTCATTCGTACAAATTCATACGATTTGACAACTCGTAAAATACGTACGATTTAGCAAAAAACTTATGAATTTGTAGGAGTGAGGTCGTACGAATTAGCCACCTCGTAAAATATGTACGAATTGCCATGAGATCGGGCTGAAAATGACGGTACCCATATGAACAAGTCATTGGTGTTTGGTGATGAGTTTTTGGCTCAAGGTTCATTTACAGTCACACCAGAGGTGTTCAACTGGGATTAGGACTTGGTTTTATGCAGACCAGTCAAGTTCTTCCACACTGACTGAATCAATCATTTTCTTTTTGAACCTTGTCTTATACACAGAGACATTGTCATGTTAGAATAGAAAAGAGTCCTGTCCAAACTGTTGCTATAATATTAGAAGCACACAATTTCCTAGAATATCATTATATGCTTTAACATTAAGATTTGTACTCATAGAAATTACTAAAGTAGTCAAACCTGTTCATTAGAAGGGGGCGACCCAATACTTTTGGCAATATAGTGTATGTATGAATCACATTGCATCAAAAAATCCTTCCAGGGTCATTTGTTAACTGTGGTAGAGGTTAGAAATTCCCCTAGAGGAAAAACCTGACGGACAGATACACCGCCGAAAAAAGACGCATGAAATTGTAGAGTTGTTTGTTAGAGGTGATTTACTGTCAAACCCGAGTATTAGAGAACTGATCTCCTCGCGGAGGGAAGTAGTATTGAGTAACATTTGTCTGTTCTTTGATCAATCTGTGTGTTGGAGTCAAACTCAAAGGCTGTCGAGCGCACCCTGGGCTCACCGGGGTTTTTGATACTTTCCTAAGGCAAACAGATCAGATGATTGAAAGCGCTGCACGCCGGATCTCCCCGAGTGTGTGCTGTGTAGATTTTGTTGTTCGTGCTCCTTGCGTTCTCCCCGGGGAGCCGGCAGGTGCAGGCTGACGCAGGTTTGATCACCGTGGACGCACGCGAGACCTGGCGAGACCACTGCGACCAAAAGAAACGCGTGTTTGACAAGCTAATGAACTGTCTCCCAGGGTTATGCATTCAGAGAGGTTATTATTGAGAGAGGACATGACAGTCCATCCGAGGTGCTAGTAATCACTCCAAAGACAAAAACACGTGATCGTATTTTATGGACGAGACTAATGTGCTTTACAGCACAGGTGATACAAGTCGCTTTGATAAATTACAGTTTGTCTGTGTATGAGCAAATTGAACAATTTGTCCTACATCATACCAGAATGTCAACACATTTATTAACATAATAATAGAGACAAAGAATATCCAATCATACTATACTGATATTAGTGTATTCAAGCAAGGTTGAGGAGTGCACACTTCAGATGGATAGAACGATAGAACGATAGATAGATAAAACGATAGACAGACAGACAGACAGATAGATAGATAGAACAATAGAATGATAGACAGATAGAACGATAGAACAATAGAACGATAGATAGAACGATAGATAGATAATATAGATAGAATGATAGAACGATAGATAGATAGATAGATAGATAGATAGATAGATAGATAGATAGATAGATAGATAGATAGATAGATAGATAGATAAGTGACAGATAGTGACAGATAAATAGAATAATAAATAGAATGATAGGTAGAGCAATAGATAGAATGATAGATAGATAGATAGATAGATAGATAGATAGATAGATAGATAGATAGAAGATAGATAGATAGATAGATAGATAGATAGATAGATAGATAGATAGATAGATAGATAAAGTGACAGATAAATAGAATAATAAATAGAATGACAGGTAGAGCGATAGATAGAATGATAGATAGATAGAATGATAGATAGATATATAGATAGATAGATAGATAGAATGATAGAACGATAGATGAAAGATAGAACGATAGATAGATAGATGGAATGATAGAACGATAGATGATAGACAGAACGATAGATAAATAGAACGATATATAGATAGAACAATAGATAGATTGATGTGCATATAATTAGATAGACAAATAGTTAGTTAGAACAATAGAACACAAACAGATGGGTGTATAATCAGCAGATGTATAGATAAAGCGTACAGTCGGATAGAGAAGGATCATCATGAATAGTGCCGTCTTTGCCCTGAGCATCGCTCTCTCCATCCTTCCTCAAGCTCCTCCTCCTCCTCCTCACCCGACACTGTCCCGGACTCGAGGGGCTCACTCAGCAGTGACAGTCCTAGTCAGATCATACCCTGCAATCAAATCCAGTTTTATTAGATCTGTCTTGCCGGGCCAGCGCTCCACTGCAAAAACATGTTTTGTTCTCTTTAACCTATTCCACCGGGGACGCAAACCAACAGTGACACTGTCATTTGCGAGCGATGCAGTAAGACTCCCTTGTGGTCCAAATGTCAGATTATACTGTGCAGTACTAGTTATCCACCCTAAATATAGCTCTTCGGGTATCAAGGGCTGTCGCAAGAAATTCACGGTTTCACATACTTGGCCTTTAGTGGAGCCTGTGACACTGTCACACACCTTAAGATGTTGTAGAGATGAGATTAACAGTAAATTTATAACTATTTCTGTAAAGTCACTGCCTGATTCAGGTGAATCTCAAAACCTCACCTGATCACTGCTTTTAGTTGTCTTCTCTGCCAACATCAACTCAAAACTGACCCTGGTTACTTTATTAATAAATAATGTTTCTATAATAATGACCCTTGGTCATATTGCGTACAATAAACCAAAGAAAAATATATTGTCTCTGTAAGCTTTAATTCACAATCCAATCACCTTTTCAGACTTGTACATTCATTATAAATGATAAAATTATTACATTCATTCATTATAAAAAGAATACTAAATAATAATACTAATAATAATACGAAAAAAAGCTAATAAAAAAATAATAAAATACCCAACTTCCACTACTAATAAAAACACAATTAGTGTTTAAAAATAATAGTTATTATTGTTATTATTATTAATAAAGTATATAGTAACAATAATAATAATAATAATAAAATAACACTTAATTTAATAATAATAATAATAATTATTATTATTATTATTATTATTATTATTCAGATACTATTACTATTATTATTATGGCTATTATGGTTATTAAAATAAGAATAATAAATAAATAAAAATAGTATTATTAGTATTATTATTAACAACAAGTCCAATCCTTTGTTGAAGTACTGTCCTTCATTATGCAATGCAAAAGCTGTCAAATTCAATGGCAATATTCAATTTCATTCATTCACTGGAAATGGGCAATTAAACCAGCAATTAAATTGTTTTTAGATTTTCACAAGCTTTCACTGGATAACAAATCAAGTTTATACAAATACAAGCATATATACAAGAACATTTCTAACATCACTGTGACCTATTCAAGCTCTGGCTTCTGCCTGGATCACATAACTCTAGTCTTTTAACTCTCCATTGTTTATATTTGTGTCAATTTGCTGTAAGCCAAAATGCATTATGGTGAAACAGGAACTGATCATCAGTCTAGCCAGAGAGAGAGAGAGAGAGAGCGAGAGCACAATGTTGGCCAGGAGCGTGGAATGGCCCCGGTGTGTAGCACTGATGGTATATCTGCTCTCATGGCTCATTTGTTTCAGGTCACATCAGAAGGAGATGGCTTCAGTCACAACAATGACACGTGTGAAAGGCCATCTGCTGCTCCAGATAAAGATAAGTGTTGTGCAGGTAGGCCGTGACGACTCTGATAATGGTGAAGGTTGCATTGTCCATCACTGAAAGACCATCCACTCTCACATCTGCACAACAAGCTGTGAGTGTTTGTTTAGAGCGAAGCACAGGGAGTTTCCAACAATATGAAAAACACTGGTGCTGTGGCTTAGGACTAACATGTTGAGCTTTGGAGCTCAAATGCTCAAATCTAACAGGCATCACATTTGCAAAATATCAAAAAAGCCAAATATAACTCTCCAGGAAGCCATTCAAAAAAGAAAATACCGAAAGCCTGTTTTGACTGAAAAATACAGCGTAAACACTTCAATGCACTACAAGAGGATATCAAATAATGCCAAACAAGTTTCAAAGCACTTACATGTCTAGCAATTTGTCAAAACTGCATCTCAGCTTTGAAAATTCAGATCTATTCTCAGCTTTCTGGTTGTTCAGAAACAGATCTTGTCTATACGGAGGAAAATGCAATGTCAGAGATTTCCATAATCAGAATCTTACCAGACCAAATTACCTGAGCTACAGCAGCTTGATTTAAACGCTTGGTGGAAAGTTCACCCGTAGAGCGCAATGGACAAATACACTCAACAAAAAACATGAACGAGCCACAAATATCACTGTGCAGGAAGGTGCCACACATGAAAGACAATCACTGTGACCTTCATTTTGAAAAGAAGCCAGAGAGATTTGTGTGCGTGACAGCATAAAAATCATTAAACGAGTGCACAAAACAGAATCGCAACTGTGACCAGGATTGCAAAAGACAGCGATCAACATGCAAAGCTGCAGGAGCATGACAGGAAGTGAGATCACAAAGACTATTTCAGCATGTGTCGTCACGATTTCACACGAGTTTAATACTCAACTCACAGTAGTAGTTTCTGTTGTTGTTTAGAGTTAAACAGAATTGCACTAATGAAGTAAATGTGAGTGGTGCTATAGCTTGCCCATGCCAATATACAGAATCTCCAGATCAAAACACAGACGATGAAGAAGAAACAAGTGATCGCGGATGTAAGCAGGGGCATGTGATCATCAAACATTAAAAGGGTCCTGTCATGCGTTTTCACTTTTTCAACTTAGTATGAAACGTTGCTGTTTGAGCATTAAATAAATCAGCAAGGTGCCAAAGCTCAAAGTCCACTAAAGGAGATCTGTAGGATCCTCTTGTTCGTAAACATTCTCAGGGTCTGTTCACCAATCACAACAACACTGTACCAGCTAACCAATCAGAGCACATTTCATGTTTCAGAAGGAGGGGCTTATTCAAAACAGGAAGCAAACAGCGTTTGAGACACTCTGGGAAGAGAGGACTGGAGGTGATGTAAAATATGTGAAAAATAATGTGTTTTTGGAATGATCAAAATCAAAACAAATGAAAAATATTTAAGATACAATCTAAGAAAACAATTCGTAATATATTTATACTGTTTTAAGATATTTTTACCTGAAAATAAGTCAGAAACAGGAGGTGGTTTACTGTCTCAAGCCAAAAAAGCTATTTTTAACATATATTTTTATCTAATTATCCACAACATTCTGGTGTTATGGCAACCAGTTTTGGCAAGAGTCATTTTCACTTGTTTTACAACATAAATATTTTTAACTTTAATTTATTTTTAGATATTAATTTATACAATTTTTCTGTTTAAATATCTAAGTGAGAAACTTACATTTTAAAAAGTGAACAATTCTGCCCATGCAATATGACAAAATACACTTATATTCATGAGACAATTTCATGGCAATCTATGAAAACAAGTCTTAATCTTATTAATACAGTTTTAAGAATATTTATTTATTTTTCTAGTTTAAATATCTAATGTGAAAAATACGTATCTACTATAAAGTTCAAAACAGTAAAAATCTGCCCATCCAGTATGACAAAGATTCAAGAAATTCAAGATACAATCTATGAAAATAAGTTTTAATATATTATATATACAGTTTTAAGGATTTTTATTTGTTTGTTTATATCTAAATGTTCAGTTTAAATTTCTACTGTATGTGGAAAACAAGTAAAAAATCTGTCCATTCAAGATTCAAGATATTCAAGATACAATCTATGAAAACAAGTCTTAATATCTTATTAATACAGTTTGTTTGTTTATTTATTTATTTTTCTTACTTTAAATATCTACTGTATGTGATAAATAAGTATCTACTGTAAATTTCAAAACAGTAAAAAATCTGCCTATCCAGTATGACAAAGATTCAAGATATTCAAGATACAATCTGTTTGTTTGTTTTTTTGTTTTTTGCAGCGTAAGCCTTGATTGTTTGCTAAACCTGTTTGGAAACACACACCCCTCATCTTCCATCGTTCATACAGACGTGTTTCGATACCGCCACGGAGTTTCCACATTTACCCTCTGAAGCCATACGGATCGAGTCTAACTTTGCAAACAGACCTTTCTAAATCACATTCAGTCTTAGCCATTCAGTCTCCTTCATATCCGTCTGCAGGTTCTGCACAACATTGAAAAGATCACAGTACTTTTTCCTGACATTCTCACTCAGCCTTGAAATTATGTTTAGTCTCATTCCTCCGAACCATTTGAAGAAGATCTTTTACGATCATTAGTCGTGCCGGTGCGAGACACTTCCTATGTGGTCATGATTATCCTGAGGAGAAAAAGTCCTCGTTTTCATGCATTATCACTAATGTGAAATAATTCAAAGCAGCATAGAAGGTTTTTTCAGACATCCGACCCTATAAATAATCAAGGGCCCATTCAAACCCTCCGAGTAATTACTCGCGTGTGGTGACAGCTGAAGGCAGGAGGAAAATGACAGGCCTCCAACAGGGAGATGTAGTGTAAATTTTATGAGTGACAAAGAAGATTAGCACAGCGACTGGCTACATGCTACCCTGACCTCCATGTGGGCGTACGAAGAAGAAGACGGACGGAGACTCCATCGCTATATCTGTACGTATTTGTGCCCACTGCTGACTTCTCATGACTTTTGATTTTGAATTTTAATTTGATCGAGATGTGTCACGACGCCAAGGTCTCCTTATATAAATATTCAGCTGGGCTTTTTAAAGAAACACTGAGTGTACTGAATAATTTCATTCATGACCTGGTCGTGATTACATCAAATTATGAAACCGATGCCTGAAACAAAAACAAAAAAAAACAAGGGTTTGAACCAAGCACAAGACAACATTAATGTGTAAGTGACAGTGAATATCAGTCAAAATACAAGACATGACACAGAAGTACAGTAAGTCAGTCATTAGTGAAAAACAGTGTAAAATTTATGTTAAAATAAACAGGACTGACCATAACAGATTTGAAATAAATGGGTTTATTTTGTACTAATAACTGCCTGGCTGTAAATGATCTCATTGACTGTGCTAGAAATTAAATTAAATAAATAATAAAATATTTACTTTTAAAAATTATGAATTTTAATCTGATCAAGATGCGTCTTTTATAAATATTCTGCAGGACTTTTCAACGAGACAGTAAATGTACTCTACCATTTCATAATTTATCAAATAAAATAAATAATATATTAAATATATCAATACTGTAAATAAAAGTAATAAAATAGCTGACATTTAGTTCTGATTAGGTTTATTTTTGAAATTTTAATCTGATCAATATACGTCACTATGCCAAGGTCTTTTATACACATTCAGCATGAGTTTTTTAAGAAAACACTGAATGTACTGAATTATGTGATGATCTAGTCATGAGTACATCAACTTATGAAACTGACGGCTCAAAATGAGAAACATGAAGTTGAAAAATATGGCTGGCTGTAAAGGACTGAAATAAATGCGTTTATTTTGTGCTAATGACTGAATAAAATAGAATAAAATGCATAGAAAAAAAAAATAATAATAATTTTAATTAAATGTTTATTTGTGATAATTACTGACTGGCTGTAAATTCTCACTTATTGTGCTAAAAATAAAATAAAATAAAATAATAAAGATATAAAGAACAAACACAGAATTTCATAGATGATCTAATCATGACTGCATCGAATTATGAATCCGCCACCTTAAAATGACAAACACAAGGTTTTCTGCACCGAACACAAGACAACATGGGTTTAATGTGTAAATGACACTGACAAAGTCGTCACAAAACATCCTTACTGGAGCATGATAGCTATTTTGCTCCGACATCCACCCTTTTCAAAGCGCTACTGAATAAGGCCTCCGTCTCCAGCGTTCCCGCCCAGCCTTGCGAGTGATGTGTCATTGATACTCCTTTGTGCTGCCTTTCCAAAGAAAGCTTTTGTTCGCTCTGTAATTACAGGGGTACTTCTCAACTGTACTTGCCGCTAAAGCACACACACAGCCTCTTAACGCCGGTCAGAGGGCTACGCCTGGGTTTCACAGGGTTGATGGCAACATCGAGCGCCTCGCTACAATTCCCTATGCGTCTTCCTTTCCAGACACTTTTCGGCAATGTTCTCGCGGCACTGTTCCTGCTGTTCCAACAGGCTTTTCGTCGGTTTTTGTCTCATCTTGTCAAGTGTCTGACATTCTGATTTAATCAACATCCGTGGCTGCCAGTTAAATTAGATCACTATCAAAAATGTGGCCGATACGGCGTGTTCCTCACTTGTCAGAGACCAACTCGTCTGCTCATTTATTTATCACACTCATCCTCCCATGGAGACACCTTGTAGTCCCACACAGAAACACGAGAGCTATCTGTCCATTACAGCTTGATTTGGATCTGCAGGCATAAGACATGAACAGGAAAAAGTCATGACAGTCTGAGAAAATAAAAAAGTATATGAGATTCTTATAAAAGAGTCAAAAAAGACCATGATTTTTCTAGAGCAGTGGAGCACTTAAGACAAAAGAGGCTTTGAATAAAAGTCCACATTATTATAGAAACTACAATTCTGAAAGTGTTCTTATTGTGAAGTGATTATGTATTGAATATTGATCAAAATACGGGAAATATATACGGCTAAAAGTGCAATTAGCCATTAGTGGAAAACTAATAAATAAACAGGAAAATAAAATAAACAGGGTTGACTTTAACAGGGTTGAAATAAACATTTATTTTGTTCTAATTACTGACTAGCTGTGAAATATAACAATTAATGTGCTGTAAATAATAAAATAAAATAAAATAAAAAACATTATTGAAAATGTATTTTGTGATAATTTCTGACTGGCTGTAAATTATCTCACTCATTGTGCTGTAAATATAAAATAAAATAAAATAAAATAAAAACATGGTTGAAATACATTTATTTTGTGCTAATTACTGGCTGGCTCATTTATTGTGCTGGAAATAAAATAAAAATTATATAAAAAATAAAATAAAATGCAATAAAAAAAAAGATAGGGTTGAAATAAAATGAGTTAATTTTGTGCTAATTACTGACTGGCTGTAAATTATCTCACTTATTGTGCTGAAAATAAAGTGTATATATATATATATATATATATATATATATAAAAATAATTATATCATGCAAGAAGAAAAATACCAAAGAGTGATATGGGTGAAAAGAATCTAGAGCAGCTATGTAGGAAATCAAATGGCATGATTATTATAAAATTATAAAATGTATACAAGGCAGCCGAGTAAAGCTTTTTAGCAAAATGATTACTATTTTCAATGTTTACAAAATGTACACTACGACTTGTCATAAACATATCATAATGTCCACAAATAATATTTTTCGCATCAAAACCCATGTGAATATATGACAATGAGTTCTCAGCTAATTCAAAACCATGTCTATTGTATGCAAGCTGAATGTGAGTGGTGCAACATGAAAAGCTAAAGAAAGATGAAATCTTGCACACGAGAGATATGGACATTTTGAAAGGGATTGCAGAGATGCTATTCATTTCAAAAGTATTTTTTCATTGCCAGCGGCAAATCAACTAAATGGATGTCAGTCATTCCATTCGGCACGGTGGGCAGAATGCTTTTCACCAAACCCTGCGATTGTGTTCCTCCGTTTTCATTCATCTGCAGTTGGCAATATGAGAAAATATGGTGCACGTGCATGCAACCCTCGGATGTGCACAATTTATATAAGCACAAGGGGTTTCATATTAAACTGATTGGTCTGTTCTGGAAATGGGGTGAATCGTTCTAGAAGCAATGGGGCAAATCTATGCTCCAATAGACCACTCTGAGAATTAAATGTCACATTTTTAATGCTTCCATTACAACGTTGAAATATTTAGCCTGCGTACTTTAATGTTGCTCATGTAGAGCATCTAAGCACCGTGTGAAGACACTTTCTGTGCATTTGTTGGGCCACCTGGGATGAAACGGCTTCTCTCTATTGCTATCGATGTAATAACATGGTTTATGATGAGTGAAATATATAGAGCCTCACTGTCACCTGTCTTCAAATCTCTTTCTGCTGATAGTTTTCAATTCACTTTTGCTAAAGTATGCAGATTTTGACAACAAGAGTTATAGGAATAGTTCACCCAAAATGAAAATTTGCTCAAAATGTACTCACTCTCAGACCATCTAAGATGCAGATGAGTTTGTTTCTTCATCAGATTTATAGAAATATAGCATTACATCATTTGCTCCCCAATGGATCCTCTGCAGTGAATGGGTGCCGTCAGAATGAGAGTCCAAACAGCTGATAAAAACATCACAATAATCTACACCACTCCAGTCCATCACTCTTTACAACAAAACTGATCACTGTCTAAATCGAGTCACTGCAGCACCGACATAAACAACATAACTAGCTCGAAATCTAAATCCAGAGGATCACTTGTAGCTATCATAGTTATATGTATGGTTAAGCACTAAGGCGTTATAGACATAAAGCTGCTACATAAAGCAATGTGTATCATCTGACCTCACAAAAATTTCCTAAAATAAACTTGGAAAAAAGAATGTCTAAAATAAAATAAAATCCTGACTAGTTGGCATCTGCGAGAATATTAAGGTTGAAATAAACAGGGCTGACGGCTGTGGTTATCTTTTTTTTATTAAAATAAAAAAATAATTAAATTACAAAACAAAACATCAAAATCAAAATCTTGATTAGTTGGCATATGTGAGAATATTAAGGCTGAAATAAACAGGGCTGACTATAACAGGGGTGAAATAAATGTGGGTATTTAAAAAAATAAAATAAAATAAAATCCTGATTAGTTGGCATGTGCGAGAATATAAAGGTTCAAATAAACAGGGCTGACTGTAACAGTGTTGAAATAAATGTTATTTTTTTAAAAAAATAAAAAATAAAACACTGACCAGTTGCAATTGTTCTATTATGCAAGAAAAAAGGCAAAAGACAAAAAAGCTGGAAAGGTTGAAAATCTAATGACATAATTGTAAGTGACCAATCAAAATTATGTAAATAAATAAATATTATAGTAATAAATAAGTAATAAATGTGTGGATGTGTAGTAAAATTATCACTATTTGCCATGTTAACAAAATGTATACACATGGTCAGAATTGTTGGTAAATATGATCAAAGAAGGCTATTAAAATAAATGTGCATTGTTAATCCCTTTGTTAATCACAAAAATCTAAGCTTTCATTGGAGAATAAGAATTTAAAATGGGGGGAAATATCATTATGAGATAAAAGTTTTTTCTCAAATACGTGTTGGACACAATAACTGGTACCCCTAGAAATTCTTATGAGTAAAATATCTCTGAAATATATTCCCATTCATATTCACAATTTTGAGCACACCAGTGTGATTATGAACATGAAATTATCCAGCCATGGCTTCCTGTTTCACAGAAATATAAATAGGAGGGAAAACAAAACAAAGGCCAAATTCCAAATTAATCACCCATCACAATGAGAAAAACCAAAGAATATATTTCTGATGTGCAGCAAAAGATAATTGAGCTTCACAAATTAGTGAAGTGGCTTTAAGAAAAGAGCTAGAGCAGTGAAAATTCCCATTTCCACCATCAGGGCAATAATTAAGAAGTTCCAATCAACAGAAAATGTTATGAATCTGCCTGGAAGAGGACATCTGTCTATATCGTCCTAATGCATGGTGAGGAGGAGAGTTTGAGTGGCTAAAGACTCTTCAAGGACCACAGCTGGAGAATTGTAGAGAAAGGTTGAGTATCGGGTCAGAAAACCTAAAAAAAAAATGTATCAAACAGCACCTACATCACCACATGTTGTTTGGGATGGCTTCAAGAAAAAAAAAAAATCAAGAAAAGAAAATGCTTTCACCCAAAAAAAATCTCCAGCATATTCAGTAATCAGACATGACTGGAACCCAGCATATTCAGTTATCAAATGGGACTGGCTTCTATGGTCAAATGTAACAAAAAATGTGGCTTTTTAGCAGCAAACACTCAAGATGGGTTTGGTGAACACAGGGATAAAAAGTTCCCCATGTGTACAATGAAATATACTGCTGTATATAATACTTTTTAATGTTGTGGGCCTATATTTCTACTGGAGGTTAGGGTTATTTCTACCTGGACATCTTGTTTAGACGCATGGCATCATGGATTCTATCAGATACCAACAGATAAAAAATCAAAAAGTGACTGACTCTGTGTCACTGAGCACAAAACCAAGCTTCTGCTATGGCCATTCCAGTCCTGTGACCTGAACCCTGTAGAAAATGAGTGAGGTGAACTGAAGAGAAGAAGTACTAACATGGAGCTGTGAATCTGAAGGATCTGGAGAGATTCTGGATGAAGGAATGGTCTCTGATCTCTTGTCAGGTGTTCTCTAACCTCATCAGGCATTATAGGAGAAAACTCCTGTACTATTTTGGCAAATGGATGTTTCAAAAAGTATTGAATAAAAGGGTGCCGTTAATTGTGTCCAATGTGTATTAGAGAAAAACATTTATTTCATAATATTTCCACCCATTTAAAACTTTTATTATCCAATGAAAAGTTAGATTTTTGTGATTTTTTTAAATAATAGATCAAAAGGATTAACAATGCAAATTTATTTCCACAGCCTTCTTTGATCATATTTACCAAGGGTACCAACAATTCTGACCACGTGTGTATACTACAACTTGTCATTAAAATCATAACTGATGCTCATAACAAACCACTGCTCCGGGTTTGTGTTCACGATGTGTGTGGGTGAAATGCAGAGCACCATACTTGGCCAGGCGTCATGTCCTTTTCCTTTAAAATCATAAATCTGTAAAGCTGCTTTGAAATAATGTGCAACATGAAAATAGCTATGCAAAAAAATTTGATTTGACATATTTCCTAAAAAATGATAATAATAAAATTGAAAAAAAAAAAAATCAAATATTGACATTTATGGATGTTGAAATGAAAAAATGTTTACAATTACTGAAAATTGTCAAAATAAATGCCAAAAAAATGCACTCGGCTTAACACAAACAATTTGGAAAGAGACAGTGCAAAAAGGGAAACAAAGACAAAAAAATAAAAGGTTGAACAGCATCCAGTGAAGGCTCACAGCGCATGAATTATGTGGAGGATGAGTGTGGTGGTGGATGGTGAGAAGGACTTAGATTGAGATGTCCACTTCCGGCTCACTGGTTTGATATTTCCATCACGGACAGCGAAGGAGACCCTGACAGTCGGGCTGTTGGAAGCCAGCTGTTTTCATGCTTTGAGAATTCCGGAATGTGCAGCCAAGTTGAAGGATTGTTAGGAGATTATTAAGCAAAGTGACATGCAGAAAACGTGAATCCAGTGATGGAACGGTTGAAGAGTTTCGGCGGCCCACATGCAGCAGATCTTTGGCACGCAGTCAGCCATGAGTGTTTCAGCATCAGTGCCGCTGTAACATCTCATCCGAGTTAATCAAGTAACATGAGAATGTGAAACACACACATCCTGTAGGGCGTTAGTCTCAATGTTTGGAAAGCACTTTCTTGATCTAGTAAGATCGTACTATAGTAATCTGCACTCAAATGAGTTCCCTAAACATACAATTACTCAAATATCTTGAACTGAGTAAGTCCCAATAAAATGACACATCAAACTAATCACACTTTAACTCTCCTGTTGTGTTCAACAGTTGGTTACAACTATTGTGACACTATAAAAAACAGGATTAATTTTAAAGCAGAAAGCTTCAGTGACTAAAACATGTAAAACGTGAGACAATTAATCATTTCCATCTATTTTTATTATATTTCAGTTGTGTTGGTGTCAATTTGACCCAAACTAGCTGCGTAGACTAAATATATTTTTTTATGATTACTTGTAGTGATTACTTGCACACTGAGGTGCAAATAACTACAAGTACACAGTAAATAATATCTAACATTATTAGTACTTATTGTAAGTAGTACTGCATGTTTTCCAAATCTTTAGTTTTACAAATTTAAGTGAACTGAATGCAAAGCAATGGAAGTTGTTTAAGTGGAAATGTTTAAGAACGGTGTTGCTTTAGCTCATTTTAGATACAACTACAATTGGAAAAGTTTTCCTTTGTGTTTTTGAAAAGATTTGCATACAGACAACAATGCCGTCAAAACGATCCCAGTTCACACAGATGCACGAAAATGACTAAAAACGCTGTATTATGCACGCCAGGCCAGTTTTGGTGATGCCACTTGGTAAAGAAACTCACGCATGCCTACAGTATACACGTAACATAACGTCACCAAGATTTCACAAATGCGTTTTTATAGTTTACTCAGATACAATAACAATATCGTTTTCAAACACTAGCACTTTGAAATCAATTTTCAAAAGTTTGCATTTTCAGGCCCCTAAAGCAGTGTTGTCATGTAAATGAACGGCCAAAATGCATAAAAAGTTTTCCATTTTCAGTTGAAAACAGTGTTGTATAAACACCCCTTTAGGTTGTCCAACGATTAATTTGCATTTACGAAGTACTGAGTTGATAAAGCGAACATTTTTGTCACTACACTACATTTGCCAAAATTTGCCAGGTTAGTGACATTAAATCTTTTGTTTGAGACCATCATATCATTATTAAAATCATTTCCATGCTAATGTGACATATCTCATACAATCCCACCCCTAAATGCCACATAAGAACAATATGAACTTTGATTGATCGCTTTACAAATCAGTCAAGCTGCTTTTCCTGTATAAGTGGGCAAGTCTTGACCTGAAACGAAGGACATGTGGTCAAAGGTCTGACTAAACACGATTATTATTACTATTACTACCATTATGGTGACATATTATCAGTGGGAGTAATTAGTTACATTAACAGTGCAATGTAATTTAATTTCAAAATAAATGCATCTGTAATCCGTTAGTTACTGAGAAAAAACAAAGTGTAATTAAATTACAGTTACTAAGGAAAATGTTATTGATTACAAAGGGAGTTACATCGAAATATTTCCTGTATTAATATTTACTATTTCTTGTTATGATTTTAAACCTGTAATTAACCTCAGAGCAATCATAAAAATAAAAAGGGGTGTTAAAGTCTGATTTTGTGGTAGCTGCACTTCAAATTATTCTAATTTAATCTAATTACTACTGTAAATTTTTTAAAAATGTTTGAAAATTATTAACAGTTGAAAAATGATCAAGAAGTAATCAAATGTAATAAGTTACATTACTTTAATAAAGTAACTGAAATAGTTACACTACTTTATTACTTTTAAAATAGGGTAACTTGTAATCTGTAAACTACTACATTTCCAAAGTAACCTTCCCAACACTGCATATCATTCATTCAAGTCAGGAAAAAAATAATATTTCGAAGCACCCAAAACAAATAAACAATGGACGATGGAAATGCTGTTCACACCTGAATCTACAGTATATCATTTATGCATGCACAGGGTCTAACAAATAATTTACATGAAGAAGGGTGAATCCTTAGCTTTACTTCAGTTAACTATAAGCTCTGGTGTAAACAAGATATTAAAATATTTGAAATACAGCTCTAAAAACTGTAATTCACTGAGAGCTGACGCTTACAAGTTTCCCAATGGAAAATACATCTTTGCTTGACCTGTCTTCAAGTGCACCTGTGAAATTCATTTTTGAGTTGGGGATTCATTATTTCGACATGTCACAAGTTGGAAATATAATACAGGGCAAACAAAACAATGGACAACCTGTAAAAGATAAAAATGGAGGACCTGTAAAAGAAAAACAACCTGTGGACATAACATTTCATTCCTGGACATTCTGCTCCACTTCCGGGTCGACCTGTTGTGACTTACCTCAAATCCACCCGCTTCATACCACTGCTGGTTCAACAGGTCAACCTGGTTAAAGAGAAATTAAATAAAAATGTATTAGGACAAATACTGTATCCAATCCCATATTGTGTCTTTCTGGCATTTCTAGACATTTATGAACGATGTCTGTCATTTTTCTGTGATCAGAACACTACAGGATTTAAATAAATTATTTTGTAGTGCTCATGTAAAAATCATGCGTGTCGTGGGATTTGCATGTTTGATGTTTATGAGTCATTGCTCTCATTGATTGACAGCTGAGCTTCATAAAGTCCTAAAAGCTTCAACACAGCTCTGTAAAGCCAGTAAAATTGGTGTTATGCTAAATGCGCAGTGATCACAGTGTGGCTGGCCTACAATGCCAAAATGTGCTGTTATCAAGTGCTTGCACAATTCCAAACATCCAAATCAGTGCTACCACAATTATATTTTCACAGATTCTGCTGAAACATAGTTGGGTACTTTCAAACTGTTTATTTTTGTTTAAAAAATAGGAGGCAGTGTTTCTATAAAAATGGTATGCTACACTTTGAGAACTGTGCTCTGTTCCAGCCTAGGCACTTCAAACTTATTTATTATTATTATTAGCACATTGACACGACAGGATGAAAATACAGTGCTAAAGTCTTTATTTGTAGCTTTCAATAATCAGACAGAATGACATAGTTTAGTTAAAACAAACCAACTAGCACGACATAACATCACAGAACGAATTAAAGCCGCCATTGCTAACACTTACTGATGCTTGTGCTCTTGATTCCCCCAAAATGATGTCACTTCCTGTAGGAGGATGTCATTAAAGAAATGAAATGCCTATTGTTTTTAAAGGGACACTACATGAGATTAATAGGATAGGAAGTGATATTGAAGAAAATACTAGCAAATTTGTTAAAACAACATTCCTAAAATAAAAAAAATTAAATGTAAAAAATAAAATAAAATAAAATTACCTTAGGTTTTTCTTGTCAGAAATACTGTACATAGCCTGTGGGAATATGACAAAAATAGCAGCATCTGAAAACAAAGTAGTGAAAATATTTAAAATTAGGTTCACTTAATTGTGATATTATAATAAAAGAAAACTTATATAATATCCCTCTTTGAGCAGTGAAGATTTTGTATTTTCTGCATCCAGCAGGTTAGTTCAAGCATGTAAAAATATGAAACATATTCTACATTTGTACTTAAATCCAGCATGTCAAAATAAAAGTTCTCAGTATACTGTATTACTTATTTTTGTCATATTGACAGTACATCATTATATAGTGAGATGAAGTACTGATTAGAATTATTTAATACAATTTACAATTGAATTTTTTTTGACAGACTACAAAAAATGGCATGCAAAAAGAAATATTACAAAAGAAATATTACTTATTATTTTAAAAATGCTAATGTTTGATAGTTAAATTATAGCTGTTGGAATTAGAATGAAATACTAAAAAAAGCAAACTCTAACAAAACTACACTTTTACCACTTTTACTTTTACTGTACACCGTAAACTTTACAAAACTTTATTTGCCAAAACATCTCATAAAGATAAATGCAGGCCACATAAAAGGCATGAACCCCTGCTTTTATTATATTCTGAACATATATATGGCCTTCCAGCATGACTCCTGCAATGTAAGCTGTTTCCAACAAGCACAAAAAAAAAACGTTATTTACCCTTTGAAAGCAATAGGTAAAATGTGCATGTGACCTCAGAGCGCGAGAGGGCAAGCTAAACCAGATATGCATCACATCAGACTCTTTAATAACTGCTCTCGTCACCTTTTGCACTAGAAATGGAGGGGAAAACAATATCTCTTTGGAGGAAGCATGCATTTATCTTTGAACGAGACTCTGCAACCACACGACACATCAAGTCACTTTGAAGAGAGGAGAATAAAGGGTTTAGGTGGAAATGTAACCTGCAGTGCTGCTCAGTGGTGTAAGAAGCATTAGCTGTATGGTTTGTTTACCCGCGTGTGCACTTATGAATCCCAAGAGTGCCGCGGCCTGTGTCTAACTCACCCTGAGGGCCTAAGAGTATTTTTCACAACAAAATGAAATTTTATGGCATGCGAGATTAGCCGACACTAATGCAAGGTCAAAAATAATAGAATCAATAGGTAGCACTGACCATGTTAACATTTACAGAAAATTACAGGCTGAAAAGCGCTGTCTAAAACAGAATGAAACGAGTCTCCGCTGAATTCATATTGATGCCTTTTCATTATTTCTCATAATTTGACTTTTTTGTGCACTGTGGCGGTCAGCGACCGTGGTTTATCACCCTGTGTGTGCATACGAGTGAGTGAGTGTGTGTGTGTGTGTGTGTGACAACGAGTGAGAAAAAGACTAATATGCTGTAGGGTCAATGTACCGCTGTCAGCTTCCAATGCCTGCTGACGGCCAATCAGAGTGTGTCATCTTAATTGATCAATGACACTAACGGTGTTAAGAGGAATCATGTGACCTTGATCAATGAGCTGTGCTGATGCTTTTCAAACCTGTGAGGAACAATAAAACCAACACAGAAGCCTTATAATAGGGAGATTCCCCATTCCCTAGTTAGTTTTCTCATCCCTAAAGACTAAGAAAATTACTTTCGTAGTCCCTTAAAATTCCCTAATCTCTACAATAATAATAATAATCAATAAAAAATAAATAAATAAAAGCTTAAAGATGGGAATTTTCCCTAGCTAATAAAACTATTTAAACTAACTGAATGAATGAATGGATACATTCATAAATTATCAAATAAACAAAAGATTAAATAAATACATGAATGAATGAATGAACAAATGATTAAATAAATACATGAATGAATGAATGAATGATAAATAACTACATGAATGAATGAATGGATGAATGATTAAATAAATACATTAATAAATGGACAAAAACAAATGATTAAATAAATACATGAATGAATGAATGAATGAATGATTAAATAACTACATGAATGAATGAATGGATGAATGATTAAATAAATACATGAATAAATGGACAAAAACAAATGATTAAATAAATACATGAATGAATGAGTGAATGAATGAATAAACAAATAATTAAATAAATATATGAATGAATGGATGAATGAATGATTTATAAATACATGAATAAATTAATACATGAATAAATAAACAAACAAATACATGAATGAATGATTAAATAATACTAATTACATGAATAAATTAACAAATAAACAATGATTAAAAAATACAAATGAGTAAGTGAATGAATGAATGAATAAATAAATAAATAAATAAATAATTGCTTAGAACTGAGTTTTTCCTTGAATAAACGAACCAATTTTTTTTAAGTAAAATTACATATTTTAAACTGTAAATACATAAATGAACAAAGAAAGAACAACAAACAAACAAATCAACAAACAAACAAATACATAAATAATGGAAGCCTTCAATCTGTGTGTTTTCCATTGGAAAAAAAAAAGTAAATAAAAATACACTTAATTTTAATATATAGGGAGATTCCCTATCCAATAAAACCTGATTCCTGAAAACTAACTGAATAAATGAATAAAAGAATGAATGAATGAATGAATGGCTTAAAACTGTGAGTTTCCCCTAAAGAAATAAACAAAAAGGGGTATTTTCTCTGTAAATAAAATTATATAAATAAATGTAAAAAATGATAAAAAAGTACATTTTAAAAAATGATTAAACAAATAGATCTTTAAGATTTAATGGATTATTTTCAGTAAAGCCGCTTTGAAACAGTATGCACTGTGAAAAGCTCAGCAAATCAATGAAATGATTTAAAATAAATTTGATTATCAAATTCCCATTAAAATAAACTCAATCATTCCCTCATAAATGACTGATCTCAAGTGGTCTGAGGAATTACATCTTTGGTCCCAAATATTCATTTTCCCCATTCTTAACATCTTCAAGAAATGAAACTGAACATTTGAACATTTCTAATAATCCGCGAGCTGTAATCAGTCACGGTGCTTCAAAAGCATGTTTGTACATTCAGAAGCAGCAAAGCCAAGCGGCGTCAGCTTGAACAACCCGGCGTTCCCTGATCCTAGTTCTACAGTCTCGTGTACAACGTCAAAATGAGCTCGCGACTCACGGGTGAGTGTTGCGGGCAAAGCGTCTGCTCGGATCCATTGTCACTCTCCCCCTGAAATGAAAATAACAGTTATGAATGAGCTTCTGTCGGCTGCCATTGTTCCATCAAGTGTTTTTATTGCTGTCATTATAGTTTAACATCGCACTGTTAATTCTGTTAATTAAAAAGCTGATTGCTTTTGCCAGTCTGTGATCTCCATTTGGTGAGTCCATATGGTAGAAGATTACTTGTTGTAAATTTCAATGAAGTCGTATCAGAGCTCGGATACATATAATCAAGCTGTACAAGTCCTGAAATTAAGCCTATAAAACCTCAATTATATATTCCCTTGCATTCGTTTTGTGTACCTCCATTCCACCTAATATCTAACTGTTGTTCTAGAATGGCAATTTAGGGAGGACGTGAAGCTTGATGATATTTTGTGTACCTGAGATGCTGCAGTGATGCTGAAAATGCACATTCAGGTTAATAAAGATTTAAAAATGTGCAATTTAGCCTGTTCATGTCAGATCCAGGTGTGCCATGTAAGTTAACAGGGTAAATACACAAGCCTAGGCTTGCAAATCAAATAAAATGGGAACAATACAATGAGGTCCTGTTTGTATTTCAGCAGTTGAATGCATTTTACAGTTCAGTATTAAGTAGGGCTTTTTAACGCAATGCCAAATTGCACTTCGTAATATGCTGTATTTATGCATGCAATAGTGTATAATAACGCAGGACTGGGCCTTTGGGATTTGATTGGATTGCAAAAAAATCTCCATTTATATTATGTTTGATGGTTGTGTGTTTCTGAAATAGAAAATATGAAGCAATGTGCATGCAATTTCAGTAATGGATGTTTTGGACAATTTAGGATTTCTTTCAATTTTTATTATCTCTTGTTTTCACTTTCCAGGAAGATTTAGATTTAGAACTAGTTGAAAAGCAAAGTGTGTGCAATTGGTGCTTTAACAATAGCTACATTTACATGCAACCAAATGTGAGCACATTAAAATTCACATCAAAAGTCTGACAACTACCAAAAATCTGTTTATTGAAATATCCTGTTTTACCAGATTACATGCAAATCAGTAGCCTGGCAATGCAAGTAAACTGCATTTACCAGATTTATTTAAAAATAAGGTTATTTCCTGGTGGTAACGTCAAAACATAAGCATCCTACCACAAGTATTCGACATGTTGTATAAAGCCTGAGATACACTGCACAATTTCCGGCTGTCGCAGACGAAAGTTTGGCATCATGAAAATCTTGGCCAATCAGAAATCGCCGTGATTGCTTCACGATGCCAGTCTTTCGTCTGGGACAGCCAAAAATCGTGCAGTGTGTCTCGGGCTTAAGTCAGTGGTTTTCCTGGAGGCACCCCTGCCCTGCACATTTTGCATGTCTCCCTCACCTAACACACCTGATTCAAATCATCAGCTCATTAGTAGAGACTGCAAGACCAGATTTGGGTGTCTAATAAGGGAGACATACAAAATGTGCAGGGCAGGGGTGCCTCCAGGACAGGTTTGAAAACCACTGGTGTAAGTTATGATCAGGGCCTAAAATTAACTTTTGCCAAGCGCCAAATGGGAGGAAAAATCAGCATTGCTGACCCAAACAGCAAATTTTTTCATTTTATTTTTTCTGGCCAAAATATATTTTAAATATATGATGTAAGCAGTGAAGCTCAATGAAATACCAAATATATTCATATACCAAAATATATTTCAAAATAAATTCAGGGGCAAGACAATACATCTACAATCTTACAGTATATTTATTAAAATAAATTTATATTTTAAAAATATATTTACAAAAATATACAAAAAAGGCCCAAAAATACATTGAGTGAAAATATATTTACCTAAATATATTCTGAAACACATTTTATAATTTTTTTTGTCTTTTTTGTATATTTTGAAATATTAAAAAAATATATTTTTAAAATATATTTTTGGGGATGTATGGGCAGTATATTGTTACTGCCCAATAACTTTAATATTGATATCTATTTTGCATATACTGTAGAAAGTAAAAATGACTAAATAAATAATAATTAATACATTCAACAATTAATATATCCAGTATAATAAATACTACCTCAATGTACTTTCAACTGTACTTCACAATGTTTAAAAATTAAATTGATTACTCATACTAAATAATATAAATACATTATAATATGTGTGATAATTATCAAAATGCAAAACTGTGATTGTCATGTTTTTTTGTTTGTAGAAAAAATCATAATAGTCCTAAATAAAGGCTTTGTTTTCTTTAAAACAGGCATTCATTACTTTTTGCTCAATGTTTAAAACAGAGTTTCTCACTGGTAGTTATGAAATTTCGGTTGTATTTTTTCCTGCAAATATGATCATGTGACAGGACTTAAACACTGTATTAGTTATGCCATCATAAGAGAGATGGAAAAATCGGTTACATTTTGATAAAAGAATATGAAAACCTAATTTTTAATCATGTGCTTTGATAACAAACGGCAAATTTTAATTTCATTCTTTAAGTCGAGATTTTAAGTTACTGATCACATGAAAAAGCATCAGTTTACTGAACGTTGCTCAGCAAGACTAGCAAACCTGCAAGAAAAAAACAAAAAACAAAACAAGACCACCGTATGAAATCTACCCGTCAGCAAAACAAGAAGCCTCTTTTGCTACAAAGCATACTCGTAAATCAGAATGACACGAAGGCTGATAGTCTCTGATAGGCTGCTTTTATTGGTGCCCTGTGGCTCTATAGGAGAGCTGGTGTGACTGCTCACATATGCTACCTGCATCCCGCAAGAATCCCAGAAACTGATGGCACACAAACTTGGGACACATATCTAGCCAATGATTTGCAAAGAGAAGCCACCGAGGGATCGGTGTTCCTCAATTAATTCTGTCAGAAACGTGTTTCCAGCAGGCCGGATGCAGTGAAGATACCACACCAGATCAGCCCGCAGCGAGCGCTAACGTTGACGCAGTCGGCTAACAGTGATGAGATGCAAGGTGACTTATCAGCTGCGTTTAGGATGGACAGAAAGAGTGCACGTCCACCTGGAAAACTCCATGACAGACGGCCTCTTATTTAAAACACGTGTACGTGTGTGTGTGTCAGACTTATGCAAAATTTACCAGATCACACTTCCCATGAGGCTGTCTTTGCGGTACGTTCCTGAGCGGAGAGAGCGCTGCTGATGGGAACTAGGTCTAACCTGAAAAAAGCTCCACTTCTCATGTCAGAGGAGCTCATTGTGTTCTGATGCTGATGAGCGAGAGGGAAGGAGGTTTGTTATGCAAGTCCGGGCTACGGTTTCATCTAAAGTGGACATCTCCTGGCCACAGGCGCTTTACCAACTGTTTAAGGGTGTCAAAAGAGAAGTTTGTGAGTGATGCTGACCTTTTGATGACAATGAGGATGTAGGTATACAGTATGTAGGGGTGAATCTCACAAAGAAATGCTGGGGTCATATTTCACCTCAATCAAAAGAAAAAGATAAAAATATATACATAAATATACAACTATATATATATATTATTTAGTGCTGTCAAACGATTAATTGCGATTAATCGCATCCAAAATAAAAGTCTTTGTTTACATAATATATGTGTGTGTTCTGTGTATATTTACTATGTATATATACACACAAATACAGTATATATTTTGAAAATATTACCATGTATATTTATATTCATATAATTGATATTATATATAAATATTTTAAATGTATAAACTTAACATATTTTTCTTAAATACATACATGTATGTGTGTGCATTTATATATACATAATAAATATACAGTACACACACATATATTATGTAAACAAAAACTTTTGCATGCGATTAATCGTTTGACTAATAGCACTAATACTTCCTATTTTGATTTACATGTAGTTCTAATATAGTTTTGCATATTTATACTGTGTTTATATATATATGTACTGCCATAAAGTATTTTCACCTACTTCACAAATTATTTTAAAAACATTTTTATTTTCAAATTCCTTTTTTTCTTTTCTTTTTTTTTTTTTTTTACAAATAATTGTATAAATTATAAGGTGTGTTAATCATCTTAATATTTTTTTGTGACAATGCAAAAAAAATTAATAAATAAATAATAATAATAAATATTTATATATATACAGTGTATATATATATATATATATATATATATAAACTGTACTTCAAAATGTAAAAATATATATTTTTATATAGAAATGTAAATAATATTAATAAATACAATAAATAGTATTTCCAACTGCTTCACAATTTATTAAAAAATATATTTCTTTAAATAATTAAAATAAATTAAAAACTGCATGTTAACCATCACAATGTACAACTGTGACAATTCTCATAATATTTTGTACAATGCAAAAAAATTAAAATATATAATTTCCTTATATTTTGCATAAAGAAAACAAAAGCAATTCATTTTGAACAATTATTTAATAAATTATAAACTATATGTTCATTGTCAAAATGCAAAACTGTGACAATTATTTGAATTATATATATATATTTCTTCTCTTGAAAGAAAATTAATGCAATTAATAACATGACAAATTAAATTCAGTAAATAAATACTATCACAATGTACTTTTAGATGTACTTCATCCAAAATCACAATAGTCCTAAATAAAGGCTTGGTTTTCTTTTAAAGCTGCAGTCCGTAACTTTTTTGGTTAAAAATGATCCGAAATCAATATTTGAGCAAGTACATAACCAGCCAGTGTTCAAAACTATCACCTTACTTTATTTTTTGGGTTAAAATAATTTCTTAATATGAAGTTCGAATGGCATGACAATTAGATTAGACTACAGAAATTGAAATCTACACGCTAATACACACTGTACTCAGTCACGCAATGCTGATGTTGTTAACATTAATCATTTGAGAATAAAGTATAACAATAATAATAATTTGCACGGTTTAATGTGATATGAGCTAACTGATCTTTAGATTAAATCATCATTGGTAGCGAGATTTATGGTAATGCTTTTTTTCTCAGTTGGTCAGAACAAACATGGCAGACTGTTACCTACTTGTTCAGATGGCAATATACGGTGAAAATTCTTATTTGGGTCATATATTCCAAGACGTAGTCTAGAATCTGTGACTGCGAAGTACAGTAAATATCCACACCGGTGCGGTGACTGACTGACACACATACTCCTCAAAACATTAGATTCATCCGCGCTGGAGCCGTGCCGGAGCACAACCCACGCACGGAAGATAATTCTGCAAAAAGCTGCAATTCCAGGTTTTCAAACAGAGGAGGCGACAAAGAGGCAAAACTTACGGACTGCAGCTTTAAACTGGCATACTTTATTTTTAGATCACAATTTTCCACCCTCTTTCTGACACGTGTTCCTAAGAAACACTATTCACACATGAATGCAAATGCAAGTACATATTTGTCTTTCCAGTGAAATTTTGCCATGACAGAGCATCAGTTTCTGCTACTGTACTGTACCTTTAAGATTTAATAACTTCAGTTATGATTTGCTTTGTGAAATCAGTATCAACACTTTCCATTATATGTTCCCTTTAAATGACAACTTTAAACATATGGCGTGCACAGAAAATTAATTTACCAGCCAATTAATTGACTAAGCATCTGCAGACTCTGGTCATGTGACAGCGGTGACAAGGATTCGATGACAGCTTTATTCTGGGAAATTTGCAGGGGCCTCAACATCTTTGAGAATAATTCGCATACGTGACTTCACCCGTGCATCTCAATCCCAGAATCCCAAGCAAAGGCTTTGAGCTATTCTCACTCGCTCGTGGCTATGACAGGTCGCGAACCGGCCTTCTTATCCCTCTGATGACCAACAGCGGATCTCGAACCCTCGACCGCCAGACCCGAGGCTCCAGACCGCAGCAGCAGAACACTGTCACAGCTGACGCTATCATGTCGAGCGCGTACTGCAGATAGGAAGGCGTGTTTGACCCAGGAGAGCGAGGACTGACCTACTTTGGGTGATTCCTCTCATTTCTGCAGGCAGGGACAGCAAAGTAAGGTTTGAAGGACACACTAGACCTACCTGCTCTCTCATGCTTCAGCTCAATGTCTGCTTCTTGGGGATTTGTTAGCTGGGAAGACTGTAAAAGTAGACCTAATAAAGCTGTGATTCTCGAGCGCTGGGACAAATCTGACTGCAAACCTGAAAACAGAAAAAAGTTGTAGGGTTATTGGTTAATGAACATAAAAAACATTCATTTCATGATATGGTGATATTAATTACATCAATATTTGCTGAGAAATGGAGATAATTCAAAGACATTACTGTGCTAGACAAGTAAATCACTGAACAGACATGATAAAAACCGACTTGAGAAGACAATATATGCTTGAAAATAATATTTGCCATATATAATTTATATAAAAAACATTTTTTTTTTTAAATAATGAAGTACAGTTGATATTTTATGTGTGTGTGTGTGTGTGTGTGTATAACATTAATAATATAATAATATCTAAAATATGCATTAATAATATTATTATTTTATTATTATTATTATTATTATATACATATATTTTTTATAACTAAAGAGACAATCAAGTGCAAAGTATATATAGTTTTGCATTTGCGACACTTAAAATGTATTACATATTTTTTTATTTATTATAATTCTTTAAATGTAGATATAAAAATAGTTGATATATTCTATTATATTATATAAAGACTAATTATCTTCTAAAAAATTAAGTCAGTTGAAAACAGCATCAAATTACATTCAATACTTTCAAAAGAATGTACATATTTTCAAATAATAATATTTTTATGAATCATAAATTATATTTTTTAAGTTATATTAATGATTTATTATAATTTTATCAATTTTGTTTGTGTGTGTGTGTGTGTGCGTGTTCTTTATGCATTTTAAATGAAGAAAGATACAGAATATATATTTTTTTTATTAAATTTAAAAATGAATAATTTCTTATTAATTTATTTTTCTTTCTTTCTTTCTTTCAAATGAAAGCCGTATTGTTGCTCTTTTAAAAAACAATGCCAGGTAAGATTGTGGGCCATTTCATCCTACGTCTCCAGAATCAGTGAAGGTTTTGACTGTGCATGACTAAGCTCGGACAGAACAGGCCATTCTCATCTTAAGCAGCTGGGTACTTTATCAGTGGCATGCGACTGACAAACCTTTCTAATGACATCAGCACTTTCTGACAACTCAAAGAACAGTTGAACCTAAAATGACAATTTTGGCACCAGTGACTCACCCGCATGTCGTTTCAACCCTGTATTATTTTCTTTTGTTGTTTGAACTTCTTATGAGATTAGCATGCATTATTTCTTCACAGAAAAGCATCATAAAATAACTTACACCCCTGATGCTAAAGCACCACTTAACATGAATCTCAAGGCTGAAATGGCCTCATAACACCTGTTTAAATTTAATGGGAATAAGTAAAACCTTACGCTTTATTATTTTCAAAACTGCTATGGTGCATTTCATTGTTATGGTTTATCTAACAGTTTAAAGCATCTGAATCTGAGAGCTAAACGCATTGCTCTGTCGCTCCATAACTCTTGTCTTCACAGGTCTTTGAATGCTTTAACGCTGGACCGTCTGCCAGACAGCGTTCTCACGGCAAAGGAATGTCACCGTCTACAGAATAAAGACAGACACGCTGCTCTTTCTGACATACAGTACAGTATCTCTCATGTCTTTGACATCTATCAGTCCAGGACTCTGAATCCAGCGCTAGCATGTCTGCACTGCAGTTGCATGGAGGGAGAACGACAGACAACTGATCTTTCGCTGCACAAAAAGGAGAGAAATTTGGCAGATACACTTTTACAGTGAACCACAGAATAATGTTAGTTTAATATCAGTTAAAATAGTATTTTATACACTATATTTTATGTCTATATTTAGAATATACACACAAAAACACACTATTTAAATTTAATAATGTATTTTAATGTCTGTTTTTAATAAAGAGAATCAAATGAAAGTGGAAATTGGAAGTTGTCCTTTCAAAACTTAAAACAGTTATGCTTCAAACTTTAACTTATTATGGTAAGATATAAGGTATATTTCATACAATTTGTTTTAAAAAATAGATTTTTAGATTGGATATTTATATACATGGAATATGATTTCTTTATCATCTTATGAAATTTTGCATCGAAATGTAAAATATTTCTTGTTTTAAGGATATTTTTACTGGAAAACAATAACAAAATAATTATTAAGTAAATTATTTTGTGCATTTAAGATCTTGATGTGACATGAAATCAAAGGTGAATTAATTTGTAATTTTGTAAATTCAAAAGCAATTGTGAGAATCAGACACTGTGACTCATTTTCCTTTATGAAACACCAATTTGACATGAACGGGTGGATTTGAGATGCTCTTCTTCTGATTGTGGGTGTGTCGCAGTCATCATCAAGTATTAACTTAATTACTTACATGAGTGATCAAATCATCACTAATGAATTATGGGATTTTTCGGGGACATGTTTACGGTTATAGTGTTCTAGAAACGGCAAGAGAGGAATCTTGAAAAACCAGCAGATTTATAAAGGCTCATTTTATGTTAAATACAACTTAAGCTCTACATTATCACTGTGTCTGTGGTATGCTGTCGATTACAAAAGCAAACCATTTTGACTCTTCCTTTAGCTTATATAAATGGACAGAAAACAGGTTTACAGTAATGCACTTAAATGCACATAAATGCACAGGGTATAAGAAGTTTTAAAAGCAGAAATGTATTATGATGAATAAAAATTTGACATGATCTGTATATTTGTCTAAATCCTCTTTGATTATCAGGAGACATTTTGAAGCACATTCCAAGTCAACACTAAACAATAAAGGTTGCAAAAGGGTGTTTTCAATGTGATGCCATAGAGGAACCATTTTGGATTCCAAACAGAAACTTTCAGTGAACAGTCTAAAGAACATTTTAATAATCTAAAGAATCTTTTTCCATTATAAAGAACTTTTTGTGGAATAAAAAGGTTCCATAGATGTTAAAATATTCTGGAATCATGGAACCAACGATGCCAATAAAGAACCTTTATTTTTATGTGTGTAATGTATGTGTAGAAATGTGTATATTTGTAGTGTTTTGAAGCTATACCATAGCTTAGAATGAGACAAATCCAAAATATAAGATGTTACTCGCTAAAAATACTCCCCTCTTCCAAATCCCATTCACTCAGCATGCCAGGTTTGACATACCAAGCACATGTTGGTCGTTTCCTCACACAAACCTATCATATGACTTCAGAACACCTGGAAAGTAACTACTTTTATTATATTTTAATCTTTATTTTTTTTGGATCCTCACCATATCATCTTTTGTGTTTCATGTTAACACGAAAATCAAATGAGTTTTGAACCACAAAGATGAATAAATTATTTATTTTTGTGGGTAAATTAACAATTTGACACTTTGCTTGGTGTGTGCTGTACAGAGTTATTATAGGTAACTAAGAGGGTTTACATGAAGCCATTTTCAACTAAAAACGGAAAACTTTTTATGCGTTTTGACCGTTCATTTACACAAAAATGACGTTTTGGAGGCCTGAAAGAGCAAACTTTTAAAAACACATTTTAAAGGTGCAATTTTTTGAAAACAATACCATCATCATCTCTGTGTAAACTACAATAAACAAAAATTCCATAAACGCTGATGCACATGCATTACGTGTTCAGTCAATACAGCATTTTTAGTCTTTTTGGTGGATCCGTGAGTTGGAATGTTGTACGCAAAACTTTTCAAAAACGCAAAAGGAAAAACTTTTTGAGTTTTTAGTACAACGTTGTCATGTAAACGTACCCTAAAACTGAAACTATAATTAAAACCATTAAAAAAAATCGTTACTTGAAATAAAATAAATGTTAAAGGTGCAGTAGGAGATCTTGGAAAATGCTAACTTTAGCCTGATAGCAATGAAAGCGAACGTCCCACCCTCCCTGCAAATCGCCGTCCATGCCCCCTGAACGCATATAGACCAGACGACCAGAGACAACATTACTACAATACATCATGTGTCATTCACCAGTGAGAAAAGTTTATAGTACAGTTAGTAAAAGTACTACAATACCAGGATGGAAGATCGGGTTGTTGATGAATGCCTGCCATTCTCGCTCTGTCTGCATAGCATACGAGCAAACGCGTTGATGACGTATCATGTCTCCGTGAACCAGGTGCGCAGAGGTATGCAAATACATGTTGACAGGCAGGTGCTCGGAACGAGCGTTTTGATTGGATGAACATTTCTTGGTCCTACGCCTTCCACAGAATATATAAATACAGATAAATACATTTAGACCTCTTAACTTAATGATTGCTATCGGGATGTGAAGAGACTTTCAACCAGCATAACAAAAAAAATTTCTGAAGAGAATCACCTTTTGCACCTTAATTAAATATATATATATATAAAAAATATATATATTTCAGCTAGTTGCCGAGGCAACATTTCTAAATACTAAAATAACTAAAACTGAAATAAAAATTGATAAAAAACTATATACTAAAAATAACACTGACTTGAATTATCTTCTTTCCATATACTTTTTACTTTCACCTATGAGACATTGCATAGTCAACCTTAATCTCTGACGATTCCCTCCTACAATGCACTGAATACTCCATTACATAAATGCATCACTTGCAAATGCTTGCTCCGGCCCCAGTCCCTATAAAACACAGACAATTTGACGCAATTTCACTTTTTAATTAAGCCGTACCGTATCATAAATCACAAATCAGGATAATTAACAAAATAACAGAGGATGATAATGTACAGGCTCGCCTTAAATCTCCAAAGGTCTCGTCGCTGGGCAGTAATAAAGAGCAAATAATGGTGTGGCTGCTTGATATTTTGGTGCTGGAAGTACTGGGAAAATAACACCTTTAACAGCACTGCGGTCTTAATTTGTAGAGGCCGCCTTGTGCTGCTCTTCTCGGGAGGCAGGTCATTTATCATTTAGGCGGCCGTTATTTTTAATGAGTCTGTTATCATTCATTTTAGGGCATCCCACCTTTCCTTGACATGGATAGTATTTCTTTTTATATAGGACACAGGATTTATGCCTCGCTCTCTCTGCATTTCGCTCGTCAGCCACAGCCGCTCTTTCTTTCAGTGTCTTTCTTCCTCTTTCTTTCTTTCTCTCATCTCTATTTCTTTCACTAACTCCCTCTCTGCGACCACTTTTTCCTCTCTCTCCAGACAGGAAGCCGTCATGCCAAAACTTGCTGATGGCACTTTTGGGGTTAGAGCTGGAAATCCTCATTTGAGTGAAAAAGTGTGTCATTTTTTTGATGTTAAAACACTTTCTCCTATCTCATTTTAAGATGTTGAGTCAGTTATAAGTTAGACATTTGTAGGCTGATTTTCCTAAAAAGTGGCAAAATCAAAACATTGATTGGCTGTTTGATGCTGACTCAACCAATGGCATGAGCTTGGGGCGTTTAACCAACCAATTGCAGATGGGGGAGGGGTGTGTCCAAGAAACCTGTTTGAAAATAGTCATTGTTTTGCTATTTCTTTTAGTGGCACTAGTGGTGCAGAAATGACACACTTCTTCTGTAGAAGACACTGGAACCGAATTATTTTCATCAGTTTCAATTGCATTCTCGACATGGACAAATATAGAATGAGTCTAGTCTAATTCTTGAATGATTTTCCATCTTGAGTAAATTTTTCTTGTTTTTAGGCTGTGTTTAAGGGTATTATTTCATTATTTTCATTTTATATAAAAAATAAATAAAAAAAGTTTTTTTTTTTCAAAAGTAAGAATCAAAGAAGTTATATAATATATAAAATATTATTGTTTTTCTTGAAATATACTACAAAAAAATAAGATTTTCTTTAAGCACAACAAGTATCAAATAAGATAAAATAAAATAAAATACTGTTTTTTTTCTTTAAAAGCACTACAAGAATCAAACAAGGAAAAAAAAATTATAAAATATTATTGTTTTTCTTCAAAAGCACTACAAACATAATTTGTTTTCTTCAAAAGTGGCACAATAATAAAACAAAAATATTGTTTTTCTTCGAACACAATACAAATTTTTTTTTTTTTTTTTTTTTTTTTTAAGTGTTGTTCTTCAAAAGTAATGCCAGAATAATAAGGTCATGGGATTGTTTAATAGAGGTTTTTAGTTGTTATGTTCTAATTCCCATTTCTGTTTGGGGAGATCAATGGAATTCTGCTCATCTATCTCTTAAAGGGATAGTTCACTTTCACATCCAATTTTGATGTTTTTAGGTCAAACCGTTCTAGTCTGTCAGTCATATAATGGCAGGTATAGGTCACTGTCTCTATAAGAGGGAAAAAGAACATAGCATGAAACGGATACATGGAGCGCTCGTATAGAAATACAATGCATGACAGCAAGTGGGTCTGCTTAAAAGAAGTCATCATTATCCTAGAGTAGACAGTTCAGAAACGACACGAGCGATGACAGTGCGCGTCTTCCAACAAGAAAATACCATGAAGTTGCGTCAGCACCACGCTTCAGACACGCCCTCCGGCAAGCGTGAGCCAGAGCGTGCGCACACACACATCACACACCGGATGTGTGTGCGCACTCAGATCACTTGGACATGATTGTGTACAAGAGGTAAAAAACGATATAAATACTGTTTTCTCACACAAACGGCTCGTTTCGTGTCTTAGGCCATCAATGTGTAGTTACGATGGGGAATTGTTTAATTTGAATTTCTCTGTGCATGTTCTTTTTCCCTCTTATAGAGACAGTGACCTATACCTGCCATTATATGACTGACAGACTAGAACGGTTTGACCTAAAAACATCAAAATTGGATCTACTGAAGAAAAAAAGACACCTACATCTTGGATGCCCATGGGGTAAGCTGATAGATACCAAATTTTAATTTCAAAGTGAACTATCCCTTTAAAAGCCTCATTATCCAATTCAAGTAGAAACAAAGGTCTTCGTGGACCATTTTTCCTACATATGTAACTGCAACTACCTCAGAGTTTGGCAGCTGAACGTAGGTGGGTTGCAGTGGCACGTCTACAGGTGTGGTTATTTCAGGGCAGACTGGAGCTTTTCTAAATGCAGTAACACTTCCCTTGATGTGGCCTATCATTCAGCTCATGTCGAGCTGTGACAAGGCATGACACGTTTTGACAGATTATTACAACAGGTTGGCCCACACATTTGATTCTTTGCTTGTTAACCAGCATTAACCAGCACATCCACTCAACGTCGGTGATGAAACTGATGGCGAGGTTGATGTTTGTTGTTATTTCCTGATTTTTGATGAACGTCTGGCTTATGGTGCGCAAACATATTGCTTAAAGGGATAAATTACCCAAAAATGAAATTCTTGTCATCATTTACTCACCCTCAACTCGTTTCAAACCTGTATGAATGTCTTTCTTCTGCTGAACACAAAAGATGATATTTTGAAGAATGTTGGTAACCAACCAGTTGACGGTAGCCATTGACCTCCATTGTTTTTTTTGTTTTTTTTTTCATACTATGGAAGTCAATGGCTACCAGCAAGAGTTTGGTTAACAACATTCTTCAAAATATCTTATTTTGCATGCAACAAAAGAAAGAAACTCAAACAGATTTGGAACAACTTGAGGGTGAGGAAACATTTTTAGGGGAACTATCCCTTTAATGGGGAAAATGCATATTTTAAAGGCATAATCCAGCCAAAAATATGAATTTCTTTTCTTCTGTGGAAATTAAAAGAAGTTATGTCAATAACCAAGCAGTTTTGGTAACCATTGACTTTCATTGTATGGACAAGTAATACAATGAAAGTCAATGGGAAACGCAACTGTTTGGTAACCAACATTCTTCAAATACTGTATATTTTTTATGTTCATTAGAAGACTGGAACGACAAACGATGACAGAATGTTCATTTTTGAGTGAAATATCCCTTTTAAATGGATAGTTCACCAAAAATATGGGTTTGGAACGACAGGAGGACGAGTAATAATGACATAATTTAGATTTTTGGCTGATTATTCCTTTAATATGCTGATTACATTCATTCCTCGCATATGCTAATATATCATGTTTTAAACTGTCCATCAGTCAAAGTAAAATGTATCAAACTCCACATTTGCCTTGCAAAACGACACAAACTCTTTAGCCCAAAAAATTAGCCACTTTTACATTCCCCTCAACATCCAAGAAAATTACGCAACGTCCTATGACGGCTGACCCTCAAGGTTTCACTTGATATATGAACCTTGCTCTTCATTTTAGCATGATGCCTGGGTGTAAATATTATGCTTTCTCAAAAATATCCTGCAAAAGGATGCCAGCGTTTTCCCTGCGTTCGCACCGCGCCGCAGACTAATAATGCGAGTTTATTGTTCGATGCGGTATGGAACGAGGATATGTCAACAGTCAAAAATGTGCGCTGGAACAATGGAATGTCTGTTTAATGTGAGATGTGTGGGTGGCGCGTCAGGATTGTTCTCTTGATTTATGAGGTTCCTGTGCTTTTTTTACAGTAAGGCTTAGCGCAATATGTCCTCGGAGCTACATCCTGTTGGGAGCAGTGACCGACATGTGTTCCTGTGTTGGAATGGTGTGGCATTCGTCTCTGGCCAGAATCTCCATGGTGCTTATCACCACCATATGGGATACTGGCACAGAAATACGGTGCGGCAAAACAGGGCTGCATCACACCACTGCGGGTGAATGCTTCTGCGTTAAGAAGTCGAATGCATCAAATGTGCTGTGCAAATGTATACAGGCCTGTTTATGTGGCGTAAGACTAATGTGAGCTGAATAATGACTCTATTGTTTTCTGTAGCGCTGCTGACAGCTGAACTGAACTTGTTTCATGATTGATACACTTCAGAAAAAAAAGGTACAAGCTGCCACTGGGGCAGTAAGCTAAGGTACAAAAGCTAAAAAGTACACCTTTATTTACCCCTAAATGGTACATATTAGTACCTTAAGAGCACACATTAGTATATTAAAAGTACATATTAGTATGTTTTGAAAAGGGACTGCCCTAGTGACAGTTTTGTACCTGTATAAATTAATAAATAAATAAAAATGCACAGTCAAAAATCAAAAGTTGAGAAAACATCAAAAAAAACTTGAGGCAAGTAGCTTCAGGACTAAAAAAAAACAATCATGTTTTTACTTGTAGATCCACGCTCATTTATCTTGCATTTCAAGTTCATACAAGCATTTATATTTGTCTAACTTGTGTATCAGTTTGTTGAGCAGAAAATGTTATATAGAATTACTTCTGTAAACCAAAGCATTGTATTAATGTGCTGTAATGGAAGAAATTTTGCTGAAAGAGAATGGTGACTTGAAATGCAACTTTTACAACAAAATATAATCAAAAACACTACACAGAGCTAAAACATTATTTATGAATAATAATAATAAATAATAATAAATTGAAAATAATACATTATTTAATTAACTTAATTTAATATATTATGTAATGTCAACTTTTCCTACATTCGATAGTTGAAATAATCTTTTTATTTCACTGAAATAAAACTGATGTAGAAACAATTTTCACTCAAAAAATTGTTAGTAAATTTCACAATTAATGACAAAGATTCATTGAAATATTGAAATTAAACATGAAATTTCGAAGCAAAAACAAATAGTATTTTCTTGCAAAATGCTCTTCAACAATCTTTGTTTTATTTGCAACATTTTTACAGTTTTAAATGGAAGCTGGACTTTTCTTTCTACAGAAAAAATACTTTAAGAAATGATGTGAACAATAAGTCATGCAACATATGTTTTTTCCATTACTTTCACTTTGATTATTTAACCAATTTGAACTTCTTAAGTAACACAAGAAGTAGATTTTTTTAAGTTTTAGGTTGAAATGACTTGTACAGGCAATCTGATTATAGATCAAATGTAAGGCTTAAGTTTTTTAATTGAAGTGTGGATTCTTTTTATTTATTTATTTTTACAAACAACTAAACTGAATCAACACTGAGTTGATATGAACTGAAAAATGGCAGTATTGTCTCCTATTTAAAGAATTTTTCACCATTAATTCTGTTATTTTCCCATTTATTACTGTCTGAAACACTCTATAAGCGCTGTGTAAATAGAGGTGACTCGCTTTGTCCAATACGATGCATGTACGCTGTGGGTAGTTGCACACAGCGCTCCGCAACACCATGTTGCACATCCATGCCAACACGCCCACACACGCTCGCCCCGTGCCCGCAATTCCATCAACACACACCTCCGCACACCCATGTGCCCGGATAACCGCGGCCAAGCCCACACACAGTTATTTGGCTGTGGTTTCGTGGCGAACGGCGGGAAGGTTTGCACCAGGGGCCTCGTTCGGAGAGGAGACATGCCTGCCAAGCTTCGGAAATCCTTTGATGGCTCTGGAACTTGAGCGAATCTGTCCAAAGTGCTTGACGTGGGAGATTATTGTGGCGTCGTGCACCAGATAAACCTACAAAGATCATGTTTATGTTGAAAAACAGCCATATGTCATGCTTCCGCAGCTGCCACCGCCGGTTGCGAGCCCCGCGCACGCCGTTACGGTCGAGATATCAAGCGGGATACGCATTACGAAAACACAGTCCCCAGACAGGCAGGCCTTTCATCTAAAGTTATTGCCATGCTGCCTGGGGTAATACATCACGAATTCTGTAAGGACAATGTTAAGAAGCGCAATCTGAGGACAAATGCATCATAGTTGCACAGTGAGCATTTTGTTACAAATAATGTTGTCATCAATTTTCATCTTTTGTTTAAACATATTAGTCTTTTGGACAAGATAGGTCATATTTCAGCAGTTTGATAAATTCTCCCTTCTTGCCTTTTCACAGAATGTGCACTTAATTAATTACACAACCTTTAATTGGACAGATTATTCCTAATGGTTGTGCGATGCTAAATGTACAAACTCAGAAGAGGCTCAGGAGTCATTATTTTAATGCCACATTCTCAGCTCATTGCAATCAGTATATTTCAAATAATTAATCAGTTTCACATCGCGAGAAACATTTGGCCTAAAATAGACAAATTACGCTCACATTTGTGGAGGGATTTTTTTTTATGTCTCCAATACCGTCCTCTTCTGTAATATCACAGATGCGGTGCTTTATTAAGGGGTGAGAGAGTATGTGTGTGTGTGTTTTTTTCTAATTTTATGATATCTGCAGGCATTTGGGTGTTTAATTAGGGCGGTAATGTCCAGTGATGTACGTGATGGATTTTTACGGAAGTCGGCTTTAACTATCTGAGGCGATATCATAAATCACAAACCTTGGCTGTAATGCTCGTGTGAGTTTGTTTAATTAGGATGTCCACCGAGAGATTCAGGGTGTTGCTGGGTTTGCACAAGGAATGCCAGTTATACAAACACAACAGAGATTTCACATTTCATTGTGCTCTGAGGATTATCGCTGCTATACTGTTGATAAAAAAATTAAAAACGAGTCATTTGTGCATTGACACTAAAGAGAGTCTGTGCGTGGTTTTGTTTGTGTGCATCTGTAGAACTTTTGTTTTGTCTTTGACTGTTTAAATTATTTTCTCTGTGAACCCCTTGGAGAAACAGATATAACGTGTTCTTATTGAGAGATCCACTCATGTTAATAAGCCAACAGATGCTATTATCAAGTAAAAATGTTTCCAATCAGGAAACAGTCATGGCCTGTGTTGTTCATAGCACTAAAGGCGGATTTCAAGCGGAAAATGGCAACAACTCCTCAAGTACAAGTCAAGTAATCAATTTAAATGCAATATTTCCATCACGTGATTGTGATCTAGTCATGAAAATTAACTTTTGCTGTTGAAAACTACATAGGCAATAAAACTGAATATAAAAATTGTGATTTAAAGCATAAATATAATATTTTAGTATTTGTAATAAGGCACCTAAGGACCGCTTTTAATGGTCATAGCATAACCATAACTCATAAATATGGCAACCAGAGTAAAAAATAAAAAGGCAGATACGGAAATAAAACATTTTTGTAACTATTAATGGCCAGTTCAAGTCAACTAACACGTCTTTTAAAATAGTATGTTTAAATATTCTGTAAAACTGAGTTCAAACATAACAATAGACTAAAATATTTATGCTAAATAGGTCGTGTCCAATACCTTGTCAGCTGTTTGGGAATCAGAACAGGAGCATCGATGTCCGATTCGCGAATGAATCATTCTTTTAAGCCGATTCTTTACAACGAATCGGTTAAGCGGTTAGCAAGACCTTCTGAATCAGTTCGCGATTCTGTCTTAATTATTCAGTTCACTCGCTGTTTTTCTCTCGGTAAAAACTTTGATTGAATACTTTAGAACACAGAGAACAATAAAAGTGCTTAATAAAGTGGATATTTATTTACCTGTCATCCAATGAGTCGAAGCTGCATCTTATCGTCTGCCAGCGATGATCAATATCAACACATGGGTTCAACCTGCACGTGCTGTTTGTGAACGAACTGCAGGTAAACGATTCAAAACACGAACATGAAAACAGTATCGTGATATTGTAGTTGTTTCACATTAAATGTACAATGGCGCTTTGGGGTTACCTTAACGTAGTATTAACTTAGACTATAGATCGGAGTTTCTTCAACAACAATCACTTTTGGCACTGTGAATTTTTAGAAAATGAGCTTAAAAGACATTTCCACACTTGGTTATTAATTTGTATACCATCTTTGTCCATTTCATGTATATATACTGTATATTAAAATTGCCCTAAGTTACTTGTTTGTCATGCTATGATTCATTTCCTGGAAGTTAACGTTAGCCGTTTCATAGATAACTTACACAAAATTAAATATTTTCACGGTTTTTGGATATATTCTTTAATTTTAGCTTGCTTGGAAATGATGCACAATAAAAATATTCTGTTCACAAGCGATATTTACCTTGCTTTCTTTTCGTTTTCTCGACACAAAACGTCTTACTTTACCTCAAGCTCTTCACTGGCACCTCTGTCTCACAGACTTTTGAAAAAACTTTATTGGGAGCAAAAATGTTTGTTTGGGTGGAAATGACAATGAATGAAAATGCATCGATTTACAATGAATCGATTTAATGCATCGATCCCCCCCCCCCCCCCCAGAAAAAAGTTCTGAAACTAAATCTATTCATTAAATCAACCTCACCAAAAAAAAAAATATATATATATATATATTAAAGGGAATTTTGGACACATATCTGCATATGTGTCCATGTATAATATATATATATATATATATATATTAGAATATTTCTGCTTCTATTTTGTACCCTATTGAAGTGCTAGTGATGCATACTTTGGAAGTAAATTGACTTTAAATCAGAGTTTGGGTTGATCTGAATGTTCTGTACTAGACCTCATGGAAGCAGTTTCAAATTTGTGGGCTATCAATGTTTAACGTGCCCAGCTGGATGGGAACTGGTAAATGTGGTGCGGCATGGTACTGGGGGCACGTAGGCCAGGTGACCACAGCAGGCACACGTGTCAGTCTGTGCTCATTAACGTGACTGATAATGCCATCTATCAGCCGTCTAATTGGCGATGAGGATCTGCGGAGGGTATTTTAACCAGGCCCACGTATCCATCACACAGCTGTGGACAAGATGATGGCACTTCATTACCAGAGTGCTAACCAGGTAAAAGTCACATCCATTTGTAATGAGTGCGGGGGCCGCTTTCACTCCTGTCCATTTTCATTATGTAAAGTTCAACGCATATGTATGTGTATTGTAATTATCTTGATGAACTATGCAAGCTTACTTCGCTTTGATTTTTCCACATAATGTCACCGGCAGCGAAGACGAGCAAGAGCTGTGGAACAAATAACTGTGGTGAGGTAAGCACGTTTAGAATTGATACACAGTATCAGTTTCTCTTGATCATGTATAGAAAGAGTAGAGAAACAGGACAAGAAACAATTGAGTAAAAGGAATTGAGAAATATCATGGGACAAATATAAACCAAGTCAAAATTTGGCTAGTTAGCATGTCCTAGTTAGCCTCTGTTGGTAGATGCCATAACTAAACACACACACACACACATACATGCATATACATATATACAGTGCTGCTTGAATGTTTGTGAACCCTTTAGAATTTTCTATATTTCTGCATAAATATGACCCAAAACATCATCAGATTTTCATATAAGTCCTGAAAGTAGACAAAGAGAACCCAATCAAACAAGTGAGAGAATTTTTTTTTATTTATTGAGAAAATGATCCAGTGTTACATATCTGTGCGTTGCAAAAGTATGTGAATCTTTGCTTTCAGTATCTGGTGTGACAGTAACTGAAGGTAAAGTTTCTTGTAAATGCTGATCAGTCCTGCACAATAACATGAAGGAGTTTTAGCCCATTCCTTAGTGCAGAACCATGTAAACTCTGTGATGTTGGTGGGTTTCCTCCTATGAACTGCTTGATTAGGTCCTTCCACAACATTTTAATTGGATTAAGGTCTGGACTTTGACTCAGTCATTCCAAAACATTCACTTTGTTCTTCTTTAACCATTCTATGGTAGAATGACTTGTGTGCTTGGGGTTATTGTCTTGCTGCATGACCCACGTTCTCTTGAGACTCTGTTCTTAAACAGATGACCTGAAGTTATCCTTTAGAATTTGCTGGTATAATTCAATTCAGAATTCATTGTTCCATCAATGATGGCTGGCTGTCCTGGCCAAGATGCAGCAAAACAGGCCCAAGCCATGATACTACCACCACCATGTTTCACAGATGGGATAAGATTCTTAAGCTGGAATGCAGTGTGTTCTTTTCTCCAAACATAATAGCTTCTCATTTAAACCAATAAGTACTATTTTGGTTTCATCCACATTAAACCTTTCTCCAATAGTCCTTTGGCTTGTCCACATGATCTTTAGCAAGCAATTTTCTTTTTGGAGAACAGTGGCTTTCTTCTTTTCTTCTTTCTGCCATGCACACCATGGTTGCTCAGTGTTCTCCTGATGGTGGGCTCATGAACATTAACATTAGCCAATGTGAGAAAGGCCTTTAGTTGCTTAGAAGTTACCCTGGGAACTTTTGCAACCTCGCAGACTATTACACGTTCTACTTTGGAGTGATCTTTGTTGGTCGACCACTTCTCGGGAAGGTAACAGTGGTCTTGAATTTCCTCCATTTGTACACAATCTGTCTGACTGTGGATTTGTGGAGTCCAAACTCTTTAGAGATGGTTTTGTAAACTTTTCTAGCCTGATGAGCAACATCAACTCTTTTTCCGAGATCCTCAGTAATCTCCTTTGTTCATGACATGATTCACTTTCACAAACATGATCAGACTTTGATAGATCCCTGTTCTTTGAATAAAACAGGTCACGTACTGACATTTGATAGTCATTGCACTGACTGAAAACACCTCCGCACAGATGAACTCTAATTTCACCTTTAAATTAACTGCTAATCCAAGAGATTCACATACGTTTGCAATGCACAGATATGTAACACTGGATCATTTTTCTGAATAAATAAATGACAAAGAAAATATTTTTCACTCACTTGTTTGATTGGGTTCTCTTTGTCTACGTTCAGGACTTATATGAAAATCTGATGATGTTTTGGGTCATATTTATGCAGAAATTTAGACTTTTCTAAAGGGTTCACAAACTTTCAAGCAGCACTGTATATTGCTATCAAAGAAAGATAAAAGCCATTGTATACCTTTTAATGAAGTTATAAAATGTGTGTAATATAATTGTTATAATAATAATAATAATGATAGAATAAAATATAAATATATAATAAAATTGAATATTAATTTCATATTTATAATTATATAAAATATATATTAAAACATTAATTATATACATAGAAAGCATATTAAATGGAAGTAAAGTGTCTACTTTAATGTTTCGAATAACTTTTGTGAAAATAAAATGCCAATATATGGGGAAAATAATATCCAATCGTCATTCAGCATAACAGATATAATTATGTAACAATGAAAGCCTTATTCTGACCTGTATATATATAAAATGTATAAAAGAAAAAGTGATCATACTAACTTGTATTATATTTTAAATGATTAAAAGCTGTGCTGACAAATGGATAAAATCTAATGCTTTGAAGGACGGTGTTAAAGATTGTTTACACTTGTGATCCATAAAAGAGTCATCTAATGTCATCCAATGATTCTTGTTCTATATATGCCTGAACTTTTTTCGTATATGAACTATTGTTACACTGAAAAACATTTTAATGGGTGTCTTCTGTAAATCAAGGTAAACATGTATGATGGTCATTATTCTTTGCTCAGAAAAAAATCAAATGAAACGGGACACATTCTAATGTACAGGGCACAACATTAAATCTGTATTAAACTTTTATTGTTTTTTTTTATTGCTTGAAAACCCCTTATCGTCTTTGACACACACACACGCGTGTATGTATATAGCTCTTTTTTAAAGGCATGCAATGACTTACATTTATCTTATTCTTATATATTATATTTTTACAGTTCCGATGATAGACTGAAAAACATCTGCCATTGAGCTTAATGGAAAAAAGATACCTTCATCAGGTCTTGTAGACCTCCTTGATATTTTTATTTTAGTATTATTTTGAATACTAATGCTTATATATTTTTTATTTTATTTATTTTTATAATTTTTTTTTAATAAATGGAATTTATTTATAAGTATATATTTTATTTTGTTTGAAAAAAAAAAATAGATACAGTGTTGCAGATTCAAACCGGCGTCGTCCACATGAGCTCCATGGCTCAATGTTTTAAAGCTAAGCCGTGGCTCAGACAGAAAGACGTTCTAATGAACTGCACAGGAAAACTGGCATGGCAGGCAACAGCTCCACTTACTTGGGTGTTTCCTGCCAAAGAAAACTTGCTAATTCATCCTTCGCTGTCCAGTCCGGTACAAAAACTTTGCTAAAATGCCCAAAAGTCCATATTTAGTAATTCACATGTCAGTGATTATCATTTCCAACCCTCTCAGACTGCAGCAATGAATCTTTACCCCCCTCCATCCTCTTCCTCTCGTTCTGCCTCTCCCTCACTCGTCCTTCCCATTTATTGCTTTGTACAGCAAAGCACCATTACTGATCCCTTCCAAAGCACAAACTAAAAATCTATCCCGTTGTCATTTGCTTCGCCGTGCCATCTATCATCTGGGAGCGGGTGGGGGGAGTTTGGCAGCATCTCAGCGCCAGAGAGGAGGCGCTGGAACAGGAGGCAGAGTCAAGGACTTTCACGCGCAACAAAAAACTTGTCACAATTATTTATGGCTCTAGCCGGGACACATAATAGGACACATCAAACTGCTGTTTTTTTCCCTCCCTTTCAGTTTTTTTCGCTTTTTCTTCCCCTCCGCGGCGATGAGCGCCCTCACGTCGCTGGCTCCCTTGTCGAAGTGGGTCACAGGCATCTCTTGCCTTACACATACAATTTCCAAGACAATGGCGGAGCACTTGGGGAAGTGACAGTGACAAATACAGGAGGCCCCACCGAAAGCTGGGCAGGCTGTTACATGAGTGATTGCGCCAATAATCATGCAGGGCCGTCACGTGGCCCCGGGGCAGGAAGGAGAGAGGGAGAGAGAGAGAGAGAGAGAGAAGGTGAAGAAACGAGGGAGGGAAGAGTAGATGGGATGGACTGAGCAGGAGAAATGAAAAAATAAAGTATATTGAGATGGACAGATGGAGAAAGAGTGAACTGCTTAAACGGGAAGGGAACAAGAGTGTGTCGATGGAAATGAGTGCATATACTGTAAGCTTCAGGAAATAGAGTAAATATATAGAAAGATCTAAAAATATATAGATGGATGGATAAAAAAAATTCATAGATAGATGGATAGATAAATCAAAATTTGATAGATAATAGGTGGATGGATAGATGAATAGACGTACAGATGGACAGATAACTTGAAGATTTCATAGATGGATGGTTAAAAAAATTAATAGAAGACAGATAATAGGTAGATAGATAAGACAGATAGGTGGATGGATAGATAGATAGACAATAGGTGGATGGATAGATGTATGTATGTATAGATAGATAGACAGACAGATAGATAGGTGGATGGATAGATGTATAGATAGATATATCGAAAATTTCATAGATGGATAGATGGATAGATGATAGATAGAGAGTCTGTTGTGGTTGGTTATGTGGGACTCTGGTCTGTGTGCAGTGGTTTCTAACAGGTCCTGGCAAATCATTTTTTACACCCTTATCAACCATCTGCGACTTCCTTCCCCTCAGATGAGGTGCTGCTAAATGACTGTCACCCCACGCACAGCTCAGCGATGTTCTCCTGCGCCGCTGTAATTGGGAAGGGGTGGCTCAGGCGCTTTCCCGCCGTGACCTTTCTTAAACTCACCCGCCCGGGGAATTGGGTAGAGCCTGCGATTAAATTACTTCTCCGGCACCTCGGCCCCTCACCTTAAGAGCCGCCACTTGGCTCGGGTTCACAGGCTAGGGTAAGGGCCCCTCCCTGACCCGTCACGTCTGCTACAGGCAGCGCAAAGCTTTGATTTTGGGAAGCATCACTATTGTTGCTCTTACTATACTCTCGGCCCTAAATATTAAACTTAAGTATTGGTCTGAGGTCCAATTATAATGTTAGTCAAGGGGGTTCTTGCATAAAAAAACTTTATTTTAAACATTTTGATAAAAATACTAAGAATTATTAAAATAATAATAAAAAAGAGAAAGTTTCAATGAAACATTTTTCCTTAAATTGAATAAAAACTGTATTTATTTGTTTAAAAATACAGCAAAAATATAGTAATATTGTGAAATGTTATTACAATTTAAAATAACTTTTTTCTATTGTAATATATTTTAAAATGTATTTTTTTTTCTTTCAATTAAACTTTTTTCCTCATTATGCTGATAATATGATTTATTGTGGAAATATTGCATTAAATAATAAATAAGCAAATGGGTATTTTCACTAGCTGTCTTAGATTTTATTTCTACGTGTTCATGTTTTTGAAAAAAGTGCCTTATGCTCACCAGTCCTGCATTTATTTAATTTAAAATACAGCAAAAACTGTAATATTGTGAAATATTATTACAATTTAAGATAACTGTTTTCTACTTTAATATATTTAAAAATGTAATTTATTCCTGTGATCAAAGCTGAATTTTCAGCATCATTACTCCAGTCTTCAGTGTCACATGATTCTTCAGAATCTTATCATCAATGTGGAAAAAAGTTGTGCTGCTTCATATTTTTGTAGAAATCGTGATACACATACGCTACTGCGACAAATCTACAAAGCTTATTTTCTTTTGATATAAAAGTTTAACTTGCCAAAAATGAGCAGTGCTACTAACATTTAACAAGCAGAGTACTGTTTCATTTTAAAATCCAGTCATATTAACTATATATTTGAGAAATATCACCACACCTGAGCGCTTGCTAAATCACTTTCAAGCATGTGCGTCTCAACTACTGTCAGACCGCAGACGCTAACAGTGTGCTTTTCACACACAAGGTGTCTCTTAATTTGAAAATGATGAATCTGTGATATAAAAGACGAAAGTGGAGCAAAATATTGAAAGCTCAAATAACCTTTTTATCACTTTTATAACTTCCATAACTTTACATATTAACTGTTTTTCGAAACTAGCTCATTTTTAGCAGCCCGTTTTGATGGCATATCGCTTCCTTTTAGGCTGCGCCTAAAGCTTGTAAATTGATATCAGGGAAAGACTCGTGTGATAAAACATAATAAATGCGAGTGATTTCACACTCAAACGGGGTCTTAATGCTGTTACCACAGGCAGGTGGGGGCTACAATCAAACACGCTGACTGAATATGACTGCTATGCTAAACTATTATTGGCTGTTTCAGACTCTTAGTTAGCTGCTTTGGTGACAAAAGGACAAAATGCTAAAACTTTCAAATTAAAATGCAAACAAATTAAAATAATTTTTTATTTAAAATATGAACAAAAATTATAATAGTATATTTATAACTCTTGTGCTCAAGATAACAATTATAAAAATAATTACCTTTATTGTGATATTAACCATCACAACAGGCATTGTGATGGGTAATATTTTTTTTCTTAAAAAAAGGCATTTATTCCTCAGTTTATTGCTTTAATATGACAACTTGTATTAAATGAATAATCATTTATATTAATGTAAGTAGACATGGATGTATTATATATATAGCTAATTGTTAGCTTAGCAACATGGTGATGTCAAACTGTATTGGAATCAAATCATGTCATCCAAGTGCTATTTGTGAGTTGATGCCTATATGTAAAACATTACAAATTGCTCACTTATGAGGTTCTTTGTTATAATGTTCCCTATGTAGGTAATAGTCAGTAATATGCCCAATACGTGTCTAAAGGCCTTCAGTTTCTTAGGGCGACGCCACAGATACTATAAATATTGTAAATATGGCTGATTGTACACATTATTTTTTGTATATAGTTTTTTTTAATGTCTATTTTTTTTTTTTTTAAGGTGGAGTATCCTCAAAGACATGATATAAAAAAATAAGTTTTGAGCAGTTTTATTTTACTATACTATGATATTTTTGTTATTATTTTGTTATTATACACTGCCGCTCAAAAGTTTGGGATCAGTAAGATTTTTAATGTTTTCTAAGGGAGTCTCTTCTGCTCATCAAGGCTGTATTTATTCGATCAAAAATACAGAAAAAAAGTAATATTTTGAAATCTTATTGCAATTTCTAATTTTCAGCATCATTACTCCAGTCTTCAGTGTCACATGATCCTTCAGAACTCATTAATATGCTGATTTATTATGAGTGTTGAAACTGTTGTACTGCTTCATATTGTTTTTTGGAACATGTGATACATTTTTCTTTGATGAATACAAAGATAAAAAGAGCAGCATTTGTTCAAAATAGAAATCTTTTCTAACAATATAAGTCTTTACTATGACTTTTTATTCATTTAAAGGGGTGGTTTATTGCGATTTCACTTTTTTAACATTAGTTAGTGTGTAATGTTGCTGTTTGAGCATAAACAATATCTGCAAAGTTGCAGCGCTGAAAGTTCAATGCAAACGGAGATATCGTCTTTTAAAATTCTGGCAGTTTAATGCCTACAAAAACGACAGGTAAGGGACTACAACTAGTTACTTCCCGGTCTGATACGTCACGGAACCCAGATAAACCCCGCCCCCGGGAACACGCAGCAAAGGGGGCGAGGCCATGCTGCGCTGCTTTAGAGAAGAGGAAGAGAAAACTAGGGGTGCACCTAAAAATCTATTCATATATGAATCGCGATTCTGTCTTCTAACGATTCTAATGGATTCACAAGTTTCAAAATCAATGTTCTAAAACAATGGTTCATAATACTGTTCCTCGCCTGGCCTGCTCTGCACACGCTCTGCATCTCTCTCTCTCTCTCTCTCTCTCTCTCTCTCTCTCTCTCTCTCTCTCTCTCTTCTCACACACACACTCTCAGAGAGAGAGAGAGAGAGAGAGTGAGTGTGTGTGTGTGGTGTGTGGTGTGAGAGAGAGAGAGAGACTCTCGCGCTCTCTCTCTCTCTCACTCACACACACACACACACACACACACACACTGTCTCTCTCTCTCTCTCTCTCTCATTCAGATCGTCAGATCATTTTCACACAGCTATGATAAGCCTTATACATGGACGCGCGTGCGGTTGCTGTGCTGTATTAAAGCTTTAATCAGGATAAAACCGTATATTAAAAGCTAACAGAAGCAGTAGCATTTACAAATACAGCGTATTTAAAAGTATGAGACAACAACAACCAAACATACCATTAAGAGCCGTGCTTGCACAGGTTCTGCACGATCCTCTTCACTAATATCCTCTGGGTCTCAATCGGGCTCAAATTGATAAGCATTATAGACAACGCCACTGTTTACAATTCAACCGGAGCGCATGCCACTGAGGAGAGGGGCGGGACGTTCAGACGTGCAGTAGAGGCGGTTTAGCCAATCACAACACACTGAGCCAGCTAACCAATCTCAGCCCATCGAGGGAGGGGCTTCATAAAAACAGGAAATAAATCGGCGTTTGTCAGAGAAGGGACAGAGAGGTGTGGAATAGGTAAATTATGTGAAAAATAATGCGTTTTTTAAAAAAACAAGCATGAACACATGCTAGACTGCACCCCATAAACACAATCAAGCCTAGAAAAAAAACAGTCAACCACCCTTTAATACATCCCTCCTGAATAAAAGTATTAATTTCTTTAAAAAAAAGAAAGAAAATATACTGGCCCCAAACTTTTGAATAGCATTGTATATTGTAACACAAAATTATTTTTTAAATAAATGCTGTTCTTTTTAACTTTTTATTAATTCAGAGAATCCTAAAAAATATGAAGCAGCACAATGGTTTCCAAAATGTTATATAAAGCAGCATATTAGAATGATTTCTGAAGATCATGTGACACTGAAGACTGGAGGAATGATGCTGAAAATTCAGCGCTGCGTCACAGAAATAAATTATATTTTAAAGTATATTAAAATAGGAACCAATATTAGAAATTGCATTAAGATTTTGCAATATTACTTTTTTTTCTGTATTTTTGATCAAATAGATATAGCCTTGATGAGCAGAAGAAACTTCTTTAAAAAAACATAAAAAATCTTACTGATCCCAAACTTTTGAGCGGCAGTGTATATATATATAAAATAATTCAGTATTATAATACTTTGTTAATATTAGTTAATAAAATACATCTGTTAATTTTTTGTTCATGTTAGCTCAGGACTTTTGATTTTAATTATGCATTAGTAAATATTGAAACTGACATTAACTAAGATTAATAAATGCTTTAGAAGTATGTTTCATTGTTAGTTCATCTTAAATAATGTAACCGTATTACATTTACATTTATTCATTTAACAGCGACTTACAATTATTGTAAAATGTAACTGTTTTAACTATAATACCTCTGGTGTGGAGATGCTACAACTTGTTCTCTGCTATAAAATCCCATCATGCCTTGTGTAAAATAAACATCCCACTCACCTGCTGGTACCACAGCAAAAGAAATCAGCATTGACCTTCGGCAACACTGTCATTGTACTCTGAGAGTGTGTGTGTGTGTTTGAGCACCTCCTAAGCATCTCTGTAAGGCCTGATATAATGAGACGACATGCCACTGAAACTGACAGCACAAAAAAACACTAGTCAATTGTTCTCCAAACACGGCGAAAGCGCCTAAATAAAAATGTCACATTTTGACTCGCCTCCATGCAAATTAATGGCTTGGTGGGCTATAAAACAGACGTTACGTGAAATCAAATCATCTCTATAGACATAAAAACGCTCTGATCAAGTGCTCATTTCTTCTCCTTTTGAGTGCGCTCAAACAGCTCGACTCCCTCTTCAATTACTTTGTGTGTCAACAGACAGCTCGCGGCACCGAGGCCACGCCGCTGAGACGTCTGTTTTCTTACTTAATGACAACTGATAGCTGGAGTCAGGCAGGTTATGAGTTTCAATTTGGGTTTGGCAATAATAACAATTACAGCCCTCAATATCTCTATCATTACAGAGTAGCTGTTACAATATAGCACGCTGTTCTGTCGAGTATGAGTCCTTCATATGCTGTTTCACAGCTAGAGCTGCATAATCAAACAGACATGGCTTCACACACACACATTCTCTCTTCACATGCATCTTCATACACTCATTCAGCCTCAAACACACTGTTGTACTCATTTGCTTCATTTATATGAATGATGGCTATTAGTTTGTGACCTACGGATTACACTTGAACTTGATTTGACCCGAGATTCTGCAGGAAATCAAAATTGGCCCTATTTGCTTTCTTAATAGACATTTCTGGTCTAATTTCTTAGTGATTTACTGGTGCATGTTATTCTGAAGATAGTCGTTTTTGTAATCATTGATCAAAATGTAATACATTTCTATGCCTCTGAAATGATTTTATTTTTCAGTACGTTGTTTTTTTTTTTTCTTGTGGATTATCATGGACATGTCACATTATAGAAGTACTGTAGCTGACCAATAACAATGTCTTATAATTACCAAGTATCACTTTCTAAGGCTAATGAAAACATTTTTAAATGTTTTTGATTGTCCCTTAATGCACCAAGGCTGCATTTATTTGATCAAAAATGCAGTAAAAACAGTAATATTGTGAAATATTATTACAATTTAAAATAACTGCTTTCTATGTGAATATGTTGTAAAATGTAATTTATTCCTGTGATGCTGTGATCATTCCTCCAGTCTTCAGTGTCACATGATCTTCAGAAATCAGTATAATATACTGATTTGCTGCTCAAGAAACATGTCTGATTATTATCAATGTTGAAACCAGTTATGCTGCTTCATATTTTTGAGAAGACTGTGATACATTTTTTTCAAGACTTTAATAAATTCAACATAGTTTTTATTTATTTGAAATGGAAATAATTTTTGCAACAATTTAATGCATGTTAATTAAAAAAAAACCTTACTGATCACAAACAAGTATATTAAAATGTATTTAGCAAAAAAAATTTTTTAAATACATTTCAGTATTTTTTTTTTTAATGCAACAATTTACACATTAATGAATATTCTCATAACTCAATTGCTTCTTTTTGATATATATTTTTTCCTCTGCGCTTTTAAGATGATTGTATGTTGCTTGTCAATATAATACGTCTATTATTCCAGATATACTGTGGTCACAAATGATAGTGTTGACCATAAGTTTGTTTTGAATCATTGACATCATATTAATATAGCACTGGACAAACCTTAAACTGTAATGTTTTTGTTTTACCAGGAAAAGAAAAAAACAAAAACAAATTGGAGTGTCTTGGGTTTGATATCGCTGGGCAAAAGAGGTCATGGTCTACTGATTCTCCAGAGCTAACTTGAGGTAAACTTGATCAAAACATAAAAGGAATGCTAAATAATGAATTATGCATGTTGTATAAACAAGCTACTATCAACATTTTTAACTGTAGGTCTCCCAAACACAATTAAAGGAATAGTTCACACAAAAAAAATAATTTGCTGAAAATGTACTGAGCCCTCAGGCTGTACAAGAAGTAGATGAGTTTGTTTCTTCATGAGATTTGGAGAAATTTAGCATCACTTGCTCAGCAATGGATCCTCTGCAGTGAATGGGTGCCGTCAGAATGAGTCCAAACAGCTGATAAAAACATCACAATAATCCACAAGTAATCCACACCACTCCAGTCCATCGATTAACGTCTTGTGTAAAGAAAAGCTGTGTGTTTGTAAGAAACAAATCCATCATTAAAACATTTTTTTTTAAACTGTTGCTTCCAGCTAAAATACCTCTATCCATAATATCACTTTCTCCTGTGAAAAAGTCACCTTGTCAGAATCAGAAGAGAAATATGCACAGATCAAACACTGTTTACAAGCCAAAACATCTCTAAACAAATATGTGGATGGATTTTGATGTGAGAGACAACAGGGGATGGATTTTTTCACTGGAGGAAGTGTTATTATGGATTATAAACTCTTATAAAGCTTTAAGAAACGCAAGAAGTGCTGGTTTAAAGGTAAAAGACCTTAATGTTGGATTTGTTTCTTACAAATACGCAGCTTTTGGCTTCACAAGACATTAATTAATGGACTGGAGTGGTGTGGATTATTGTGATTTTTTTTTTATCAGCTGTTTGGACTCTCATTCTGACGGCACCCATTCACTGCAGAGGATACATTGGTAAGTAAGTGCTCACCATGCTACATTTCTCCAAATCTGTTGTTTATTTTTGGGTGAACTATTCCTTTAATCAGTGACTACGTAAGTGATCCAGGACTTTTGATTTTGCCATATGACATAAGAAACCTTTAGCAAACCCCGCATTTGTCTCATTCCGCAAAAAGCATGTCATATATGCACCTGAGATTGGATAAAAAAAGCAAACTGAATGTAAACAGGTGCTGCTCAGCACCGCAGACGTCAGCTCAATGACGGCACCTCCATCACCGGCTCCTAATCCCAGAACTGCTCTCACGGAGCATATTCACAGCAGCTGAGCTATTTTTATCAGGCGTATATACTCGGGTCACCGCTCCCCCATATGTCCTCCTCCAGCGCCGAGAAAGATAACATCACACCAGAACACTCAACCTCTCACAAATGATGATGAAACTAATGGCTCCAGCCTTTTCTAACAGCTCCAGAATCATCGGCGCTTCCAGATGCCACGTGACGCACGTCGACACTGCGGGCCGTAACGCTGTGGGCCAGCTGTCGGTTTGGCTCGTGCGTTATTCTGAGAGGATAATGTGCGGTGCTGAGGGTCGACGTGTAGTGTTGAAGTCATGCAGTTTTACAGAAACTATTACTGTAATGTTCTGACAGAAATGTCGTCATGTGAAAAGAAAATCTGTAATGTTTGCTGTAAGGAGCTGTAGGGATGTGTAAGATATGATTGCGTGTTTGTCGTTTTTGGTGTGATTCATAATTCTCACGAAACCTGTCAACAGGGTTCACGCTTTTTCTGACCTATAAATTTCCATGATGTTTGTTACAGCTGTTTTGACTTCATAAAATCACTATATAGAGAGTAATTTCTATCTCAAGAAATACTTTTGAGCTGAGTCTGACTGAGACTCAATCATTCCATGACTTTTTCTGCATGACCTTTAAGATGTGATTCATTTTCATGACTTTTTCAGTCCTGGAAATCACACTTTTTGAAATTCCCTGATATTTCCAGGTTTTCCAGGAATAGGTTTCATAAACGTGTTCTGGTCTTATTTCACCACAAAATTAAAAGAAAGAGTTAGAAAATGATATGTTGCATAGAAATAGAAAATAAAGCCTAATTTTAGGATCATAAAGATTTTTGACCTTATCTTGACAATTGTCATGACAATTAATTTGCCCTTTATTATTATTAGTAGTAGTAGTAATAATAACAATAATACATTTTAATACTAAAATAATATTGTACTTAAGTTATTTAAGTAACTTAAATAATACTGCGTATATATTTTAATATTAAAATGAGAATCAGATTTTTTATTTTTATTTATTTATTTTTGTATTACAATAATGAATTTTGAGGGACATGTGCTTGTGCATTCAAATAATTACAATGCAAAAGAAAATTGTAGTGGTCCTAAAAACAACCTTCCTTGACTTGATGCAGAATACAGTGCCATCCACTAATATTGGTACCCTTGATAAATATGAGCAGAGGCGTCTGGGAAAATAAATCTGCATTGTTTATCCTTTTGATCTTTCACTCAAAACATTCACAAAATTCGGTTACACTTTACTTGAAGGGGTGTGCATAAGACTGACATGACACCTTCATAATCATGACATGACACATTTCATGAATATGAAGGTTTTTTAAGCATGTTTATGACAACTGTCATTAAGTGTCATTCGCTCAGTTATGTAATTTTTAATGCAAAGATGACATTTGATATGATGACAAGATGACATGTTTGATATGTCTTTGTTATGGTTGGGGTTAGGGGTAAGGGTAGGGGTAGAGGTAGGTTTAGGTTAGGGTTAGGTCAAATAATGTTATCTTTGCATTAAAAATGACATAACTGAGCGAATGACACTTAATGCCAGTTGTCATAAACATGCATAAAACATGTCATGTCATGATTATGAAGGTGTCATGTCAGTCTTATGCACACCCCTTCAAGTAAAGTGTTACCCAAAATTCTAAGCTATCTCATGATGAAATAAATGTTTTTCTCTAATGAATGTTGGCCACAATTATTAGCACCCCTAGAAATTCTTATGTGTAAAATATCTCTGAAGTATATTCCTATTCATATTTAATTTTTTTAGCACAGCAGTGTGACTAGGAGCATGAAATTGTCCAGCCATGACTTTCTGTTCCACAGGATTATAAATATGAGGAACACAAAGACCAAATTCCCTTAATCATCCATCACAATGAGAAAAACCTAAGAATATAGTTCTGATGTGCAGAACAAGATTGTTGAGCATCACAAAATAGAAAGTGGCTGTAAGAAAAGAGTTAAAGCATTGAAAAACCCCATTTCCACCATCAGGGTAAAAATTAAGAGGTTCCAATCAACTAAAGATGTTAAAAATCTGCCTGGAAGAGGACGTGTCTATATCGTCCTAATGCACGGTGAGGAGGAGAGTTTGAGTGACCAAAGACTCTCCCAAGGACCACAGCTGGAGAATTATAGAGAAAGGTTGAGTTTCGGGGTCAGAAACCTAAAAAATATATATATCAAGCATCCCCTACATCACCACATGTTGTTCAGGAGGGTTTCAAGGAAAATTCTCCTCACTCATCCAAAAACAATCTCCAGCATATTCAGTTGTCAGACACGACTGGAACTTCAAATGGCACTGGCTTCTATGGTCAGATGAAACTGAAAACTTTTTTTTTTGTCAGCAAACCCACCAGATGAGTTTAGTACAAACAGGGATAAAAATTACCCCATGACCACAGTTAAATATACTGCTGGATCTTTAATGTTGTGGGCCTGTTTTTCTGCTGGAGGTCCTGAACATCTTGTTCAGATGCATGGCATCATGGATTCTGTCAAATACCAACAGATAAAAAATCAACAAGTGACTGCCGCTGTTAGAAATTTTATAATGGGCCATGTTTAGATCTTCCACCAGGACAACAATCCAAAACAAACCTCAAAATAAACACAAAAATGGGTCACTGGGCACAAAAACAAGCTTCTGCTATGGCCATTCCAGTCCTCTGACCTGAACCCTGTAGAAAATGAGTGAGGTGAACTGAAGAGGAGAAGCACCGTCATGGAGCTGTGAATCTGAAGGATCTGGAGAGATTCTGGATGAAGGAATGGTCTCTGATCTCTTGTCAGGTGTTCTCCAAACTCTTCAGGCATTATAGGAGAAGTATAGAGCTGTTACCCTGGGAAAAGGACGTTGCAATAATTGTGGCCAACATGAAATAGAGAAAGCATTTATTTCACAATGAGATTTTCCCCCCACTTTCAATTGTTTTACTTCAATGATAGGTTGGAATTTTTGGAATGAAAGATAAAAAGGATAAACAATGCAGATTTATTTTCACAGCCGCCTTTGCTCATATTTACCAAGGGTGCCAATATTAGTGGAGGGCACTGTATTATTTCCTTTTTTCTGATTTGATTTTGGGTGAAGTATAACTTGGACATGACTGTTGACAGGTTTTATGAGATGACATGTTTCTTTGTACCAACAAGTCAAAGTTTAAGTTGCTATCCATGACGGAAACCGGTCAGAGACTACATTTAAATTGAAGTGGGAAGCCTGTCAGGGTGAATCTGTTCTGTTGAAGCCTGTTTAGGGCTTTTCACTGCTCTTCCAGTATACAGTGGTCAGTTCATTTCCTCTGTGTCTGCCTGCAGGGCCAGTCAGACAGAGTCTGGGCTCGTCATCTTCATCGCTTGGCACTCTGCCTTAACATAGAGCTCTTTGATATTGGCCTGTCAGGGAGCATCGCATAAGATGAGCCTAAGAGGTCTGGAAATGTCCAGACTTTCTTACACACACAAACAGGGCCAGCCCGTGGGTTTGTGGGGCCCGAGGTGAGATTATGAAAATCATAGTGAAAAAAAGATCATAATATTAAAAATCTAGCTCAAAATCTAGCTCAATATTAAAAATCCATTGTGACGTGATTGCACTGTATAATATTTTTTTAAGTTGTAAATAAAACAAAGATTAATGGAGTATGTTTTACAAGAAAATACTATATCAGTACTTCTACTTCAAAATGTCATGCTTAATTCAACGTGTTACTTGCCTTTCTTCATAAATGCAAAATCTACTAGCAATTTCTAAGTAAAATGTGTTTCTACACTAATTTTGTTTTTCATAACAGACAGTGTTGAAAAATGGTAGTGTATGAATGTTTATTTAGTGTAAGACCTTATGTAAATAAATCTCAATTAATTACTATAAAAAATGTGCACTGAAAATCACATGCAGGAATCTGGAAGAAAAAGAATGTATGAATAAAATTGTAAATTAAATACATGGACAACAACATAAAATATGTATAAATGCATAATAAATTAAATAACAATCAGTTTGTACACTGAAATAAATTTGGTGTAGAAACAATTCGCAAGAAATTTCTAGTGAATTTCACAAACAATTACAAAGAAACAACAAGAGACACGTTGAATTAAATGAGATTTTGAAGCAGAAAAACTAAAACAGATTTTTTTTGTAAAATATCCTCCAATAATCTTTATTTGCAACTTTGAAAAGCCAGTGGACACAGGGTTCACTGAAAAAAAATATTATTGAATTTACTAAAAAAATTAAGGTAAGTGGTTGCAATCAATTTATTTGAGCTACATTTAAATAAACCGATTTAATTGACTAACTTTCAACAAAATGTGTTTAAATGTAGCTAAAATAAACTGATTGCAACCACTTGCCTTAATTATTTTTTTTGTAAATTCAGTGAATAATTTTTTTTAGTATAGTTATTATTGTATAGTTAACTAAAACTAAAACCATAAAAAAACTGTTACTTCTAATAAAATAAATGGTAACTGAAATTAAATACATAAAAACGTTATTTTATTTCAGCTAGTTGCCAAACGGGATGTACTAAATTAACTAAACCTCAAATAAAAATGAGTAAAAATATAAACATTAAAAAATAAAAACTATAAGTAATAAAACTGATTACTAAATTAAGTGACTAAAACGATAACTAAAACTTTACCTAAAATTAAAATGAAAGTGGAAAATACCAAACTTAGTTATCAGAAAACTATTCTCAAAGCGATAACTAATAAAAATGACAATAACACAACACGATTACTAAAATTTTAGCTAAAATTAATCTTAATTAATAAAAAAATTATCAAATGAATAATAAAGTTAAAATTAAATTAACAATTGAATTAAAAACTGTAATAATGATGCATTTTTCCCCCAAAATATATTTATTTTAATTTTATTTACTAATTATTTTATAGATCATTTCGTGGACATATCGCCCCCACAGGACGGGCCGGTCCCGTACACAAATGCACTGTTATTGCTTGATGCTTTCTCCTGAAGCGGCGTGACCGTAGGGCCGTACTGTAGCGACCGGCGGGAATACATCAACATGCTTTACCAGCGCGTGGACCCGGGCGTGTGAAATAAATGCTCATTGAGGCTCGGATCTCTAGAAGCTTCTGACATAAGGCAGCGCAGCATGCCTGTCATTTCTTACTACCCTTCAGTCCCTTTGAATACGAGCTGTCAGCCCATCAGCATTAGCACGGACCTCGAAATACCACGGCTGTATGTCCACGGGAAGTGAAATGTTTTTACTTCTTATGTCAGCCACATCCAAACAAATCTATAAAATGTTGTGTTCCTCCAGCGTTGGGGCTGTCTGGAGTGCAAGATTAGGGATTTATAAAGACGGAGTTAAACGCAAGGGTCAGTTTCGTCTAGGATTTGGCCCGTTCAACGTGCATCTCCTCTAATGCAGTCAGACGTCTCACTAAAAGGAGAGATTGTGCTCCGAAGCATCCGTTTCTCTCTCTTTCTCAATGTAGGCGCCTGAGACCTCGTCCGAGACACCGATACTGAGCGACGCTTCCTCAAAGTGAGCCAGTGAAGAGCACGTTAAATAGAGCTCGGACACCTCAGCGAGAGGAATCTGACAGGCCTTATGCTGAGTCGGCAGTCCGCTGGAGACTGGCAGGCGTGGCCTTTTATCCTTCCACATGTTTCACAGCAATTGGACAATCAGCCACTGCAGTGAAAATCCATAGTATTGATCGGCCCTGTATCTTCTCTATAATTCTCCAGCAGGAAATCCCTGATGACAAATTATATCTGCACCAGTTTTTGATTGGTGCTTTGATGTAAGCGATCTCCCAGGGCAGGCGAGGGAACTAGACCCGGGTTTATTAACGCATGACGCCTGCCGCTACGAGCAGACTTCACTGTTACAGCCACACGGCCTAAACTACCCATCAGACCCCAAAAATAACAAAAGATATTTAACAGTTCAGCCAGAAGAGAAAATTGTCATTATTTGCTCATTCTTGTGTTCCAAAAATCCTGTACTGTTATTTTTCCCCAGAAAACAGAATAGAACTAGTAAACTAATATTATGGGGGGAAAAAAATAAGAAAAATAATAAATGTTTTATTTTAGAGATTTTTGGGGGGAGAATTATGAAGAAGATAAAGGGCTGATGAATTTATATAATTACAAAACAAAATATAAAATATAAAAAGGATATTTTTCATAAATTATTCCTTTTAATAATAATAATAATAATAACAATAATTCTGAAAATAATACAGATTTTTCTGTATTCACAATGTCTAACCACACTATAAAAAAAAAAGTTGGGCAAACTTAAAAGTTTAAGGCAACCAGCTTCAGTGGATTTTTGAGTTTTCTCAACTTATTTTTTAGGAAATTTCTCAACTTTTTGTTGTATCAAAAATCAAAAATCTGCTGAAGCTGGTTGCCTTAAAATTGTAAGTTTGACAACTTTTTTTTTTTTTACAGTGCCAACACAGTTTTTGAGTTTAAAAGGCATTAAAAAGCACTAATAAAATAAATCAAAATAAATTAAAAGTTATAAATGTTTTATTTAATAAAGAAGAAATGTAACAGTTCACACAGAAATGAAAATTCTGTCATTATTTACTTGACTTTATATTTTATATCCATATTTTTATTTATTATATAAATATTAAACTTATTATATTTAATATAATTTTATTATATATATTTGTATAATTATGAGACTTTTGGGGAGAATGATGGAGAAGATATAGGGCTGATCAATGTATATATTTACAAAAATGGAATGGAAAAAATAAAAATGCAATATTTGAAAATGAAAAATTATGGTGATTAAATTTCAGAATTTTTATTGTATATTAAATATAATAAAATATATTTTCTATTTTCATTATATAATAATGTTGAAATTATATATTATATATATTTTTTATCATATATAATTTAGATATAATTTATTATGTAAAAAAATCATACTAGATTTGACTTTAACGACAGCATATTACATGCCTTTTTTGGTATGTATAATATCCCTTTCACCATTTAATTTTATTGTATGGAAAAGAGACATGCAGTATATTGACAAGTGCCCTAGTATTATCAATGTCTAGAGACACACACACACACACACACACACACACAACACACACAACACTGACAGAACACTGCAATCAAAATGATACATGACAACACACAGTCCATCAGAGTCCCATTCTGCTTTGGTTTAGAGTGACACTCTGTCCAGGAAGAAGAGACTTGAAGGTGACTGTCTGACTGTCTGGAAGAGCACACACACACACACACACACACACACACATACACATATACACACACACACGTGTATGTATGATATGAACACACACACACAGAGATCAAACCACCTAGAGACAGGCCTGTTCCTATAATCCCATGCAAAACACATTAACAATATCACAGTCACTCAAGAAAAAAAAGAAAATAATAATAATACATTTAACCTTTGCAGGGTAAATTGAGACAATTTACCAGCCATGACACTGTATTTTGCATTATTTTTATTTAAAAATATGTGATTGTAAATGTGAAGTGTAGCTAATTAGCTGGGTTTCCTTGCATATTAGTAACAAACAGTGCAGGTCACTGTCTCTAGGGGTGTAAGAAAATATCGATACACGTGAGTATCGCGATATTTTGTTTGACGATACTGTATCGACTCAAAAACGGAATATCGATATATATTAAAAAAAAAAAAATCATACAGGATTCATGTCAGTTGTTTAGTTTTGAGTTCATATCCCGACCGCTAGAGAGCAGTCTTCATCTCTGAACTTAAACAGTGACATGAAATACTAGCATAAGAGCATGCCACTAACGTTAGCGTTAATATAGTCCGCTGCCAGTAATGGAGGATGAAAGAATTGTTCCAGTTCTCGTTTCGGTGTACAAAGCTGAAGTGTGGCGTCGTTTGGGCTTTTGTGGTAATGTCCGCCCCGGGACCACAGCGCGGGCGTCACCTCGGTTCCGCCGCTTGCCGCGCCCCGTGTGAAGAGCCTTCGCACGGGTGCGGCGGGCGGCAGGGTCGCTGCGCGGCTGCAGCTTTCTCTTGTGTTGGGGGCATTTGTGCAGTTGGGGCGGTGTTCGCGTCGCGGTCTCTGCGATTCCACGCAGAACATAAATACAAACTGAAAAACCTGTGAAATCCAAGTTGAAAGGTTCTGAGAATGTATTTATTTTGTTTTACATTTGTTTTGTTTTCATTAGGAATCCAGCAAGCACTTTATTTTTCATTAATACGAAGCAGATGTCATTTTTTGTTCAGATCAAAATGTTATGACATTGTATATTACAATTGTAAACTTAGACTGTGAACCTTTAAAGCAGGGTCTAAAAATATATATGGTCTTTTTTATAAAATACATTTTATACATGCATTTAACTAAAGAATCCTGCAAGCACTTTAATTTTTCCCTCTTGACTCGTACTGCACAAAAAGTGGTTCAATAATGTTGAATGTTACAGGGACTGATTATTGAAAATGCAGATCCCAGTGTGTTCTGGTTAAACAATTTTTGTTTATTTATTTATTTATTGCTAAGGTTTGCGTATAGTGGTGTGCTCTTAATGACAGCTTTCCTAAAAATATATCCTATTCCTAAAATAAGAAATATCCCAATATATCGCCTTGCTTACAGTATCACAATATATCGTATCGCAACCCCTGTATTGTGATACGTATCGTATCGCCAGATTCTTGCCAATACACAGCCCTAACTGTCTCCTGCAGTGTTTTCTTTTGAGTGAATCAAAACTAACTCATACAAATTGTCTGCTGGAATCAGATAATAACTGTCACAATTTGATATAATCACTAATGACAAATCTGTTTTATTTACTCGCATTTAGCACTTGGTGAATGAAATTTTGGACCTTGGTTCCAATTAAAAGTAAGTGATTCCTGTATGTTATTAAATTAAATGTACTTTTTTCTAAAAGGCTGTTTTCAGTACATTGTTATGTTGTAATAAGTTTTAATTTCCTGTTACTCTCAACAGTCTTCTCATTGAGTCATATCACCAAAAACACACCAAAGAAGACCAGCTCACCAGACCAGGTCAAACAACACACCCACAGACCACAGAGAGTCTGTCCTCTCAGAGAGTCTGTCCACTGACCAGTCCACTGGAAAACAATGTTGTTTTTTTAGGCTTAAAGATTGCTAATAAGCACATCTAGAGAATAATTAATTGCTGTGTTGTACATTGAAGGTACTTAGTAATGCAATTTTTTAAGTGTAACATGTTTTATATGATGGGACCACTGAATTAATACATAAGTAAATAATAATAATATAATTATATATATATATATATATATATATATATATATATATATATATATATATATATATATATATATATATATATATATATATATATATATATATATGCAGTGATGGTTGACTTTCTACAACTTTCTCCCATCTCCCGAATGCATCTCTGGAGCTCAGCCACAGTGATCTTTGGGTTCTTCTTTACCTCTCTCACCAAGGCTCTTCTCCTCCGATAGCTCAGTTTGGCCGGACGGCCAGCTCTAGGAAGGGTTCTGGTCGTCCCAAACGTCTTCCATTTAAGGATTATGGAGGCCACTGTGCTCTTAGGAACCTTAAGTGCAGCAGAAATTTTTTTGTAACCTTGGCAAGATCTGTGCCTTGCCACAATTCTGTCTCTGAGCTCTTCAGGCAGTTCCTTTGACCTCATGATTCTCATTTGCTCTGACATGCACTGTGAGCTGTAAGGTCTTATATAGACAGGTGTGTGGCTTTCCTAATCAAGTCCAATCAGTATAATCAAACACAGCTGGACTCAAATGAAGGTGTAGAACCATCTCAAGGATGATCAGAAGAAATGGACAGCACCGGAGTTAAATATATGAGTGTTACAGCAAAGGGTCTGAATACTTAGGACCATGTGATATTTCAGTTTTTCTTTTTTAATAAATCTGCAAAAATGTCAACAATGCTGTGTTTTTCTGTCAATATGGGGTGCTGTGTGTACATTAATGAGGAAAAAAAATGAACTTAAATGATTTTAGCAAATGGCTGCAATATAACAAAGAGTGAAAAATTTAAGGGGGTCTGAATACTTTCCGTACCCACTGTATATATATATATATATATATATATTAGTAAATAATTTAGTTTAACGATGCTAGGAGCGCTTCAAGATTCCTGCTAATACACTGAACTAATACATAAATTTAAAAACCTAAATAAGTTATATAATAACCTAAATAAATTATTTTAAAATAATATTTTATTTAATGGCATAATAAAATAACATATTATAAATAAAATGCGTTCAAGAAATTAAAATAATTTAAAATACTTTATTTAATGCTAATAAATAAATAAAATAACAAATAAATGAATTAAAGGAATAAAAGGACAAATAATAAATTTAAGGAATAAAAATATTTTTTAAATATTTTATTTAATTCAATAATAAAAAACAATAAAATAACATATTATAAATACATAAATGTAAAGTAATAAAATAGATATTTAATGCTATAATAAAGAAAAAATGGAAAATGTTGTATAATTTGTATATAGGACCTAAACCCACCCGATATATATTGCTCTAGAATATATATCTTTTTATACTTGGTTTAACACGCTCTCTTTTGTTGAACACAAAATGCTAAAAGTGCCTCAAGACTCCTGCTAATCCCACTCTTGCTTTGCAACCTGTCGAAATTAGCGGCGAATCCGAACGGAGATCCGGTGTCACAAATCCAATGATATTGCGTGAAAGGCGAGGGCGTATACGAATAGCTTTTATTGAGAGGCAGAGGGGATCATTTCTCTGCATAATCCGGATTTTGACAGGGAAGGAGGGGAAGAACGCAAGGTTTTGCGCGCCGTTCCCTCGCCCTTCTGGAAGCGTTCTGAGAGCGGGGAACCTTTTAGCAGCCAGTCAGCGGAGGATAATCTTCCCTCTCGCAGCACAATGAAGGAGATTACACAGAGAACATGTCAGCCGCCACTGGATTTGCCAGACACCACATCCCATGTCCCTATCGATTTGCAGGCCTCTCATTCACGCTTTTCGCATGGGACTCACACATAGCCCGACTGCAACCGAGCAGGGCGCTTTGCATCCCTCTTATTCCCTGGCTTTGTCTTGCTCGGGGTATATCACGGCGTGCGTGTCAGCAGCTGTGTCAGTGTCGCACCTGGCGGTGGATTTTGCATATGCAATCACTGCACAAGTTAACCCCAACATTACAGAGTACAGATGTTGCAATCCCCCGTGCTGCTTTATCAGAGCGAATATCAGCCCGGGATGGCAGCTGAGCATGAAACACGCTAATTTTAGGACAGATTTCCTCTCCTGAGACATAATCTAATTAATGGAATAACCAATCAATACGGTGCATTTCCATTTTTAGCTGTAATTTGTGGGGGAGATCTGCTTTGCGGCTAAAATACAAAGTAGCAGACAGCATTACGGTGTGGAACTTGCATTCTAATAGTTTAATTTTGAAGCCAAATAATTTAAAATGCACAGCAGGGAACTCGCGATCTTATAATAAGCCTGTAATTATTTAGCAAAAAAATGTAGTTAAAAAACAACTAAAAACCCATTATCTTTTTCTTAAGTTATGAATCATTTAGAAATAATCAGAATGTAATTTAAATGTAAATTGTAATTTGAGTGTAAGAATAATAGTTCGCTGAATGTGACAAGTAGTAATGTGGTTATCAGCACGAGATGGGATAGTTAAATGTGGTGTTTTGGTTATATTGAATACATGTGCCAAGATATCATTAAGGCAAAGCAGGCAGACATCACTGGCTTGGTTGCACACACATGGCAAATGAGCTGTAAATCTGAGATCCACTGTTCGCAAACCATCATTTGGGCCTTCAAGTATGCATTCAAGCAAAAACTACCTTCACTCTTAAAAATAAATGATACAAAAAAGGGTTTAAAGGGATAGTTCACCCAAAAATGAAGATTCTGTTATTAATTACTCACCCTCGTGTCGTTCCAAACCCATAAGACCCAAACCCAAACCCATTCGTATTCGGGAACATCTTCTGACCCTGCATATACAGCAAGGGAACTGACATGTTCAAGGCCCAGAAAGGTTGTAAGGACATTGTTAAAATAGTCCATGTGAAATTAGTGGTTCAACCGTTATGTTATGAAGCTACAAGAATACTTTTTGTGCACAAAGAAAACAAAAATGATGACTTCATGCAGCTATTTCTTCTCTTACGTGTCAGTCAATGTTGAATCAGAATCAGAATGAGCTTTATTGTCAGGTATGTTTACGAATACGAGGAATTTGTTTTCGTGACAGAAGCTTCCACAGTGCAACAGAATGACAGTGACAGAACAAAAACACAGATAATAAAAATAATAAAAATAGAACAAGTAAATAAGGAATAACAATATACAAATTGACAAGTATGTACAGGTATATTACAATAGAAAGTTTTATATGTACAGGTATATTATGTGCAAATTTGAAATGTAGACTAAGTATGTGTGTTAGATAAATAAGTGTATAATTGTATAAATAGTGTTGTGTGTTCCACGTTTAATGTCAAGTGTTCATGAGATGGACTGCCTGAGGGAAGAAACTGTTTCTGTGTCTGGTCGTTCTGGTGCTCAGAGCGACCAGATGGTAACAGTTCAAAGAGGGAGTGTGCTGGATGTGAGGAGTCCAGAGTGATTTTGCCAGCCCTTTTGTTCACTCTGGATAGGTACAGTTCTTGGAGAGTGGAGAGGGTTGTACCAATGATTCGCTCAGCAGTCCGGACTACCCTCTGAGATCAGATTTGGTAGCTGAGCTGAACCAGACAGTTATTGAAGTGCAGAGGATGGATTCAATGATGGCGGAGTAGAACTGTCTCAGCAGCTCCTGTGGCAGGTTGAACTTCCTCAGCTGGCGAAGCAAGTACAACCTCTGCTGGGCCTTTTTAACAATGGAGTCTATGTAAGTGTCCCACTTTAGGTCCTGGGAGATGGTGGTGCCCAGGAATCTGAATGACTCCACTGCAGTCACAGTGCTGTTCATGATGGTGAGTGGGGGGGAAGAGCAGGGGGGTTTCTCCTGAAGTCCACGATCATCTCCACTGTTTTGAGCATGTTGAGATCCAGGTTGTTAAGACTGCACCAGACACCAGACAATTAACTAATTGTATGAGAGTTGTCAGTTAATGTTAACTAATGTATTACCCTAATGCAAACTGATGGGACCTTATTGTAACGTGTTACCTATATATACTGTATATATATATATATATATATATATATATATATTAGTGCTGTCAAACAATTAATCACATCCAAAATTGGATGTTAGCTGCTAGACAAACAATTAATCACATCCACTTGTCTTTAAACCGCAATGCTTAAAATCACGTGCAAACAATACATTTTTGTGACCACATAACACCCAACATCACGTGAGCGTGTAACCGGGATAGAAACGATAGTCTAAAATCACTACTGGTTGAAAAATTTCTACCAGTTAATCATGTACCCATATATTGCCCTCCCCAGTTATTATATTATATATCTTCTTTTGTGTTCCGCAGAAAGAAAAAGTCACGCAGGTTTGGAGCGACATAAGTGTGAGTAAATGATGATAGCGTTTCATGTTTGTTTGAACTATCCGTTCAAGATGCAATGTTGCTTTCTCCAGTAAATGTATCTTGTTTTGAGGATTTTTTGAAATTTTTACTTGACAAAAGTTAAACAAGACACTAAATTAAACTCTTTTCTTGAGAGAGAGTTCAGTCCTGACCTCAAGGTGCTCTTCATCCGTGTTGGGCATGTACAATAATTACGAAGTTCAAAAACTTTTCCATTCACTCAGCTCAGTGTTCCACATGAAGTCAGGAAAACACTGCGTCTAGAGCAAGCTTTGAATAAAGAGAAAAGGCCTTTGAATAAAAAAGCCTTCTTCCATTCAGCATACCAACACGCTGTGACACCCGTGACCCGGACCACCCACGCAGCGGGATTAAAACGCACCTCACCGGAAACTGACAGTTACCACTAGACTAAAGGTGTCCATTTTAGCCCAAAAAAAGAGGGGAAAAAAATGGCTTCCACACTTCAGCGACTGCCGTGATCAATATGCTAACTCCTGGAATGCAAAAACGATGTGTGCTTGTGCGAGGATGAAGGGACGCTTGACAAAGACGGATAGATTTGCACCGTCCGTGAAATGTCACTGATTCAGTGGAGGATGTCGCCTCCAGAGCGCTCGGCTGTGTGATAAGACTGACACATCAGCACTCGCTTTGGAAGTGGCATGGTGCCCCTCTCTCTCTCTCTCTCTCTCTCTCTCTCTCTCTCTCTCTCTCTCGCTCCTGTCATCCCTGACGAATGACAGTGGCCACCACTGCAGTCCACCCACCTCATGGGAACGGCCGAGAGAGAATGAGCGCAATTAAAAAATGGATGAGACACAATCAGGGGAGGAAATGTCAATCGAGGATTTTCAGGTGGTCACGGGTTTAATTGAAGGGTGATGAGCCGACGGTCTGCTTGCCTGCTTTGAAAGGAAAGTGACTTGTTGACAGATTCCTGAAGAAAAAAGTCACTCTAGCTACATGTAAACAACTAGGCGTTCGCTTTAAATACTGCAGTTTGTTGGTTTCCTGTTGAAACAGGAAGTTTTATTGGAGGGCTTATTGCTTTTTAGGTAATAGATTATGGTTAACATACAGATATGAATTATGATTTGCTGCTTGTTAGGTTGTTGCTGGTGATATTAGGGGAGGGACTTTTATTATTTCTTAGAAATTACTGTGAAGAATTGGCAAAATACAGTGGAAGAAAGTAATATGAAAAAACATACAATTTTTTTTAAATGTAATACTTTTATTCATTATGGATGCATTAAATCGATCAAAAGTGATAGTAAAAATGTATTTGAAATAAATGTTCTTTTGAACTTTCTATTCATCAAAGAGTCCTGAAGAAGAAAAAACTGATCACAGTTTACACAAAAATTCTGTTTTCCACATTGATAATAATCAGAAATGTTTCTTTAGCAGCAAATCGACATATTAGAATGATTTCTGAAAGATCACGTGACACTGAAGACTGGAGTAATAATACTGTAAATTCAGCTTTGCATCACAAAAATAAACTACATTTTAAAATAGAATCAAATAGAAAAGTTATTTTAAAGTAATTTTTTTTTCACAATTTTACTGTTTTTACTGCATTTTTTAATCAAATAAATGCAGCCTTGGCAAGCATTAGAGATTTCTTTCAAATCAAATTATATATTTTTTTTGTGCCCATGCAAATGTTTATCAGCAAATGCACATTTGTTTCTCTATTGATTAATTGATTGACATTCAAATGTTCAGTTCTTGAATTATTTGGGATCATATGTTGCTGTCAAAAGAGCTGATAAAATGTAAAACTGTAACTTGAATGCAATGTAAGTCGCTTTGGATAAAAGCGTCTGCTAAATGAATAAATGTAAATGTAAATTACTGTAGAAGTCGCATCAAAACTCAGTATTAATAGGAATTTTAAAATTAGGGGGTTAATAATCTCAAATGCACCTGAAATGATTTATATTATTGGTATTCAAAAGCAATATTCTGTATTCGGAAAGATGGATTTCATTAGGATCACAAAGATAGATGCAACAAAACTTTTGATAATCATATTAAATTACATTAAATTCCAATGCATCATTTTATAATCCATAAATATATTTTTTTCTAGTGGCCTTATAGGGAATAGTGCCATTGACCCAGGATTATTATCATTAACTAAAACTAAAACCATAAAAAATCATTTTGTTTACTTAAAATAAATGTTTTAACATTTTAACTAAAATTAGTTAAAATATGAAAGTATAGTATATCAATGATACTAAGATAACACTATACTGTTTCTAATAAAAGCACTAAGCTTACAACAAATTCATATTGAAGAACTTTGTCTTAAAATGTGAAATGTTCAATATTTTGACCTTTCTCACTATTATTGCTTTTATTTTTTTCATGCCTTCATACATTGAACCTCATACGGCCAGACACACTGCAAAGGCACTTCATGCTGAAAAGTGTGGCTTTGCAAGACTACAATGTGGTATGACATGAAGACTTTATATCTTTGTGTATCAGACTCACACACATTTACTCTCCGTGGCACGAGAGTGATAGAAAGCGAAAGGCGAGTTGTGCGACCAGAACTTATGAGACACGCTGAGGGAAAACCGAGAGTCCCTGTAGTGCAACTCACTATTGACCTACAATCTGACCTGCTGTTTGAACTCCAAACGCTGCCCTCCCGCAACCCCTCTCCGACGGCCGAGCACCAGATATTACATGGATGTTTTTTTTTATTCCTGGCTGGGTACTGCTTTCATCTTTTGTCCCTCTTCGACTTCTCTTTCCCACCTCGGGCCACGCTGCGTTTTCATATTCATACAAAGTTCTGCGTTGGCGTCTGCATGCCACGTACGATATTTCTCAGCGCAGGATCCCGTTCCGCGTGACTTCATGGAAAACGTGTCCCTGCCAGAGACTAACTGTCCCACACCCATTGGAGGTGTGTAACTAATAGCTCAGGTCAGCCGCGCTGCCTGTATTTATGACACCGTGCCCTATGAAATATGAACGGGCGGATTGAGATGCACAACTTCCTCTCTTTTTTTAAAGCTCGAGACCATCAGATACAACAGTGATAAAATGCCATGGCTGAGAGGTAAACTAATAATAGTGTTCCCCACCTCAAACTGTCACGTTGATGCTCGAGTCTGGAGCATCCGAATATCCACAGCTAAGCCACCTGGGTAAGACCCACAATGCCAATTAAATAACGGGAGGAGGATGGATTTGAATATGTATGGGATATAAATGTATGTTCTAAAATGGATAGTTCAGGTTCTGAAATCTGATTGGTTGAGGTTTCTATAAATAATGCTCTACTATGTTTCTGCTATAGATATCTTGGCAGTGGAATTGTTTATCAGGGGTGCTTTCTACACTCTTGAATATAAAGGTTCTTTATTGGCATCAATGGTTCCATGAAGAAAATTTAACATGGAATCTTTTCATTCCATAAAAGTTTCTTTACAATGCTCTTCACACTAAGAAAGCAATGGTTCTTTTAAGAAGTGTTCACTGACTGGTTCTTTGGCGAAACAAAAATTTTTTTTCTATGGCCTTGCTGCAAAAACCTCCATTTGGAACCTTTATTTTTACGAACATGATCAATTTGGCTGTGTAACTTGTCCAAAACCATTTGTTACAAGCATAAATTATACCTTAAATCATGTGTCATGTTCAGGACAAGTGATCTAACTGTATGAAGGTTTTATCATAGGGCTTGGCTATTAGAACACCTAGAAACAATCTAGCAACCACCCAGAACACCTTATCAACTACATAGCAACACCTCAGCAATGTTTTCTCGTATAACAATTCTTATTGGTGGAATTGATTTATGTAAAAAAAAAAAAAAAAAAACTTGACTGCATTTAGTGATCAAAAATACAGTAAAAACAGTAGTGTGGAATATTATTTCAAATTAAAATAACTGTTTTCCATTTGAATATGTTAAAATGTAATTTATTCCTGTGATCAAAGCAGAATTTTCAGCATCATTACTCCAGTCTTCAGTGTCACATGATCTTCAGAAATAATTCTAATATGCAGATTTGCTGCTCAAGAATCATTTCTGATTATCAGTGTTGAAAACAGTTGTGCTGCTTCGTATTTTGATGTACCGTGATACGTTTTATTTTTTAGGATTCTTTGATGAATATAAAGCATTTATTTGAAATATAAATAGCATTATTATGATTATGTCTTTACTGTCACTTTTGATCAGTTTTAATACATTCTTTTTAATAAAAAATAAATAAAAATCTTTGACTGATTTGCCTTTTACTGTGACAGGACAGTTGAATCTGAGACACGATCACAGGAAAGAGCCACAATCTGGGACTCAAACAAGGTTGCCCAAAAGCTGCTGCACCAGGTCATCTACATTTAAAAGCTTGGTATGTTTACATAACCTTTACATCATCCTTATGTCCATCCCAAACGTTTGATGTTTTATGTGAATGCATATGCTTGCATTTTATTTACAATTAAGGTGACATCAAAATTGACATTTACGATATGCATTTTCAGATGTTTTTTTATCCAAAGAGATGATTAAAGGTATACATTTTAATTTCAATACATTTAATTTTATTTATTTCAATGCATGTTGCTGATTTCATCATGCATAGTTGTGTGTTGATGTGAATAAGATTCATTTAAAAGATACACTTCATTTATGAGTCCACTTTCCATGAGCCAGTCATTTCTCAATAAATAGTGCTGTTCTGCTTTATTTCACTCTGAAATGTCACATTGCAGAAGTGTGGGGTGTGAATGCCATGTTATGTTGACTTAAAAGTGGCCTCTTAATTAATTCTCAAAACTTCAAACGGCTAATAATAAGTCATGGAAAAACTTCAACGCCGCCTTTCCGCTGATCTCGACAAAAACGTCTAGCGCTCAACTGACAATGGGGACAATATTTCACCGTGTTAAACTCTCACAGGAGGCAGTCAGAGCTGCGGAGCTCTTTCTGCCGGTAGCTAACACATTCACAAATGACCATTTATTACTTCACACTATTTTTAAAGGGAGAAATGACAGCCTCTCTGTCAAATCTAACAAGGGAATAGCTTTCAGGTGCTTACTCCCCAATAACTCATTACAGCGACCTTTTGAACAGGAATTAGGGCACTTTTTATTTTTGCTCAGGAGCACCTTTTTGGCCTTTTGCATTTTAATATCTGAAAGTAGCACGGCGGACGTCATAGATGCACAACAGCTAACTGTCGTAATGTTGACAATCATTCAAAGCAGGACACAGTAAAAGTAACAGACAGGAACAACATGGCATAGGAAATGGCATTTGCAAATGACTTGAGATAAGATATTGAAATAGGAAATATGTACTGTAAAAAAGTTGTACACAGTCATTTTAGAGAACTAAAACCATAAAAAAATTTTTTTTTTTTACTTGAAATAAAATAAATGCTGACTAAAATAAAATAAAATATATATTTTTTTAAACTATTTATTTTAGCTATTTGCCAAGGCATCATTTCTCATTTTTAAGTTGAACTTGATGTACTAAAATCACCAAAACTAAAATAAAAATTAATAAAAACAATATAGACATTCTGATTTTGTGTGTGTTCTCATATAAAACATTTGCATTCTCATAATATATACACTCAAAAAAAATGGTGCTATATAGCACTAAAAGTGGTTCTTTGGCTCGTAATCACTTTTAGAACCACTTTTGTTGCTGTATAGCACCAAATCTTGGTGCTTCAGTGGTTCTTCACCGGTTCTTTGGCATGACTGAGGGGCTATATAGCACCGCTACCATATACAGAACCTGTTAAGCTCCTGTATGGTTCTTCAGCGGTTCTTCAGTGGTTCTTTGGGGTGATTAAGGTATAGCACCACTATATAGCACCACTGCCGTACAAAGAACCTGTTAAGCCTTTTTAAAGGTTCGTTACGAGCCAAAGATCCACTGTTGGTGCTGTTTAGCACTATTTTTGTTGAAGAAATACAATGCAATATGGCACCTCTTATGGTTCTACATAGCACCATTTGACAAAGGTATGGTGCTATATAACACCAAAAGTGGCTCCCCTATGATTACGAGCCAAGAACCACTTTTAGTGCTATATAGCACCATTTTTTAGAGTGTGTGTATGTATGTGTGTATATACAGTATATATATATATATATATGAGAACACAAATTACTAAAAATCACAAAGCCACAAATAAAAATGACTAAAAACATATAAAAATTAATTCAAATGATTTAAAATATTAATAAAAAACTAGTAGTATCTCAAATTAAATATATCTGGTAGTAAATAAATATTATTGTAGTTTGTTAGTATTTCAGTTTTTCTACTTCAAAATGTCATGTTTAAGTCAATGTGTTACTTGCAGATTCTTTGTAGTTAGTTTTGAAATTTACTAGCAATTTCTGAAGCTATAAGTAGTTATTATAATGAACTAAACCTAAAACCATAAAAACAAACATTTTTGTTACATTGAAATAAAATAAACATTAACTGAAATAAAATCAAATATTTTATTTCAGCTAGTTGCCAAAGCAGCATTTTTTATTTTAATTAATTATAACTTGATAAATAACTAAAACTAAAGTAAAAAAAATATTTTAAAATTGACAAACACAACAAAATTGCTACAAATTTAACTAAAATTAAAATGATAAAACAATATAAAAATAAAAACTGACTCGAAATATCTCAAAGATACTAATGCAGTGTGTTACTTGCTGATTCTTTGTAATGAATTTAGAAATTGACTAGCAGTTTCTGAGTGAAAATAGTTTACACCAAAGTTTTCCAAGGTTGGGCAATTGATTGGATTCTGAAATGTGGTCTTGTGAATGAATCAAATCTTTTGAATGAATCAGTTGATTCGGTTCACAAAAGGGTCAGAATGATTCAGTTTTTTTGTTTGTTTGTTTTTTTTCCATTGTCATTGGTAACTCTATTCAAAACAAATATTTTCTTCTTTGGAATAATGTGCTCTGATGAATCATCCACGATAAGTTCAGAAACGAGTATTAAAAACAGTAATTAGGGTAAATTTTGATTTCATGTTGATTTGAGTCTTTTCACATACTGTAATAATAGCTAAATGCTCAGAGGACAAATGATGGCACCGCATGGCAATATAAAAAGAGAATCTTTAACAGAAAATTAGATCTTGTAAATATGACATCAATACATGAATCATGTGTTTAATATTGTGGAAATCTGAGCTCAGGGCTGTCGAGTCGCTGCTCGGTGCACACAGACGTGAAGACTCCGTCTCCTTCACTCTCATCCCAAATCCATTTTCAAATCTCCACACTCTAATGTTTTGATATTTCTTTATCATTATGTACCAATTCGGCATGCTTCGCCCTCTGGGAAATCAGTTACCACACCCCTTTCTGCTGCCATCAGGACGAGAACGCTAGTGAATTTCTTTCGCTGGTTTCAGAGTACCAAACCAAATTAAGTAAGTGAATGAAGGCGGCGAATGGAAAAGCCAGCAGGGCTCTCGTTGTACCGTCTCTGTCCTTGGCGTTACCGTTGAGTGTTGTCTAAATAATTCACTAATAAAACGAAACATAACAGACACCTCCAGATGCCCTGAAAGCACGCGGTTAATCCCATAAAATAAAATCAAGATTTTTTTTCTTTATCTCAAGGCTGAGATGAAATAATAACGCAATATTAAAGTTTGCAAGAGAGCACAGCCCTCGCAACAAATAACACGGCGCCTTGGGTATATGGTATTACAGTCAGAAAGATTGTGCTTCTCATATCACAGATTCTGTTTCAGCAGTTTGGAAACTTTCAAGTCATCATGAAATGCAATTTGCAATCTATTTGACTTCTATAATATGACGTATTTTTGTAAAATAGGATTTTCAAGTGGAAGAGAATTTAGGGTGGGACTGGATTTTATCTGTTAGAAATTGATTAGATCGTAAAAAGTGGGTGTTTCCTAAGTACAGAGTAGAAAATCATGATCTGAATGTAATAAATCACATTCATTTTCTCCATAGAGGAAATTTTATACACTACTGTTTAAAATATTGGAGTCAGTATAGATGTTTTTTTATGTATTTATTTATTTTTATTGAAAGAAAATAATACTTTTATTCAGCAAGAATGCATTAAAATAAAAATAAAAACTAATTCTGTTCATCAAAGAATCCTGAAAAAAGTATCGCGGTTTCCTCAAAAATATAAGCAAATCAGCATATTAGAATGATTTCTGAAGATCATGTGACACTGAAGACTGGAGTAATGATGCTGAAAATTCAGCTTTGATCACAGCAATAAATTACATTTTAAAATATATTAACATATATAAGTTATTTTAAATTGTAATAATATTTCACAATATTATTGTTTTACTGTATTTCTAATCTTCTGCCTTGATAAGCATAAGGACACTATCTTACTAGCCCCAAACTGAAGTGTACTTAAATTATATTATTTTTTTGTATAAAATATTTTTATTAAATAATATATATATATATATATATATATATAATCATAAATTATTCACTTTAATGTTTTAGATGTATAACCCATGATTATAAAACAATAGTTTTATACCATTCCATTTAATTCAGTGGTCATTTGCAGTGCGTCGTGGCATAATAAAAGAACACAGCCCTTATACCTTTCTTTTTTTACTGCAAATAATGGTTTATCTGAATAATGAAATGATTCATGTCAGAGCTTTTTTCCTGAAATCCCTGTGGAGAAAATGAATGATAAAAATACCAAGATTGATTGCAGCCAAAAGTGTACTGTTAAAATCTATTAAAGACTGGGGAAATTTTGCTAAAGTATTAGGAAGGCAATTTATTATTATTTTTTTTGGGGGGGGGGGGGGGGGTGGACAATGTGCACTCATGGGTCATACACAATAAGACCATGTATTAAGACAGAAAATATGGTCCATTTTGATTTAATGTTGTCAATGAAAGAAGTACAGAATAAGGCTGTGATGTTTAAGTCTGAAATGGGCTTTCTCTCTCTATAATCATATATAGATGTGTTTACACAATTCCACACATTTTCTGTTTGTTCAACAAGAAGCCCACTTTTCATGCACCTTTCCAACTCCAAAAGTGTGGCGGTTTATTTAGTGTTCGGCTCTGCAAATTTTGTTGCACATTTTGCAAGAAAAACAACACTCGGCACTATTTAGAACAGAATGAGAATCCCACCGTGCACCTGGCATGGCTGCCAATGGTAAATGAGCTGAGAAAAAACTCATCATCTGTCTGCCGTTATCATTAGCAGCAATAATTATGTTTACAATGCCCTCTCATCATCTGTGGGAGCTGCGGCGCACAGATGAGCGTCTCGTCCCCCCGCGCACGGAGGATGTTGTGGTTTTGAAGGACAGCTATGATCTTTGTCTTTCAGATCAAGCTTCATGTTACTCTGCCAACTCTCACATCAACCTGCTCTCTGATCTCTCAGAGACACAAAGTGTCTGACACATTCACTCACAACGCCTGCCCGCTGGTTTACTGTTTGCCCTTGACAGATGCTTGCGGATCAAAATTTCGCCTGTGGAATGACGTTATACAAATCTATAATATATATAATATGTACAATTCTAATGTGTGTGTGTGTGTGTGTGTGTATATGATTTTAATTTGACTCTTTTTTTTTTATTATTTAACAAATGGTATCTTTATTTAGGTTTTTAGAATTATATATTATTGACAGATGTTTGCAGATCAAAATATGGCCTGCAGAATGACATTATACATCTGTGTAATATATTTAAAATATGTATTACACAATATTCTATAAATTATGTAATATTATATTTTATATATATCAAAAATATATATAAATCAATTATATATAATAATTATATTATATATATATATATATATATATATATATATATCATTATTCAATATAATATTGTGTATATATAATGTGTATAATCATGTTTATATATAATATAATGTAATATATAATTTAATTTAAATTATTCCGAAATTATATATATTCATTAAGTTTTTAGAAATGTTATCATATATATATATATATATATATATAATGTTATAATATATATATATATATATATATATATATATATATATATTACTATTTATATATAATGTAATGCAATATATAATTTAATTAGATTTTATCAGAAAATATATAATTATATGTATGTGTGTATGTATGTGTATATATATATATATATATATATATATTAGAGGTATAATTTTACCCAATTTATAATTTTATTTAATTCATTTAATTTTACCAAATTTTATTTATAATTTAAAAAACAGTAGTTATATTTTTAGAATATACAGTATATATTATTGAGAGATTGAGTTTGGATGAGGATGCTTGTGGATCAAATATGGCCTGCAGAATTATATTATACAACTGTACAACATATAAAATATATACAATATATGCAATTCTAATATATACATATGATACACTATATATATATATATATATATATAAAAAAAATCAGAAATTATGGCTATGTATTTATTATAAATTTTAGAAATATGTTCCTTTTATTTATTTATATATATACAGTATATATGTATATATAGGTTAATTAGTATATTTATTATTTATTTTACTTTAGTTGTTTATTATTATTATTATTATTATTATTATATTATATTAAATATTTTTTTCATAGATGATTGCAGAAAAATATTACCATGGAATGATGTTATACATCTGAGAGAAGGACAAAAACTGGACGTCTGGACTCTTCTTTGGTCTTCTGGCATTGTAGAGTAGGCTAATGAGTTGAATCAGAAAGCATGTTGACGATCTCGAAACGCCACACACCACAGAGCACTTCATCTGCGGTTTAACCCACGAGAAGCTACTTACCACCGAGGAGTCGGGGGTAAAATATTATCAGAACATCAGCATTACTTATTAATTTGAGCATTTATTCCTGGGCCACAACTCCAATATAACATGTCACCTGTTCTCGACAAAGCAAATTGCCTGGGAAGTGTATTGAATTACCCGTTCCCCCTATTTACCGGAAAAACAGGTCTTATAGAGATAACAAGAAAGGCGATATTTACTGTAGCCTGCAGGCTGTGATGTCTTGTGCTGCTTTGCCAGCTGGGTCAAGTCTGAAGATGAGCTCGAGCCGCTAGAGTGTCTTCATTTTATACTCCACTGTTGCTTTTTAGTGAAAAAGCCTTTCGTGTTTTTGACTCGGAGCCTTAATAACCTCTCTTTATAATCTAATATGCCATACTTGTATGACTGAAGCAGGCGTAGCTGCTTTATTTATTCATTTCTCGACATCCTGCTTGTTTTCTGCTAACATTATGTGGTTATTAAAGTTGCAAACAATACAGCATGTTGTGAATCAACAGACGGATGCGGACGCTAAAACAGGTGCATGCAAACTCTCCTAAAGAGGCTAGCGGCGCACCTGTTTAAATGCTCCAAATAGTGTAATTGATGTATGCTCAGCCTGCGAATAAGTCTGAACTGACATGCAGGCAGCGGCGCTCATTTATAACTTTAATAAGGCAGAAATGCATTACACAGTTTCTTCTTGCTCCGTCCCCACTAGGCAAGTATTGATGTATTCAAAGAGGACGCTGCCCCCACTGGATGTACCTTGTTCCCCTGTTTTCTTTGTCTACCTTTGCAGGAATTGTTTTTGCTTGTGCTTTCTACAGATGGTGATAGATACAGTTGGTGAGATGCATATTTAAAGGTGTCCGTAGACAATTCAATAACTGTTTCTCCATTACAAAGTTTTTTTTGAATAGTACTTTTTAAAATATGGTTTAAATTATGTACACCCACATGAAATGTGTAATATCAGCACTCTTGGAAAGCCTTTCATCCAATCAGATTTAAGGAACAGATCTAACTGTTGTGAAAATATATATTGTATATTAATATTTTAATGGTTTATATGATATATGTGTGTATGTATATGTGTGTGTGTGTGTGTTTGAAATTTATATATGTATGTTGTTTAATTTATTTTTCAAAAATTTTGAAATGGTATTTATATTGCATTTATATATAAAAATGAATATGTAGATTATGTAATCATTATGTATTAACATCTACCATCTTAAGGGTGAGATATCACCATCTGAACTGGTATTATTTTAATGAAATGTAGATGGTAGATTCCAGGTCAGGTGTTTGAGATCTCTACCTAACCTGGTCTTGACTGATGGCTAGGAAAAGCTCTTAGGAGAGTCTCATCTCTGTTTATCAGACACACTGAGTGGAGCAAACACATGGCTCAGTGGTCATATGCTACATTACATCCATTACAGCGTCTGGATAGAATACTGATGTTGACTGAACCCGCACACACATACACACGCACACGCCAATAATTGCATCTTATTGTCAGTCTCTGCTTTATGGTCTCATTCCAATACTGCTGATGAAACAGTTCAATTAGTTTTTGTCAGTTCATTTAAAGCTGAGTAACATTTTATTGTCAAATACGTTCTGCTCTCTGAGTAGGAAAGACAAAGACCTGGCAAACATTACCAGATGGATTCGGATGGCCATTACTATGACAACAGGTGACACAACCAGACAGAATCCAGCTGGAACAGAGGCAGAGAGGTCAAAGGTCAGAGGTCGTTCTCATACTTTAAAAGGATGTCTCAGTTTAGTAAGGAAAATGATCATCAATGCATCTGCATTTATTGTCACATGGTTTTGATAGTTTCTCCAGCTCTCAGTGTTGGTTTTAACTGCTAGATGAGCACAGCTGAACTTAATGGCAGTGAGCAAGTAGAAAGAATCTATTATATTTCCAGCTAGATAATTGGAAGTGTGTAGTTATGTCTCGGAGCCAGTGAAAATGGCCGGATTCCATTTTGCCGTCACACTCCAATCGCTGACATCCTTGGGCTAATGTGGAAAAGTGCCATGGTGGTTTTAACAATTTTCTGTCTCATAAGAAACATTAAGGTTGGAAAGTTGATTATTAGGACTAGATTTTCACTTTCTCTGGAGAAACTGCAAGAGCTACTTACTCATGCAAACCTATAGGGTGATGGGAATGGTTGCCAGGGGGTTGCTATGCAGTTGCTAAAGTGTTTTGATTGGGTTTTTTGCATGTTGAGCTAAAAGGGAGTGAACTGCAGTTCTAAGTCTGAATATAGGTATTCTGGGTCTCCTCTGAATAACTGAGATAATATGATTTTGCTGGTTTTAATGTATAGGTTGTGCACCAACGTTTAATTTTTAAGAGCAGGACTTTAGAAAAAACATATTAGTGAAATTAGTGGTTGGGATTTTCATTTACTCAGTGAATCAAGTCTTGAATCCATTAACCAAACAGATTTGTCCAGCAGATTCTTCAGATTCAGATTTTTTTCCAATATACATAAACATTAAAACATTAAAATAATAATATTTTGTAATATAGATTTTTATTTATATAGAATTGAAATGTAATATTAATATTTTAATGTTTTTTATATATATATATATGTATATGTATATGTATATGTATATGTAATGTTTTTTTAAAGAAGTTTCTTCTGCTCATCTAGGCTGTATCTATTTGATCAAAAATACAGAAAAAGTTATTTTGTGAAATATTATTGCAATTTAAAATAACTGTTTTCTATTTTAATATACTTTAAAATTTAATTTATTTCTGTGATCAAAGCTGAATTTTCAGCATCAATACTCCAGTCGTTAGTGTCACGTGATCCGTCAGAAATCATTCTAATATGCTGCTTCATTATCAATTTTGGAAACCGTCGTGATGCTTCATTTTTTTTGTGTGTGTGTGGGGGGGGGTGCTGTGATATTTTTTTAGGATTCTCTGATTAATAAAAAAGTTCAAAAGAACAGCATTTATTAAAAAAAAAAAATTGTGTTACAATATAAAATGCTATTCAAAAGTTTGGAGTCAGTATAAAAAAACAGTATTTTTTCTTTCTTTTTTTTTAAAGAAATTAATACTTTTATTCAGGAGGGATGTGTTAAATGAACAAAAAGTCATAAAGACTTATATTGTTAGAAAATATTTCTATTTTGAACAAATGCTGCTCTTTTTAACTTTGTATTCATCAAAGAATCAAATAAAAAAAGTATCACATGTTCCAAAAAACAATATGAAGCAGTACAACAGTTTCAACACTCATAATAAATCAGCATATTTATGATTTCTGAAGGATCATGTGACACTGAAGACTGGAGTAATGATGCTGAAATTTCAGCGCTGCATCACAGAAATAAATTCTATTTTAAAGTATATTAAAATAGGAAACCAATATTAGGTTCAAGGGTTCAAGGTTCTTGTTTATTTGTCACATACACAATCATGCAGGGTATAATCAGTAGTGAAATGTAGGTCAGGACAGGTCCGCTCAATGGACAATGCAAGAAAATAAAAATAAAAGATGATACATAACACAGGAGCATATATTTAAATATAGGTAGGAATAAGATAAAAAATAATAATAAGTAAAAAACAATAAAATAAAATGAGTGAAATGTGCAATGAACTAAAATGTGCAATACAGTCTACTGTGGATTTAATAAATATTAATATAACCAGGGATGTGCAAGAGGAATGGGATGAGCAAGGAATGTGCAAACAGGTTGTACCAGGTATGTACACATAGCAGCAATGCGGAAGATGGAGAAAGATGGGTGTTACAGTTAATTAAATGAGTCCTGTAGATGTTAGGAGACTGAGTTCAGGAGCCTGATGGCCTGTGGATAGAAGCTCCTCCTCAGTCTCTCAGTTTTTGCCATCACGCTTCTGAAGCGCTTGCCAGATGGCAGTGAGATGAAAAGACGGTTACCGGGGTGATTTGAGTCCTTGATTATTTTTGCAGCTCTGCTTTTGCAGCGTTTGAGGTAGATGTCCTGCAGAGAGGGGAGGGCAGACCCAGAGATGCGCTCAGCTAAGCGCACGACTCTCTGCAGAGCTTTGCAGTCCTGTTTTGTGGCGTTACTGTACCACACTGAGATGCACTGAGTCAATACACTTTCTATGGCCCCTGAATAGAAAGTTTTCAGGATTGCTGGTGAACCCTGAATTTCCTCAGCTGTCGCAGATGGTACAGTCTTTGCCTGGCTTTCTTGACCTGTGTTTGAATGTGTGCAGTCCAAGTCAGGTCCTCGGAGATGTTTACACCGAGGTACTTGAAGCTGCTCACCCTCTCCACAGGGGTCCCGCTGATCATGAGAGGAGTGTAGGGCCGCTGCTGTCTCTTCCTGAAGTCTACAATCAGCTCTTTAGTTTTGCTCACGTTCAGAGAGAGACAGTTGTCCTGGCACCATGATGTTAGTCTCTCTACCTCACCCAAGTATGCGGTCTCATCATTGTTGGAAATGAGGCCCAGAACCACAGTATCGTCAGCAAATTTAACAATAGAAGTGGAGCTGTGAGAGGACACACAGTCATGTGTGTAGAGAGAGTAGAGCAGGGGACTCAGAACGCAGCCCTGCGGGGCTTCTACGTTCAGGGTGATGGAGTTGGAGGTGAACTGGCCCATTTTCACCACTTGTGGTCTGCCGGTGAGGAAGTCTTGGATCCAGTTACAGAGTGTAGTGTTTAGGCCGAGGTCTGAGAGTTTGACAGCTAGCTTGGAGGGGACTATAGTATTGAAAGCTGAGCTATAGTCAATGAATAGAAGTCTGACATAGTTGCCATTTTTGCTGTCAATATGAGTGAGGGAGGAGTGCAGTACCTGAGAGATGGCATCATCAGTAGACCTATTTGGGCGATAGGCAAACTGAAGAGGGTCCAAGGTAGCAGGGATGGAGGAGCATGTGTTTCTTTAAAAGTCTCTCAAAAACCTTCATGACTGTTGATGTGAGGGCAACTGGACGATAGTCATTCAGGCAAGAGGGTTTACTGTTCTTAGGCACAGGGATGATGACAGATTTCTTAAATGAGGTGGGAATCACAGAGGTAGCAAGGGACTCATTAAAGATTGAAGTGAACAAACCAGCAAGCTGATCGGCGCACGATCTCAGGACGCGTCCGGTAATCCCATCAGGTCCGGCGGCTTTCCTGATGTTTACTCTCCTTAATTCTCTCGAACCTCGTCCTCCGACACGGGGATAACATGATCAACATCGCTGCTCTGTCTGCTGCTTCCTGACTCGCTGATCGGCAGAGTCGCGCCGCCGTTGCGTTCGTAGCGTCCGTAGAATGTGTTTAGCTCTTCGGCCAGCGATGGGTCTGCACTCACCTCGGCGGAGGGGTTGAGGTGAGAAATTGCAATAAGATTTCACAATAATACTTTTTTTTCTGTATTTTTGATCGAATAAATACAGCTTTGATGAGCAGAAGAGACTCCCTTAAAAACATTAAAAATCTTACTGATCCCAAACTTTTGAGCGGCAGTGTGTGTATATATATATATTCAATATATGACTTAATTTATTATCAGTTTTTCTAAATAGGTAATCTGAAGAAATTGCTGTACGAATCAGTGAACAAATGACCAGTGAAAAAAAATATATATATATTTTTGGTTCATATATGAATATTTGTATAATGTAAAAAAAAATACATATATTTTTTTACATTACATACATATAATTTTATTTTATATATAAAATGTAATGTATTTATTATATATATAATATATACATTTTTATACATAAATTCATACATACATACAAATATATACATACTGTATATACAAGTTTGTATACACAAATTCTATTTTTTTATATTAAGTCGTTAATGTTTGTATGTGTAATATTTTAATGTTTTATAAATTTTCAATATATTGAAATATATTAATATATTTAAACATCAAAAAATGTCAAGAACACAGAAACCATTTTGGTGATCTAGACCTTTTTTAGTCTCCAAAGAACCATAGCTGATCTCAAATGACTCTTGATTCTTAAATCACAAGGATCCTTTATTTTTCACACATAGTCTTCTAACATAAGCTTCATTTCATCTGAATGCAGTATCGTAACTCTAAAACAATGCAAAAGTGAAAAAGAGGCCTAACGTGCGCACATGTGGCTGTTTGTTCTTTTCCTGTGTGCTCTCGTCTCATCACGTATTGAGTCAGGTCACTTTGACACCGGTTATTTCTCTCACCCCTCCCTCTGAAACCCTGATCGTTTTGTGAAACTGTTAGACGACGATTCGTTTAAAGACTCCAAATGACCCCGTGTGTCTCCTCGAGACTCATTCCTTCTCTCCTTCTGTCTCGCTCCCCGGCCCCTGACAACTCTGATGGCCGATCCTCACACACACACACAGAGAGGCGGATGGCTTTCTGCTGGCGTAATGCGCTTTGTTGTGTGAAGGTATCAATCAGAGCGCTGCAGATTATTAGAGTGTCTGAAAGAGATCAAACAATGTTGCCGTCTGCCCCCCCCCGCGCGGCTGATTTACAGAGCGGCTGATAAAGTACTCCAGCTCTCTGTCAGGGCCCAACGTGACGGCCGGCCGCACTCGACGGATAAATTATTGCGCAGGAAAGCCATAATGTCTCTCCGCCTAGCAACTATAGCGGCCCTGCGGCACCCGCGGGAGACTGCCTGCCGTAATGGCGTCGAGTCCAGGGTCAACATTTACTGTAACTAAGAGGTTGAAACACACTCCCGCCCATCTCATCCCATCCCCCTTCCTAATTTTTTAGGTGCCCTGCCGTTTTAACCTCACGAACATCTTGACAATTTGCATATCAACTGTAGGTCCTCTGAACGGCCTGTAAAGTCTTTTCAACACCCTCGTGTGAATAATTAGTTCATCACTTTACTCTTGATCATGCACAGGGTTAGTGATCTGAATGAACCTCTAACCCTAACTATGAAACCTTATAAATCACATTATGCAGCTTGTTGTTACTGTTATATTTCTAAGCAGTTGGACTAACAGTTTTCGTCTAGCAGAACTAGTGGACCTGGAACCGGTTGGTGTTTTAATGTACTGAGAGACTCATTTGAGTCTGAAACCAAAAGATGTATTCACATTCATTCTGAAAAACTGATTTGTTAAACATTTTATTTAGACCTTTTCTTCAGAAAACTGATCAGAAATATGTGCAATTTTTTTATTTTTTTACAATTTTCAAAAATAATTTGGTTAAATTAGACGCATAAAGATAAATATTAAATACAATTTTGATATATATATATATATATATATATATATATATATATATATATATATAATGTATGTGTGTGTGTGTGTTTGTGTACAATTTTCAAAAATAGTTGGGTTGTTAGAGGTATTGAACATTAAATAAAAATAAGGAAATGTTTCATTTTTACATTTTACATTATTACATTTTTTAGTTAAAGCTTGTCATTTAGTTTTTTGTTTTTGTATTTTAGTTTTTTATACATTTAGTTTTAGTGATTTTAATACATCAAGTTAAATTAAATGAAAAAGATAAATTATGTTTTTAGGTTTTTCGATGTTTATTTTATTTCAAGTAATGAAAGACATTTTTTAATGGTTTTAGTTAACAATAATAACCTTGCTCTAAGTCCGTATGAAATCAGTTTTAATTTTTCACATTCACATTTAATTCAGCAGTCGAACAGTCAGTTCATTAGCAGTCTTTTTGCACTTTAATATTCACAGACACTAGTCCATATCAGATCCTATAAAGATTAATTGTACAGCCCTAATTCTGATTTATTCATCCAACTTCTGCCAAATTCTGTGACATTCCATGTTAAACTGTAAATTCAATTATTATGACAAAATTCCATCGCAATTCCGTGATTCCGTCTGTGTTTTCACAGAAATCACGAGGCTCTACAAATCAAACATCCTAGCATCAGTGCAGCAGATTTTTGTAGGCAAGATTCACTCCCATTATCATCTAAAATGTTCAAATGTAGTTAACCTAAAATAGTTGTATTTGTATGCATAATATAGTTACATAAAATATATATTGTTGTTTGGTTTCACCACTGAAGATATTTGTTTGATCAGAGATTGTTTCTGGCCTGTTTTCCATTGCATCAATGTGCAGCTCTTTCCAGAAATGTCTGCCTAGACTTTTTAAATAGCACTTTAACTGTGATTCATTCGAAGTTTCCTTTTAAAATGATGAGGACTATTCAAGTCCTTTGTTTAAGTTTTGCTTAAAAAGCACATGCATGATTTTCTGATGATCAAATGGGTTTGGCCGGTCAGCAGAATGAAGAATAAGAACATTTAGAGAGCGGGAGAATGGTATTTCACTCACTATTTCTTTTGTTGTGAAATAAGTGAGGCTGATTTCTCATATATTCAAACGATGAAGGCTTTAATCTGGGTTGACTGTGATTGAGAAAGCCTAGTCTGTGCTTGTTTTTAAAGACAGTAAACAGTCAAATAGAAGACTAAGGTGAGAATTACTAATACCATTGCATACTAAATAACCTGAGCCATATTTAATATACTAAATATGGCGTCTACTTTGGCATCACTCACATTTTCTTCAGACTGTGTCAAAATCTAGTTTCATAAAATAGTTTCAAGCACTTGAAGGAAGTACTTTTGGAATAAATGAACTGATATGAGAGTGCTTGTCTTATTCATTTCGCTCTAGAGCCTTATGTCACTGTCACGTTACAATTGCATTGTAAAAAAATCTCTCGGCGGGATGTTAATTGAGCATAAAGCATATTCAAGTTGGCTGACATCAAAGTAACTGGCCGGCACCCAAAGATAAAATGAACTGTCGATCAGCAGAGCTGTGTTTTGTCCATTTTCAGCATTTTTGGGCCGTGCTTTGTTTCTGGTCAATTGATAATTGTAGGATATCAGAAATTGCCTTTCTCCAAGTTAAAAGCTATAGCCTTAAAACCTTTCAAACAAAAGTGAATAACTTTTTAGTGGCTGCATTGTAACAGCTGACCTATTTTTACCACCATATGAAAAGGAAATGGGAGATTCTTTCATATGGAATAAATATTACAACTTTTTGGACTGGGATCTGTTCATGCAAACGCATTTGAACAACTGAAATCCAAGAAAAAAGGATGAAAAAACAGGAAGAAGGAAATAGAAATGTCATTTTCACAGAGTCTTATGGGACACCGAGATAGAAACTGCGAGATAAATAAGTCACCGTCGTCCGGTGAATCGCTCTCAGATATGAAACATAACTATTTGATGTTCTTCTCTAGTTCTTTTTTTTTATTTACTTTCAATGGCATTTTACCGGCTAAAGTGTGAGGTCAAGAAATTCACTCTCAGCCATCACAGGAGAGACGTGTCTGAAAAGAGGAAAGAAAGCGGCATGCAGCTAAAAGATAGATGCTGTCAATCAGCGCTGATGAATATTTTACTGGTGTTTTATCCATTAGAGCTTTTTTCCATGGAAAAAAAAGAGTATTATACAACACATGCTGTCGTGAGAGCTAGTGTAAGGTTGGTGGACCATATACTGTAGGAGTAAATTCTTCTTCTATCCCATTTCCTTCTGAATATATGAAGCTTTGTATTGTGTTTCAGCTTAACCCTGATCACATCTGAGATGCTTAAAGGAATAGTTCAACCAAAAATGAAGATTTGCTGAAAATGTTCTCACCCTCAGGCCTTTTAAGATAAGTTTGTTTCTCCGTCAGAACAGATGTGGACAAATTTAACATTACATCACTTGCTCACCAATGGATTCTCCATGATTTTCTTACTTAGTATTTTTGTCATGTTTTCCTTTACAGAAATCGAAATATTATTAAATCAAGATGCATTTACTTGAGAAGCAAAATGACACATAATATTATTTTTTTATTTTTTTTAAAGTAAATGTGTCTTGACTCAAGAATGTTTAGATATTTGTACTGGAAAACCAGAAACAATACAAAGAAAATCATTTTGTGCAGTGCAGTGAATGGGTGCCGTCAGAATGAGAGTCCAAACAGCTGATAAAAACATCACAATAATCTACAAGTAATCCACACCACTCCAGTCCATCAATTACTGGGAAAAAATCCATTAAGGTGTTTGATTACTTGAAATCATTGCTTCTGGCTAAAATACGAGTCCATCCTCTATCTATAATATTGCTTTCTCCAGTGAAAAAAATGTCTGGTCTGAATCAGTAGAGAAATGTGCACAGATCAAGCCAAAACAGTTCTAAACAAAAATGGAGATGAAGCATTGATGGACTTTTCCACTGGAGGAAGCGTTATTATTTATTTAGGATTCATATTTTGGCCAGTAAGTGATGATTTAAAGTTAAAACCCCTTAATAATGGATTTGTTTCTTACAAACACACAGCTTTTTGCTTAATTGATGGACTGGAGTGTTGTGGATTACTTGTGGATTATTGTTTTGTTTTTTTCAGCTGTTTAGACTCTCATTCTGATGGCACCCATTCACTGCTGAGGATCCATTGGTGAGCAAGTGATTTAATGCTACATTTATCCAAATCTGATGAAGAAACAAACTCATCTACTTCTCAAATGGCCTGACGGTGAATACATTGTTTGATATATTTTCATTTTCACTCCTATATTTAATTTGAATCTAGTTTTCTTCTTAAGTTGTTGTGGCTGTTCTGCCTCCCAGCCTCTGACATTTGTAGAAACCAGCTGATTGGAGCCAGTTTCTCCATCCCAGAACCTCTTTATCTCTGGTGGAAATGTGTAATGATGATCTGCGGAAAAGCTTTCACCCAGTACTTTCTCTCTTCGAGCAGCGCCATCTCTCTATTGTAATGATGCAGCTCGTAACAGCCCTTGGAGTGACCTTTCTTTAATTAACTGCATCTTGATGAGCGGATCTACATAGAATGTGAAGGTTAATTAATGAAGTATCACTGCTAGTCTTAAAACCATCACCTAATGGATGACAGCTGGGCCCAGCACTCGCGATTTTACCAGCCAACTCATTAGCAACTCCGACCCGATTGACGGCTCTTCTTTGGTCTGCGGACCATGAGCAAATTGTATTAAAAAAGAACAGGGGTCCCTGATTCCCTCTCATTTCAAAGGAAATGTGATCGCTCCTCTCAGCGGATTCATATGCGATACTCCGTTTGAAAACGTACTTGAGGAAGCGAGAGCCAGAGGGCCGCGCTTGCGTTCCCGAACGCACGATTCAGATCAGACTCTATAAAAAATGTAGATGAAAGCAATATAATATCTCCATAAAGATTCAGGAGTGTGTAATCTGTTTCCTGCAGTCTGATCTGTGATGGATAACTCCGGGTCGTAATAGCGCGCAGCTTCATCTTGATAAGATGCCGCTTTTGGGTGTCTTTTATTTCCGGATGCATTGCAACCCCGCTTATCGTTGCGATTAGAAGACATCAGATACACATTAGCAAATGGAACATAGTGTAAAAAGTGTTTTATTACTGGAGGGGACAGACTGAAGGAGAGAAGATATGATTACTGGGCTGGTAGAATTTCTAATACTTGGAGAGGAAAATTTGATAAAGCACACGAAAACTAACTTAACTTACTATGAGTGCATGGTCAGCTTTTAGCACGATAACTTTCAGAAGAAAACCAACTCTGAAATGACACAACAGTGATGACCGCCAGATGTGATGCAAAACATGACATATCTGGCCAAAAGCATTGTTTTTTGATTAGTAAATGATGCATTTTCATTATTTGAGATGCTTTTTATAAGGGAAAAATCATTTGTAATACTAGAATAAATGAGAACAAAAAAATAATAACAACAACTTTTATTTAGGAACTCTGAAAAAGTGATCATTGCCAAATGTAATTAATATGCTGAGACAAAACAATTTGTAATACTTTAAGAATTAAAAAACTAAAAGGAAAAAAATTAACAGATTTTATAGAAGAATCTGAAATTGCCAAATGTAATTAATATACCAAGACAAAACATTGCGCATATAAATATATAATATATATATATATATATATATATATATTATTAATATTATTATATTATTAATTACAAATATAATAATATATATATATATATATATATATATATATATATATATATATATATATATATATATATATATATATATATATATTAGTAAACGTTGCATTTTAATTATTTAAGATGCTTTTTATATCCAGGTGATCTGGGGAAAAAAAAAAAACTTAAAGGGAAAAATAATTTGTAATACTTTGTAATTTACATTCATTTGAATAGATGATAACCTTAAAGCTATTTTTTTTTATATACTTTAGAACTAAAAATTTCTAAAACTTTTAAACTTTTAAATTTTAAAAAACATTAGCATAACAGATTCTAAACCTGTGATAATTGTCAAATGTAATTTATTTAGTGACACATATTTGGCTAAAAATCCAGTTTAAAAAAACTAAAACTAAAGTTTAGCGTTTTCATTATTTAAGATGGTTTTTATGTCCAGGTGATGTGGGGGGAAACCTTAAAGGGAAAAAATATTATTATGAGAACAAAATTCAAATAGTTTAACATAACAGCTTTTATTTAAGAACTCTGAAACTAATTGCCAATATTTGCAATTCCAATATTTGAGATACTTTTTATATGTAGGTAATAAAACCTAAGGGAAAGATTATTTCTAATACTCTCAGAAAAAAATTCAATAAGGCATGTAAAAGTTGTAGTATACCAGCTTTTATTTAAAAGCTCTGAAACAGTGTTAATTGCCAAAAGTAGTTAATTTCATGCCATAAATCACCTCATATCTGCCCAAAAAGTTGTTCTTGCCATTTTGATCTGCTGTAATTTGTGAGCTCTGCATTTTCGTTACTCAAGCTTATTATAATGATATCCTATAGGACAGGGATCTTCAACTCTGGACCTCGAGATCCATTTTCCTGCAGAGATTAGCTCCAACCTGGATTAAACACAGCTACCTGCAATTTTGTATTGATCCTGAAGACCTTGATTAGCTTGTTCAGATGTGTTTGATTAGGGTTGGAGCTAAACTCTGCAGGAAAGTGGACCTCGAGGTCCAGAGTTAAGGACCCCTGCTATAGGACATACACTCTTAAAAATAAAGGTTCTTCACGATGCCATAGAAGAACCTTTTTGTCTAAATGGTTCCATAAAGGACCTTTAACATCTGAAGAACCTTTCTGTTTCACAAAAGGTTCTTTGTGGTGAAAAAAGGTTCTTCAGATTATAAAAATGTAAGCAAGAGCCGGCTCTTTGAAGAACCTTTGACTGAATGGTTCTTTGTGGAACCAAAAATGGTTCTTCTATGGCATCGCTTGAAGAACATTTTGAAGCACCTTTATTTTTAAGAGTGTAGCCTTACAGGCAAAAATGTCCACTTTAGGGATCAAATAAGGAAACTCAATTAGGTCTTATTGTGACAGCATGTTGAAATACTAGCCATCCATGAATTCCCACAGTAATGCACTAGTACTGCCAGTTAAACTACAGTGAACAATATAAGAATACAAGTCATTAATGCAAAATATAAACAATAACTCCTAGAACTAGTTATCTCTAGTCATTTATCAATATCATATTTTTAAAATTAAATATCTACTCCATTTACTCACCAAACCTAACGCAACAACTAATGTTTAGACAGTCATTACAGAGATGACGGCCCTTGTTTTCTTTTCTAAAGCTAAAGTTTCAAAGCTTTTAATTCCTCCAACAGTGTTGTTTAATTCATTAAGAGCAAAATCTTAGAGTTACTGAGCAATTGCAGGACTGAGCTTCACACGATGTGAATGATTTGGGGCATGTTGTGCATCTCTTTGCAGTCTGCACCGTGTCAATCAGATTGACCCTGTTTCTTCCACCTTTTAGCTTGTTTTGCTGCCTGAGACATTAGACACACAGCTGCTGCTAAACAAGAGCAAACATCAGAGTGACTGTCCACATCTGTGACTGAAGACAGCAGACCAAACTTCACTGAAACCTGATCTTCAGCCCTGAGCTGCTGACTGAAACCTGTAGATCAAACTAAAACATTCGTCTGTCTATCTGTCTATCTGTCTATCTATCTATCTATCTATCCATCTGTCTGTCTGTCTGTCTGTCTATTTGTCTGTCTGTATAACTTAAATATTTTTGGTCTCATTTATAATTAACTGCCCTGTACTGATGCGTTAAATTGACAGTTAATATCTGTCACTGCCGAATGTTCATCTGTTGCTGAATGCATTTGCGATCGTTCATCCGTGGAAAGTGCATCCAGGTAGTCAGCTAAAACTCTTCCCGTGCTGCGCTCATGTCACCAAAGACAGGCACGTCTCACACTGCAACTCACCAGCGTTTGAACGCAGATTCGCTGGCGCAGCACTTTAACGTTTCTGTCAGAAATATCTGACACCAGACGCTTTCCCGGGACCGCTGAGGATTCTGGGAGGGGGTTTAGCAATCTTGACAAGGAACCTCCCCTGTAGTGCCTTGTTTTTTCCCATTAGTTTGGAGCGGAGACTCTTGCCCTTAAGACCCAGGGACCGGCGCGGATTTAAGTGGGCAGTCAGGAGAATCCCGGCGGTGTGGCAGGTGCGAGATCTGGCTTCATTAGCTCCCAACACCTCTGTCCAATTACAAGACTCGCACCAGCGGTGACAACCCTTAGCACATGTGTGTGTGTGTGTGTGTGTGTGTGTGTTACAGGGTGTGTATGTCCTATCAGTACCTGACTGTCTGCTCTTATCATACTTCTTTCGTGTTTTGCCACATTTTCATTTCAAATGTGAAAAGCAACGCACCTTCATTTGATGTCAAATATCGAACATTCTTGCATTCATTAGAGTTTAGAGTGATTACACTGCAGTATAATGGTGAGCATATATTTCTGACAAATGCAGATGATTAGAAAAAAACAATTCTGGTAAACCTCAAACATGGTAACTTCTTGAATTCTTGAATTAAGACAAATAGTGTTTTTAAGGATCAAGTGGTTATTATTATCATCATTAATTTTTATTTATTTAATTATTTTTATGTATTTTTTTTGTCTGGATGTATTAATGTATTCAAACATCCATTTAAATTGCAATTCATACAGGCCAGGACTTCATTTCACATATGATTTCAGTATTTTATGGATTGATTGATTGATTGCTTGATTGTTTATTATTATTATTATTATCATCATCATCATCATTATTTATTTGGCAGACTTAAATTCAAAAAGTGTCTAGGTCATTTATTGTTTAACATATTTTCATTGACATGAAGAAACAAATCTCAGCATAAGCTGAAAAAGCTTTTAGCAGTATGCTAAAAAAATCATGATTTATTAAGAAGTGAATATATATATATAATATATATATTTAAAGTATGTTGATTTCTGCACTCAATACTTGGTCGGGGCTCCTTTAGCACAAACTCCAGCATCAGTGAGGTGTGGCATGGAAGTGATCAGCCTGTGGCACTGCTGAGTCACTATTGAGCCTTCAGCTCGTCTGGATTGTTGGATCGACTGTTTCTCATCTTTCTCTTGAAAATATAGCATAGATTCCATATGGGGTTCAGGTCAGGCATGTTGGCTGGCCAATCAAGCACAGTAATATCATGGTCAGCAAAGCACTTGGAAGTGGTTTTGGCACTGTGGGCAGGTGCTAAAGTCCTGCTGGAAAAGGAAATCAGCATCTCCATAAAGCTTGTCAGCAGATGGAAGCATAAAGTGCTCTAAAATCTCCTGGTAGATGGCTGCATTGACTGCATTGAAGATTGACAATGCATTGACTGCATTAAAGAGTTTATTTGCAAAAACAGATAACTTTCAAAAAACATGTTTTTTTAGGTTGTCATGTTTTTATTGTGTTTTATTGTGTTAGTTAGCTGTATTTTTGTTATTTTTTAACCTAATCAAAATAACCCAACTGCAGTTTGATTGAGATTAATTGGAATGCACAATGAAAAAACGTAAAAAAAAGTAAAAGTATTATTTATTATTATTATTATTTAAAACAGGAGACCAACTTTAATCAACTTATTTAAATCAAAACATCTGGTAAAAAAGGCATAAACTTTTTTTTTTTTTTTTTTTTTTCATTATTATTAATACAAGGCTTGCATTTCTAGATTTTAAAAATATTTTTCCTTATCAATTTCGGACTGACTTGATCAACCTGATTACAGTTTTAAAAATATTTACAATAAAACATTTTTATTATTTTTATTGGAAATAATTAATATAATAATAATATTGAAATCAAACCTTTAACAAAAAAAATCTTTATAAAAATATACATTTATTACAAATATAAATCTTTATAAATATATATCCATAATATTTTATTATACATTTTTAACAGCAACAATAAAAAAAATAGCATTATTATTGCTGGAAATAATAATAATAATAAATAACTTTTATTTTTATTATTATTATTAAAAAACTTTTAAAATAAAAATAAAATAAAATGCTAAAACATTTTTTCTTTTATCATAGCTTAGCTGTAGTTTAGGGACAAAATTGTTCCCCGACATCTGAAGTCTCCCTTTGGGGAAATTCAGGGGTGTCTGTAATTGAAGAAACATTTACATAATTCATAAATTATTATTATTTTAATAAAGTGCAGGAAAAAAGAAGTCAGTGGAATTTATGCTTTGCTTTATATAAGAAGTCTATGGTCTGTGTTCATGTAAGTAAACGTGTGTTTGTGCCATGACATACACAGAGATGTGATGTTTTCCAGACGTTATATCTGATGTAATGATAACAGCTGTTGAGCTCCATTCATACTCTACATGTGTGTATAATTTGTCATGCAGCTCAAACCAAACATGGACCTTCAGAACGTCTTTTCCTGTTCCTCCTCACGTCATAAACACATCACCCTGCCGTACACATCTCATTTCTCTCCTTCTCTTTCCATCCGTCCCAGTTTTACTGATATTATTTAGCAGGACACTGTTGCTGTAACCTTAGGCTGAGTTAAACCTGGCGTGGATCTTCAGACCATTAAACCCAGACAGAAACGTTTAGTTTACAGGTGTCTTCATGTTCATCTTTCCTTTCATCTTCCAGAGTTTTATGCTGACTCATTTATGTGTTGTCGTAGCATTAGATGAGATGTTGAAACATGCCCCGTCTCTGCCCCCGTTTTCCATAAACAACGAGGAAACGGGGCCATTTGACAAATAATGTAAACATGGCATAACATCTGTTTATGGGATGTTGGGAAATTATGAAGGCTGAGAATTACAAGAACGTTAAAAGATTATTAAAACTGGTCCCACGGGGAACTCCACAGTTCTTGCAAAATATTTATTTAAAGCACGTTGATTAAATCAGTATTATCGTCTGTTGTATTTCTGCTAATGCATGCAATAGAAGTGGTTTGTCGTTGCTCAAGGATGACTTGTAATAAATGCAGTCTTACGGTTTTCAGAATGTCTTGAGTACCTTACGACAAACCCAGAAACTTGAGGCAACAGATTTAACAAGCTTGCCACCATTCTCCAGACAAAAATGAAGCTTCTGTCATTTATTTAACCTCGTGTTGTTCCAAAGCTACCATACAACGCTATCTTCACATTATACAGATTGATCTCACTGCTGTACATTTCAGGTCCTTTTTGCAGCTTGAGGGCCCTTGGTCACTATATGCTTTTGTTTAATAGAAATTAAACAAAATATCAAAATTATTATTATTATTAAATTTATAGCAAATTATTTATTGTAACAATAAAGCATTAAAAATATGTATTTGATTTTATTAATATTTATAGTAAATTATTTATAATAATAACAAAAACAACAACAAAGCATTAAAATAATGTATTCACTTTTTATTATTATTATTATTATCATTATAACATTTTGTTGTTATAGAAGTTTGAATATAACTATTATTAATATAGTTAATATTGTTTTGATAAAAGCAATATACATATATATATATTATAATATATAAAAACAAATGTTTTCAATGTAAAATATGATTTTAATATATAATTAATATAGTTAATATTGTTTTGATAAAAGCAATATATATATATATTATAATATATAAAAACAGATGTTTTCAATTTAAAATATAATGTGATTTTAATATATGTTTACCAGGAGTTCACCAAAATATATATTATTATTATGTTGTTGTTGATGGTATTGTTTTTAAATATTAATTATATGTAATAGTTATATTATTGATATTATTGTAATTATTAATATATACATTTATTAATATTGTTTTAATAAAAAACATCATCATTATTATTATTATTATATAAAAACTGATATTTTCCAATCAAAAATATAATATGATTTTAATGTTCACCAGATGCTCGCAAATAGAAATGAATGAATGAATACATTTGGATCAACATGAAGTTTAGACATGGTGGATCTGAGTCAAGATCTCACGTAAGATCTTGAAGACTCGGATCCGTCGTGTCTATTTGACGTCATCATCAGCACCAGGAATGTCATTTATATATTTTTTGATGTTTGATGTGGTAAATGTGGTCAAGCATTATCCCATCTAACAGTGTCGGTACATTCATGACAGTTCCTTTCATTTCTTCAGTTTCACAATATGTGAAAATCCAGATCTGATCTGGCTGTGTAAATGAATGATGAGTGGGATTACTCACACCCTTCACACCACAACCTGAGCAGAATGGCCTGAGGTGACGAAGAATTATATGTAAATATTTTATTGAATATAACTCAGAGAAATAAATGTGGTAGTCAGTATGTCGTCTGCTAACGGCGGTGGATACACATAGACTCTCTGAATGAGTTTGTTTTGTGAGACTCTAATCTGTTTTGTGCAGTTTTTAGCTCAAGATCAGCGCACTCTAATAATAATGAATAAAATATTCATCTTTGTCCACTGCAGTGAATGTTTTTTTATTAATAAACCTGAATACATTAAACACCCTGGACTTCTCTGATATAATAAAATGATTGGGAGTGTGCCAAATATGATCATTAATATTTGGTATAGTATTGAAATTGTATAAATTGATAATAATAATAATAATACAGTGCATTTAAAGTCGTAATAATATATACTCTGTGATATTACAAATAATATAATATGTAAATGTATATAATTTTTATCAAAATCATGTTAGTAAAATGTATTCATTAGTAATTATTATAAAGAATGGTAACATTATTAAAAACAACAACAATAATAATGCAACAAAATTACATACTGCTGATGTACTTAACAAAATTGTAATGTTTGGTATACAAATAATACTAATTCTAGTATTACATATATAGTATAAATAATATATTACAATTTGTAATATTACAATTACAAATTTGAAACGTTTTATATTATTTATATATAAAATAATATATTGTTATTATATTATTTCATTATATATTTAATAATAATAATGATATATTATTATATACATAATATATTATATGTATTGTTTTTAGGAAAATAATATTAAATGTATACATATTATAAATGCTCAGATTATTTCAAAACAACAACAATAATCATAATAATATATTATATCATTATTATATATGCTATAAATTATTATCGTTTAATAAAAAATTATATTAAATGTATATAAATATTACATATAATTATATATTTATATATAATTTATGTACTTATATAGATTATATAAATAACTATATAAATAATAATTTAAAGACAACAATAATAGTTATAAATAAAATAAATAATTATGTGTTGTTATTGTTATTATTAAAAATATTTTGTTATAAAATAAATTCATATAATATAATATAATATAATAAAAATAATTTGTTTTAAAATAAATGAATAAAATGAAATGAAATGCCGGCTGGCCAAATAAGACGTAAGTGTCAAAGAGCTGCTCAAACCTCTCATTGTGGTGAGTAATGGAGCTCGGCCGCCGCCGTGTGTTCATCTGATGTAACTGCAGTCCAAATCCTGCGAGACAGTCGTCGCCACGTGTCGAGTGCTAAGATGTTCTGACAGCCTGCAGTCATTAAACAGCTGTGTGCAGCTGTCGAGCTCAGCTGGCCTCAAATCAACTGACAGACACTCATCTCCATATTCCTCACCGACACACATCAGGCCATGACTTTAGTCTTTTCTGCACAAAAACTGTCATATAACAGCACGTTTACGACTAGAATGTGCCTTCTGAGCAATTTGAACATAATATAATGAACAAGTGATATAATTTGAACATAATATAATGAACAAGTGATATAATATGAACATAATTAATGAACATAATATAATGAACAAGTGATATAATTTGAACATAATATTAATGAACAAGTGAAGCCCCAAAAAGCGAAAACGTTAGATAATGCAAACGTTACATTACTTATAAATGACAGATTACTTGCAGCTTTGGTCCAGAATTGTCATATCACACTCTCCGTGTATTAAATATGAATTCCCCTCGTATCTAAACAGTGAAGAATGAAATACACAGAGTGCCAAGGAAATATCATTTCCCGGGAAAACACCTTGTAAGTGCGTGTAACTGTTTTCTTAACCATTATTCAAAGGCTAAAAATCCTTGTTATGAGGAGAAGTTGGTTGAAAAAGAAAAAGTCTCTTTAATTGAACTCGTACACCTACCTTTACCTGTATTTGGTAGCAATGTTTATTTGTTTGTGGCTAAATACTCGCTCCTGACGCGTGAGGCGCTGCTGCGCGCTCTTCACTACAGCAGCGATGAAATGATGTTTACCGTCAAGCAGCTCACACTGTCGCAAAAGCTTGAGCTCTCTGCAGGAAACCGTTTGAAGTGAAGGAGACAGAACAACAACGCGAGTTAAAGTTGTGGAGTACTTCACATGTGGACTCTCAGCTGGCGTCTTCATCCACATGGCAACGTTCAACGGAGAAGGTACATAAAGATAGCATCTATATGTACAAAATCACACAAAACACTGTTAGAACAGGTTTGAAAAGAAATTCCTGTGCAATACAGGTAAATAATCACAACCATGATTCAAATATTGATGCTATTAAGTAGATAGATTAAAGAATTAAAGTCCCTTTTAATATATAATACTAATAATGTTTAACAATTGTATTTATTGCTCTACAGACATTGATGTTCATGTTACAATTTGATATAAGCTATTTAATGTTTCTGATATATCTTACATATATATATATCAAAGTTGTAAAAATATATAATAATAAACTTACACATTTATTGCTCGGTGTAAAGAATGAAATGTCTGCACTATATGGAGCTTAAAGATGTTTTATTTTATTTCACATTTACATATAAAATAATTTATATATTTCATTTATAGATAGATAGCTAATTTATATTCATATATATTAAATGTATTTATTGAATACTCTTTTTTTCCCATATTTACTTAGTTATATGCATACATATACATAATAATAATAATAATACACAGCATTCAAAGTTGTAATAATATATAATATACATACATACACATTGCATGGTGTAAAAAGTGAAATACCTGCACTATATGGAGCTTATTTTTTTTTATTTTTTCACATTTACATATAAAATAATGTATTTAATTTATATACAGATAGATAGATAGATTTATATATGAAATTTATTTATTGAATACTCTTTTTTTTTTTTTATATATATATATATGTATTCTCTCAGGAGTCAACCACCTGTTAGTAGAAGTGAGTCCTGACATCCACATCTGTGGCTTCTGCAAACAGCAGTACAACAACGTTGACCACTTTTTTGCACACAAGCAAAACTGCTGCCAGATCCCGTCGACTCATATATCAGCCCGAAGCGCTGGACCCAGTGGTGAGTCTAATGTCCAAGTACTCATGTTATGATTAGTGCTGTCAAACGATTAATCTAATTAATATATACATAATAAATATACACAGTACACAATATATATATGTATGCTTATTTTATTGATTGTTTGACAGCACTAGTTATAATGGGTCATTATAAGTACTCCAGTTTATAATCATCCTTCACATAGCAGATGATTATAAATCATCTGCTTTATACTAATGCTCTTAGTATAAAGCACTTAGCATTTTGCTCTTTACTAATGACAAAAGTGTTTTTTCAGAGTCGTTTCAGACATGTGTACCAAAAGTCAAAAAGCCCATGACCAAAGCTCAGAAAAACCCCTCCAAAAAGCTGAAACCTGCACTAAGTCAAAAAAGACACACATGCACATTCTCAGGTTAGTGTCAGCAACACAACATTGCATTTCTTATATTCATATATTTACTTTTAGGGTATAAAAAGTGAAATATCTACACTGTAATTGTGTGCCCTTAGGTTGTACATTCAAAACTCAGTATGGCCAAAAAGACATGGAGAGACATATTTTAACACATACTGGTAAGTCATTTCATCTCTGTGTTGCATCTTATGCTTTATCATTATCAAATGATGCCAAATGAATATTAAAGTGCTGATCTCTGACTCTTTCTTCAGGTGAGAGGCCTTTCGAATGTGAACTCTGCCATAAACGCTTCAGTCGTCGCGATAAGCTGAATCTCCACAGCCGTTTGCACACGGGAGAGAAACCGTACAAGTGTAAGTACTGTCCGTACGCGGCGGCCGACAGCAGTAGCCTAAAGAAGCATCTTCGCATCCACTATGACGAGAGACCCTTTAAGTGTCAGATATGCCCCTACGCCAGCCGCAACTCAAGCCAGCTGACCGTTCACCTCCGATCTCACACAGGTGAGACAGCGCCACAGACACTGTGTATGTCCAAGGATGTAGATAATGTTCTGAAATGTGTCAAACATTTGTGGTCAGTGAGATATTTTCTTCATTTTTATTAAAGGGGTCCTATTATGCTTTTTCACTTTTTTAATTTTAGTCAGTGTGTAGTGTGTATGTTTGGGCATAAAACGATCTACAAAGTTACAAATCTCAAAGTCCACTCCAAAGGGAGATATTTCGTTTTTAAAAACTCCCTTTTCAAGAACTACAGCGAACGGCTCGTTTGGACTACAGCGTTGTTTTCCGGGTGTTGTGCTATCACAAAGCGGCCCATTAGAATATCATTAAAATAAATCCCGCCTACGGAAATTCGAATGGTTGGGGGGTGGGGAGGGGCGAGGTCGTGGTTAGAACGCATCAGACAAGACGACGACGAAGAAGTGGTGCTGCTGTAGCGTCAAGTTTTCGCAAGTTATTACACATGCACCTGAATAATTATGTATTTAAATATGTATGTTACAATTATGAAAACGTTTTTATAAATTGCTGACAGTACAATACTGGACAATGATGTAATCTGCAGAATTTACACTTCAATTATGAGACTACAGTGTTTCCCATACATTGATTTATTTGTGGCGCCCACCACAATATCAAAACTGACTGCCACAAATAGATTTTCCAAAAGGCTTTGACTTCGTTGGATAAACATGAGCACTGCACGTTTCACAATCAAAACCCGGTGCGGGTGTTTTTACTTTATTTCTGAAGGAAACCGACTGTCTTCAGAAAATTTTTGGATGTCATTTTCATTTCATCTTGCATGTAATGTCTGATAAAGCAGCTTTTGTGAGTGGAGCGCTGCTTTGTGTACAGCGTTACCGGGGAAACCTAGATCTCTACCACTCCAACAGCGCCTCCTGCTGGCAGAGAATTAATTAGCATATATATGCCACCAAGGAACTTTCTGCTTTGGCAGTACTGTCTAAGCTGTTCGCCAATCACAATGCACTGGGACAGCTAACCAATCACAACACATTTCATTTCTCGGAAGGCGGGCCTTCGTCAAATCGGAACTAATCAAGCCACAGGTGGTTGTGGCTAGAAGGGATACAGCTCCGACCGGAAACGAACAATGAAATTAATTAACTATTAGATTGTGTTTTATTAACGTCTACACCTACCCCAACCCTAAACCTACACCTTACAATAATTAAAAAAATAGTAATTATTGTTGTACAGTGTGACAAAAATTACACTGTATTGATGTGCACATGCCCAGTAGCGCCATACGTATCCCTTCTAGACAAAGACAAGAGTAATGATGCTGAAAATTCAGCTTTGTATCACATGAATAAATTACATTTTACAATATATATATATATATATATATATATATATATATATATTTATTTCAAATAGAAAACAATTATTTTAATTTGTAATATTTCACATTTGTAATAATATTTTTTTACCAGAATCAGCCTTTACATGTATAAGAGAAGTTTTGAACTTTTCAAGTGTGTCTGTATGTGTGTGTGTGTGTGTATATATATATATGTATATATATATACACAGCGGGTAAAATAAGAATTGAACACGTCAACATTTTTCTCAGTAAATATATTTCTAAAGGTGCTGTTGACATGAAATTCTCGCCAGATGTAGGGCCCTATGATTTCGGCAATGCAGAAAACGCGGACGGAATCGCGGAATCCAGTCATAAAAATGGAATTTACAGTATAACGCGGAATGTCACGGAATTTGTCAAAGTTTGGATAAATTAATCAAAAGTATAAGTCATTACACTTAATCGCGATATGGACTAGTATCTGTAACTATTAAGCTGCAAAAGTCGATTTAAATACGAATCCTTCATGTTCTGCACGTCTCTGTATGAATGGAGCAGACGCGCGGTTTTGTTTACATACACAGCACGCGTGGCTCTCGCGGTGATTTCAGCGTCTGCCGTCTCAATGAAGACATAAATACATGAACAATATCTCCAAAACTGATCTGAGAGTCACTTAACGAGCATTTTACCATTTCATTTAAGTAAAACTAGCATCATATCATATACACACAGAACTTTAAAGGTATTCACGGCAACCCGTCAAAATAAAAGTTTGGTTTAACTTACTGTATTAAAGACATTGTGCCAGAAATAGGTTATATTACTATTATTTAGTCGAATGTTGAAAAATAATAAAACTTTATTTTTTAAGAAATTATCACAAAATATTTCTTCCATGTTTTAATTTTAATAGTAAATCCCCTTTATTTGCCAAAAATTTAAATGTTTAATTTTCATTAATTAAAAGAAAAAACAAAGTTTTATGCCTTTATCTGATAACCAGTAAAATTTAAATACACAACACAGAATTTCTGAGGGGGAAAAAACATTTCATAAGGCTACTGTAAGAATAAATAAAAATTGTTTGTATGCATTCAAATAATTAGACATGCTAAAACACAGAATTTGGTAACAATAAAACATAAGGTGAGAAAAAAATAAAACATTTCATACGGCCCTAAACATGTCATTTTTGTTACGCTTTTAATAAATTAATGTTAAATTGTATAAGTTTCATGATTTTAATTAATTAGACATGCTTTTTGATTAATACAATTTAATTTGACCATTAAAAAGCAATCCAGGAAAATTTTAATGGAAAAAAAACGGAATCCAGAAAAATTTAAACGGAAAAAACGGAATTTAGAAAAAAATAAAACGGAATTTGGGAAAAAATAAAACGGATTTCATAGGTCCCTACAGATGTCGGTAACAACCCTCGTGATCCATACATACAAAGAAAACAATACAAATAAGTTCAGAAATTAAGTTCTGTGTAATAAAATGGAACGACACAGGGAAAAAGTATTGAACACGCGTATTGAAATTTATTTCATACTTCGTACAAAAGCCTTTGTTGGTAATGACGGCTTCAAGACGTCTCCTGTATGTCGCATGCATTGCTCAGGTGTGATTTTGACCCATTCTTCCACAGAGTCTTCAAATCTTGAATGTTCTGTGGGCCTCTTCTATGAACTCTGATCTTTAGTTCTTATTTTCTATTGGATTCAAGTCAGGTGATTGGCTGGCCATTCTAGCAGCTTTACTTTCTTTCTTTTTGACAGTTTCCTTGGCTGTGTGTTTGGGATCATTGTCTCTCTGAAATGCCCATCCTCATTTCATCTTCATCATCCTGGTATATGGCAGAACATTTTTATCAAGAATATCTTGGTACATTTTTCTAATCATCCTTCCTTCAATTATATGAATTCTGCCAGTGCTACACATGAAAGTTTTGGGGTGATGTGCAGTGCCATTTGACCTCCAAACATGGTGTGAATTATGGCATCCAAAGAGTACAATTTTTGTCTCATCTGACCAGACTATATTCTCCCAGTATTTCACAGGCTTGTCTAAATGTTGTGCAGCCAACTTTAAATGAGCTTCAGCATGCTTTTTCTTCAGCAATAGAGCCTTGCGTGGTGAGCGTGCATACAGGCCACGGTGGTTGAGTGCATTACTTATCGTTTTCTTTGAAACAATTGTACATGCTAATTCCAGGTCTTTCTGAAGCTCTCCACAAGTGGTTCTTGGACAACTCTTCTGATAATTCTTTTCACTCCTCTGTCAGAAATCTTGTGAGGAGCACCGGGTGGTGGCCGGTTTATGGTGAAATTATGTTCTTTCCACTTCCAGATTATGGCACCAGCAGTGCTCACTGGAGCATTCAGAAGTATAGAAATCCTTCTGTAACCAATGCCATCAGTATGTTTTGCAACAATAAGGTTGCGAAGGTCTTGAGAAAGCACTTTGCTTTTACCCATCATGAAATGTTTCTTGTGTGACACGTTGGTAATGAGACACCTTTTTATAGGCCATCAGTTGGGACTGAACCAGCTAATATTAATTTCCACTGACAAGGAGCAGGATTGCTTTCTAATTACTGATAGATTTCAGCTGGTGTCTTGGCTTTCCATGCCTTTTTGCACCTCCCTTTCTTCATGTGTTCAATACTTTTTCCCTGTGTCGTTCCACTTTATTACACAGAACTTAATTTCTGAACTTATTCGTTTTGTTTTCTTTGTATGTATGGATTACTTGGATTGTTACCGACATTTGGTGAAAATTTCATGTCGACAGCACCTTAAGAAATTTATTTACTGAGAAAAATGGTGATGTGTTGCTCAATACTTATTTTACCCGCTGTGTATATGTGTGTGTATTTATATATATATACAAATCATTATTTATTTCTTCCTTTTTATATATAAAACTCTGATTAATAACAATTCTAATAACAAACAATAAATATAAACTATTTTTTAAAAGCACAAAAATCTAATGTTTTTCTAGTAGTTTTTTTTTGTTTTGTTTTAGTTTTTTGTCGTTGTCAGCCACAAAGGATTTCCTGGCACCAATAATTTTTGAGAATTTACACTAATGCTTGTGAAACTTTGACAAAAGATGAATAAGATAAAACTGGTTTTCCTGTTTTTAGTTATCAAAGCCAAACAGCTCATCTTTCCTATGTTATGAAAATTGAGAACACACGCAATCAGTTATACAAGTGCATGTGTTGTGCCCAGAAAATGACTAAATTAAAAAGTGTCAAAATATAATTGCACATCAGTGTATTTACTTGATAAGTATGTTGCTAACAAATCATGAATTGTTGAACAGCATCATTAGAACAGTGTTGATTTTTGTGATGGAGCAGAACAAGTTGTGGAAACTGATATATTGACTTCAAATCCCTGGATGTTTCCTCAGGTGACGCCCCGTTCCAGTGCAGTCAATGCGATGCCAAATTCAAGATCAACTCTGACCTGAAGCGCCACAGTCGGGTTCACTCCGGCGAGAAGCCTTATAAGTGTGAACTCTGCGAGTACCGCTGTGCCATGAAGGCCAATTTAAAATCCCACGTGCAACTGAAACACAGCGCCTCCGACTCCTTCCGCTGCTCGAAATGCGACTTCCAGTGCTCCACCAAAGCTGCCCTACGACACCATTCCCGCCAGCACCAGCCGGCCCAGCCACTGCAGTGCAGCGAGTGCAGTTACTCCTGCTCCAGCAAGGGGGCGCTCAAGATCCACGAGCGCGTGCACTCGGACGAACGGCCCTTTAAATGCGAGCACTGTTCGTTTGCTAGTAAGCAGCGGAGTAATTTGTTAATTCACCGGAGGAAGTGTCACGCAGATAAACCAGATAGGCAAGGTAAGTCCGGACGAGGAAGCGGGACAGGGGAGGAGCCGCCTAAACCTCTTAGCTCGCGTTATCGGGCGAGACTGGAAGCGGCACGGGCGTTTCGTTGCGACTTATGCGAGGCTTCGTTCGTCAGGGAGGATTCTCTTCGCAGCCACAAGAGGCAGCATAACAGTAACGTGCAACAACAAAGTCAAACTATAACCAACGTCGCAGCCAACACGTTGTCTTCCTACAGCGCAACGCATCTTAAGATCATCATGGCGCCCTCTATAGGACCGGAGGCTACTTTTGTCCAAGCTTCCGCTGGAAGGGCTGGAGCCGTTTTGCTCGGTCCGGAGGATCACGATGTGCTTATGAACCCCGTAATACAGCATGTCAACATGCTAGCACCAGAGTCTGGCCTCGAGCACCAGACGGTTTTACTCACTCAAATCAACTCCAGTGAAACCACCTCTCAAACCGGTACTCAAAACTTCATCGCCTCCTGTTCTGCATCCACTTCCGACGGCACACAAACCTTCATAACGTCCTGTTCTGACCTGGAAAGCCTCCACAAGCTCATCCAGGAGGGCGGGACTGAGGTTACGGTGGTAACGGAGGCGAATCCGACGATTGCCACCATAAAAGAACCCATGAACATCGATGGTTCCTCGTCTCAGGATGTGTCTAAGCACACAGAGGACTCTGAAGATAGTTTAGATATGGGTCCACCAGAAACCATTCTTGTTCAAAGTCTCCCTCTGTCCATTTCAACACAGGACCAACAGGCTAACAAGTACCATCTGTCTCCACACCATTTATTTTCAGACTCCAGTACGGTGGACATCAGTGATTCGTAGTTATGTGAATAAGTTTCACTGTGATACAGACTTTAAACGCCATATTGAATTTAACACTGATGAAAACGAGGCTGTGAGGAATGGACTTACAGTTTTAAAATGGCACGCACTGTATAAAGGTCCTAGATTGTGTAATTTTCACAACTTTACAGATGATTTATGGAGTTTTTTCTACTGAAAGCTCATTTTGTCAGCTGGACAGTCAGTATGTTGTTAAACAATCCATTGAACATGCTGTATTTCTATTCCTCACTGCCCCGTTTTCTGTCCTTTTAAAATGAAATATGGCGCTACCTTGACTGTGATCTATCATCAAATTAAAATTAACTTTGTTTGGTTAATTTCCCGTTTCTTTATCCAACTAATGCTTTGTTCATGTTTATTACTGTAATTATAAGAATTATAAAACTCAGAAATGTTTCAGTTTTCCATTTCAATGCTCATCCAAAATGGATCCATGTGGAAATTTTGTTGGAAATGACAACAAAAGCGAGGTAACACTAGTAAATATGGTGTTGAGAATAAAACCTAGTTTACTTTAAACTGTTCAAACTGCTGCCATTTTGGTTTAATCATGCACATTGATGAGAGAAATCAGAGCTTTCATAAAATTAAGAGATTGTAATTTACAATTAACAGTTTGAAAAAGACATGAATGGATCTTACAAGTGGAAAATGTGTAATTATGGCAATTCATTCTGACGTGACCTGAATGCAGCATAACATATAGAGGTTGCCATGTTGGGTCAGGGAGTCATTGTTTCATATTGAAGTTTTTGCATCAAATCAAAAGTGGATGAATAGTTTTTTCCTCTATTCTACAGTGAAATAAACATTCTTCTTTTTAAGTCGTTGACTTGTTTTACCTTTTAAATTGTGTTTTTGTGTGTTTTCGTTTTCCAGGTGGTGTAGTGGTTAACGCTCTGCACTGGTTAACCAAGACGCAACCCCTCAAGTAACATACTGTAGACTACTCAAGTATACTACCTTTCAAAAGTTTGGGGTCAGTAAGGTTTTTTTTATTTTTATAGAAAGTAGTACTTTTATTCAGCAAGGATGCATTAAATTGATCAAAAGGGACAGTAAAGACATTTATAAAATAAAAAAAAACTTCTATTCATCATATAATCCTGTTTTCAACATCGATAATAATGTTTCTGTAGCAGCAAATCAGCATGTTAGAATGATTTCTGAAGTATTATGTAACACTGAAGAATGGAGTAATGATGCTGAAAAATCAGCTTTGCATCACAGGAATAAATTACATTTTAATATTCAAAATAAAAAAGTTATTTTAAATTGTAGTAATATTTCCCAATATCAGTGTTTTACTGTATTTTTGATCAAATAAATACAGCCTTGGTGAGCATCTTGAGAGTTCTTTCAAAAGCATTAAAACATCTTACTGACCCCAAACTTTTAAATGTTAAGAGTGTAAATGCAGCTTGGAACAGGTTGCAGTGTTAAAAAGTCTTAATTCATCTTTGTATAAAAAATTGGGTAGCACTTTACTTGAAGGGGTGTGCATAAGACTGACATGACACCTTCATAATCATGACATGACACGTCATGAATATGAAGGAGGTTTTATGCATGTTTATGACAACTGTCATAAGTGTCATTCGCTCAGTTATGTCATTTTTAATGCAAAGATGGCATTGTTTGACCTAACCCTAACCCATAACAAAGACATCTCAAACAATGTCATCTTTGCATTAACTGAGCGAATGACACAATGACAGTTGTCATAAACATGCATAAACCTCCTTCGTATACATGTCATGTCATGATTATAAAGGTGTCATGTCAGTTTTATGCACACCCCTTCAAGTAAAGTGTAACCAAAAATTGTTAAATAACCTTATTTTGAGTAACACTTAGTTTTATTTTTAAACATTATGCATGAACTAACAATGAGCAATATTTTTCAGCATTTAAACATGTTTGTTAATGTTAGTTAATACATTGTTCATATTAGTTCTAACGTTAACAGACATCTTTTGATTTTAAAAATGTATTTGTAAATGGAGAAATTAACTTAATAAATTTAGCAAAAGTATTGTTCATTGTTAGTTTATATTAAGTAATGCTTTTAACAACAAATTAAACCTTGCTGTAATGTTACCTAGTTTTCAAGTAGCGTGTATCTAATCTGTAGGGATCTTTGTCACAAAAATCCCTTCATATCTCCTATTCTGGTTATTACTCAATTCATTCTTGGTTCTTATCCAAACCAATGTACTAAGCGGCGGTGTTGTAATATGTTCTTCCCATTTGGGTAAGGAAGCAGCTAAATTTCTCAATGGTAAAGAAATACTGTTTATTTTTAGTACATTGATTTTAAGGTTCAATTGTTTTAAAGCAAATCCTTTTCTTGCCTGTAGATGGCAGTACAAACTTCAAGATGCTGTTTAGCCAGACAACCGATTTATTTAATCTCCGAAAGGCATCAGTCATCTCTTATCTCGTGTTTTCAGTGTAATTTGGGAAATTAAAGTTAACCCAGCAGATATTACACACGTATGCGCTTTAATTTCGCTCCAGTCGCAGTTAACCAATGCCTACATAGGCCTATGCATGAGAACTATCGCGTTTCCTGCACTGACAGTTATGAGATAAGATCTTTTAGGCAGTTGTAGAGATGCAGATGGAGACGCATGAAATATGAGATGCTGCATTTTGCCTATGCGTGCATATGTCTGACCACCAGTCTCATATCAAGCCATTTCCCCGCCACAAACCATCAGCGCGAGCTCAACTAATCCAGCTAGATAAAGCCTGTGGCCTCTTCCTCTCAGAGAGGATAGGTGAGCTGGAGAGCACCTGTTTGCGCCGCTTTTCTACCAACAACATGCGTTTCATATTTTACTTATGCTTGATATTTTCTCACTATGCCAGGACCGCTTGAATGTAGCGAAAAATGCTGAAATCATGGAGAACATTTTCGTTGTCTGGTTGTGCGGCGATAGATTTGATTCAGTTCATCTGATATTTTTAGTTGATTCTTTTTTATATATGTATAGGCTACAGTTAATGTGTACAATTATTAACTGTATAATTGTACAGTGGTTTCTTGACCATGAAATTCACTACACTAAAAGAAACCAGCCATCAACAGATAACGATTCGAATCATTGGATCGATTTGATTGTTTGACTTCGAATCTTTGATTCTACTTTTGCAGTTATTAAATACAATAAATGCAGTTATAATCAAAGACTATAGATATTATATATATATATTGGAAAGGGACTTGAAAGGCGCCAAAATAACCAGCCTTCTTTGTGTATCTAGATACAAAAAGATTTGATTATTTGTTTTATATTTGACTCTTAGGACTCAGTGTTTACAGTAAATAAGTACAACAATTTTATAATCGTACGTTGATTTCATCACAGCTAGACTTTAGACTTTGACCATTTCCACCAGCCCTGACTGTGTATGGATAAATAAATAATTGATTCTTTGATTCATTTTTTTTAATTCAGTTATTTATTTATTTATTTATTATTAATTAGTGTAATTATTTAATGTACAGTTATTTCATCACTGTTACATTTAACATGAAATGAACCAGCTGTAGTGGTGTGTTTGTAAATATTTGATTAGATGTTTTACAGTAAAATACAGAATGAATCAAATAAACATTTGATTATTTGATTTATTTTTTAATTCAGTTCTATTTTTGCATTTGTTTCTCTATAATTAATATTGCAAATAGGTGTAATTATTTCATCACTGCTACATGAAGTAAATTCTATCCCTGGTGGTGTTGTGACAAATATTGGATTTTTCTTTTAATATTGGATTCTTTTTTTTTTCAGTAAATACATTTATTGAATTGAATCTTTGAGATTCAGTGTTTACCTTTAAGAGGTATGACTGTTAACTTTAAAGTTGACTCTTGACTTGTTTTTTTAATTCAGTTCATTTTTTATAACAAATATTATTAAAACATGTCATTATTTCATTTATAATCAGACAGTGATTTCATCGCTTCAGCATATAAAGTGAATTAATTCCACCAGCCCAGGCTGTGTAAATAAGTATTTGATTTTTAAGAATTGAATCTTTGATTCAATTTTTACAGAAAATAAATGAATATTAAGTGTATGTTTTTGTTCTTTAAAATGGACAAAGCATGAAAGGCACCAAAATAACCATCCATCTCTGTCTAGATGCAAAAATATTTGATTCTTTGTTCTTGATTTGAATCTTTGAGATGATTCTTGATTCATTTTTTATTCAGTTCTTGTTTTTTTTACATTCATTTTATTATTAACTATGATTATTTACTTTTTAGCTGTGTTTTATCACAGCTTGATCTCCCATGAAATTTGTTAGATGTGTGTCTAAGGATTTTTTTTTTTTTTATTCAGTTCTTTTTCAATTTTTCTAATTACTATCAATAAGTAACTAACTTTGATCATTGGTTATTTGTCAGTGGTGATCTCTGTCACAGTAATTGATGTTCCAGATGCTCTCAAAGCAGCCACTCTGATCTGACGTCACTTTCCTCATATTTCTAAAAGCATGAGCTCTCCACTGGACAGAAGTCAATATTTGGCGACCTCATTGTCACTGTCCCCCACTGCATTCTTCAGACAGCCGTGTGTTTGCATGGAAGTGAAGGCTACATCTGAGTGGGAGTCTCACAGGGACAAGAGCGCATTGATTTTTCCGTCAGTGCTAATAGATTTAGCAGCTCAGTACTGACCGCTCTCTCTCTCTCTGCTCAGAAGAAAACACTCTGTGACTCGGTATGAATGATGTTCAAACAGAAGCCAAGGCAAGTGCTGTCAGACGTGCCGTGTTGTGATTATCCAGCGCTGCGTGAAGCTGTGTGTACAGTTTGAACAGATATCTGGAGAAACACATCAGGACACTGTGTTTCTGAGACCGTACAGTCCATGAAATGCATGAGAGAAAACAGCAGGGAACTTTGCTGGGGGGGGGGGGGGTTATGTGGTTAACTACCACTAATGCATGTTTTTTTAGGAATATTACATTATGAAGTTGACATGCAATCAACTTATGTGGGGGTTATGTGGTTAACTACCACTAATGCATGTTTTTTTAGGAATATTACATTATGAAGTTGACATGCAATCAAAATTAACCTTTTTACTTTTAATATACATTTCTGGTCTTATTGGGCACAATTAAATATTGTATGCAATATTTCTATTCATAATCTTTCTTAATGTAATTTTATCTCTCTGAAATTACTTTATTTTCAGTTGATGTCACCATGTCCATATTTTTTTTTTTTACCCCTTGCCTCCTAACACCTGACTACATTCTGGTACGAATCAATTCCTTGCGTATATAATCTAATCTGACCTTACATCTTTTCTCATTGAATATCTCAAATCAAATCAAATCACTTTTATTGTCACATCATCACAGCACATGTGCCTTGGTGAGTGAAATTCTTGAGAGCGTGCTCCATACACTGCAGAAACAATTAACATATAGACAGTACCATTACATACTTACAGACTTATACAGATGACAATGTGTAATATACACATAATATATTCAGTACACACAGTGTACTGTTAGACATACTTACAGTTATCAATACACATTATACACCGTATGTACACATTCTACATTATGTACACATATAAACACACACAGTAATGTGCAATGGTGCAGTAGATTGTACATAAGCTGGATACGCAAACGTCATGGATGTGCATTGGATGGTATCCAGTGGTAGCAGATAGATTGTTGTATTTGTGCAGTGTGTACGCGTAGTCCAGTTTGAACTGTTTTTGTTTGTTTTGTTTATTTCATTTATTTATACAGGGACAATGAACAACAAAACTGTTGTGCCAGAGTTAGCTATGAAGCTAATTTGCATCTGCAGTCCCTGGGCAGGATGTTGTTACAAAATTACCAAGTTCAATCAAAAACAGTACAATACATACAACACATACAATATATCACATCATACTCCATTAAATAAAAAATCAAGTCAATGATCACATATTTGATTTTCCTTAAGCCATACTTTAAGCGTAGTTTTAAAAATACTAAATGTTGCACACTCTCTAATATAAACAGGTATTAAATTCCATCTTTCTGCTGCTCTAACTGAAAAAGCTGATTGTCCAAAAACAGTTTTCTTAAATTTAGTTGAACAATCACCTCTAACTGATGACCTAGTCTGCCTGATATTATCCTTACAGAAAGTCACACATTGTTTAAGAGGTGGTGGTGCAAGATCATGAAATAATTTGTACATCAAACACACATCAGCAAAAAATTATCAAACGTCAATAATTTTTAATAATATTGCAGTGATGATAACTCCTTGGCTTTTTAGCTAAAATTTTCACAGCTTGTTTATAGATAGTATATAATGGTTTTAACGTAGTTATAATTGTATGGGACCAACTGCACTTTAACTCCAACTGTGGAGTTAAAGTGCAGTGCGTGGCATATCGTAAAGTGGGAGTGTGCTGTAGGGTGCATTAGTTCTGGCTGTTCATTAGCCTGATAGCCTGAGGGAAAAAGCTATCCCTCAGTCGGCTAGTGCGGGACCGGATGCTGCGGAGACGTCTTCCTGAGGGCAGCAGAGAGAACAGTCTGTGGGACGGGTGGCTGGAGTCATTGGTGATCTGGTGTAGATGTCCTGGAGGGAGGGAAGCTCACCTCCAACAATGTGGCGGGCAGTTCGCACAACCCTTTGCAGAGCTTTGCGGTTGCCAGCGGTGCTGTTTCCAAACCAGGCGGTGATGCAGCCGGTCAGGATGTTCTCCACAGTGCAGGTGTAGAATGATCTGAGGATGCTGGGGCTCATTCCAAACTTCCTCAGCCGTCTCAGGAAGAAGAGGCATTGATGTGACTTCTTCAGCACTGCATCTGTGTGAGCTGACCATGTGAGATCCTCAGTGATGTGAACGCTGTGGAACTTAAAGCTGTTTACCCGCTCCACAGGTGTCTTGTCGATGGTGATGGGTGTGTGTTCTCTGCTCTGTCTCCTGAAATCCACCACCAGCTCCTTGGTCTTGTCGATGTTGAGTGAGAGGTGGTTCTCTTGACACCATTTAGTCAGGGTACTCACCTCCGCCCTGTAGGCCGTCTCATCGTTGTCAGTGATCAGGCCTATCACCGTTGTGTCATCAGTGAATTTGACGATGACGTTGGAGCTGTGTGTGGCTGCACAGTCATGTGTGTACAGGGAGTACAGGAGTGGGCTGAGGTCGCAGCCCTGCGGAGCACCAGTGTTGACGGTCAGCAGAGATGAAGTGTTGTTGCCCATTCTGACCACCTGACTTCTGCCTGTCAGAAAGTCCAGGAAGTCCAGGATCCAGCTGCACAGAGATCTGTTTAGTCCTAGAGCCTGGAGCTTCGCAACCAGTGTGGCAGGCACTATGGTATTGAATGCGGAGCTGTAGTCCACAAACAGCATTCTAACATAGGTGTTCTTGTTTTCCAGGTGGGATAGAGCAGTATGCAGGGTGAAGGCAATAGCATCGTCTGTGGAACGGTTGCTGCGATATGCAAATCTTTGCTGGTTTTTGTGTTTTTATAGGTTCAGAACCCTTTTTTTCTTATGAACCATTTTTCGCATTATAGGGTTCTTTCTACATGGAACAAAATGGTGTAGAAATCATTTTTCGATTAGACATTGCTGGTAGAATCAGCTAGCAACACACTGAATTAAATGTTAAGTTTTGAAGTAGAAAGACTGAAATATTTATTTTATGTACTCAATCTTTTTTTATTTAACATCTTTTTTTCTTTTTTTTTTTTCTTTTTTTTCTTTTTTTCGGCCATCCAAAACATCTTTTTTTCTTAAATACAGTGTATAGTTCAGGTCCTATTTTACTTCAAATAATATATATAACAATTTAGATGAAATTGGGGGACATTTGTTTGGTTTAAAGTCTATTTGGGGGGCATTCATTAATTTACTTACATGTTTCTTTTATTTATTTTGCATTTGTATATTATATTCATATATTTTCATGACCATTTAGCACCATTCTGTCACGGAATACTCGGGGAAACAATGAAGATCCAAGTGCAGTTTAATGAGAACCAAACAATCATCCAAAAACAAGGCAAAAACACAAGGTAATCCAGAGCACAAAAACAAGTAACAGAAAACAATACTGAAGCAAACAAGGACTAACAGAACAAGGTATACAGTCAGGTCCATAAATATTGGGACATCGACACAATTCTAACATTTTTGGCTCTATACACCACCACAATGGATTTCAAATGAAACCATTTAATTTGAGGGTATTTACATCCAAATCAGGCGAACGGTGTAGAAATTACAACAGTTTGCATATGTGCCTCCCACTTGTTAAGGGACCAAAAGTAATGGGACAGAATAATAATCATAAATCAAACTTTCACTTTTTAATACTTGGTTGCAAATCCTTTGCAGTCAATTACAGCCTGAAGTCTGGAACGCATAGACATCACCAGACGCTGGTTTTCATCCCTGGTGATGCTCTGCCAGGCCTCTACTGCAACCGTCTTCAGTTCCTGCTTGTTCTTGGGGCATTTTCCCTTCAGTTTTGTCTTCAGCAAGTGAAATGCATGCTCAATCGGATTCAGGTCAGGTGATTGACTTGGCCATTGCATAACAGTCCACTTCTTTCCCTTCAAAAACTCTTTGGTTGCTTTTGCAGTATGCTTTGGGTCATTGTCCATCTGCACTGTGAAGCGCCGTCCAATGAGTTCTGAAGCATTTGGCTGAATATGAGCAGATAATATTGCCCGAAACACTTCAGAATTCATCCTGCTGCTTTTGTCAGCAGTCACATCATCAATAAATACAAGAGAACCAGTTCATGAGCAGTTCCTTGCCTTCACAGTTCTGGAACAACATCCTATGGACAGATGAGACCAAGATCAACTTGTACCAGAGTGATGGGAAGAGAAGAGTATGGAGAAGGAAAGGAACTGCTCATGATCCTAAGCATACCACCTCATCAGTGAAGCATGGTGGTGGTAGTGTCATGGCGTGGGCATGTATGGCTGCCAGTGGAACTGGTTCTCTTGTATTTATTGATGATGTGACTGCTGACAAAAGCAGCAGGATGAATTCTGAAGTGTTTCAGGCAATATTATCTGCTCATATTCAGCCAAATGCTTCAGAACTCATTGGACGGCGCTTCACAGTGCAGATGGACAATGACCCAAAGCATACTGTAAAAGCAACCAAAGAGTTTTTGAAGGGAAAGAAGTGGACTGTTATGCAATGGCCAAGTCAATCACCTGACCTGAATCCGATTGAGCATGCATTTCACTTGCTGAAGACAAAACTGAAGGGAAAATGCCCCAAGAACAAGCAGGAACTGAAGACGGTTGCAGTAGAGGCCTGGCAGAGCATCACCAGGGATGAAACCCAGCGTCTGGTGATGTCTATGCGTTCCAGACTTCAGGCTGTAATTGACTGCAAAGGATTTGCAACCAAGTATTAAAAAGTGAAAGTTTGATTTATGATTATTATTCTGTCCCATTACTTTTGGTCCCTTAACAAGTGGGAGGCACATATGCAAACTGTTGTAATTCCTACACCGTTCACCTGATTTGGATGTAAATACCCTCAAATTAAAGCTGACAGTCTGCAGTTAAAGCACATCTTGTTCGTTTCATTTGAAATCCATTGTGGTGGTGTATAGAGCCAAAAATGTTAGAATTGTGTCGATGTCCCAATATTTATGGACCTGACTGTATATAGAGGAAATAATAAGACTAAAATGACACACAGCTGGAAACAATGATAACTAATAAGTGCAAGGGGTGATGGGAACTGAAGTCCAGAACCACACAAACAAAAGTCCAGAAGAGTGCCCTCTGGTGGCTGGCAAGGGCACTCCAGCAGATGGTTGTGACACATTCTCATTACCACAATGCATATGTTTGATTTGACTTTTCTTTTCTTTTTTCTTTTTTTTAACCATTTTGATTTATTAATTAAATTTCCATTTTTTTTCAATGGTAATTCTCCTTATTCCCATAATGCATAAATGTGGATTTAAAAGTATATAAAAAGTACATTATTTTTTTCATATTATATTTTTTATATTATATTTCATGTTTTTTCATCATATTATTATTTTTTTTATTGTATTTTTTTTTTACATTATGGTAATGTCAATTGAGAGGGGAAATTTGCTTGAGTGTCATGAAAACAGTGTCAAAAATGTTAAAGTAGTTAAGTAAAATATAATTTCCTATTTATTTTAATTTTGAAAATATGATCTGGACATTTATGTGACCGGTTTTGTGTAATTCACCTACATATCATGCTTTAAACAAATAAAACTCCTGGTTTTGTTCAACCACCAGTAGATAGATGTTTTGTTTTTTGTTTTTTCGAGGATAAACTTATGAAGGCTCTCCTGTGGCGTATAAAACCCCTTTTGCTTGTAAATTTAATCTTCATTTCCATGATTTTATTGTAATTCCCTCATCTGCCTATGTGAGTCACTAGTATCCATGAAAACAACCTCTCTTTAAATACTGATAGCCCTGAGTGAGAACAACCAAGATAAGATGGTTCTCCTAAAAAAACAAAAAGTATGTTTTGTTTTTGGACTTTCATTTATTTATTTTTTTTCCCCTCCTCATTTCTGTCATCACAATTTTCCTTCGTCCTTTGCATGAATGTAAATCTTTGGCTCTAAGTCTGGAGAACAAGTAAGCATAAAACTCAGCATCTGACGTGTAAAATGCATGCATTTCATATTCAAAAGCATGATTTGTAGGCTTTTATAATGCACATGAGGACTATTTCAATGCTTCTGAAACTTTTGGCACAGCCTGTGTTTTATTACACAAGGGAAGTGGCCCAGCCCCCTCTTTTAAATTTTTTTTGCGAGACCCTTAATGCAGGGCCCTTGTAAAATGCCATTATGCGTAAAGATGATTTCTATGTGGGAACCGCATGGCTCTCTCCTGCTTCTCTTTGATGTATTATCTTGCAGACTTCCAGGATCTAATCCCAGACACCCCTCCTTCTCTAGCTCTCCTTCTCTTTCCATCCTAATTTTCTTGGTCTTTTTTGGTCACCAAAACAACTGGAGCTTTTTAGAGATGTTCTTTTATCTCACATAAGTTCGTTTTAGTTCATTGTTTTGCAGTGAACGAGGGCGTATTAATACAAATTAAACTTAAAGAACAAATCCCACAGGATGCAATATTAGCAACACTGAAGCTGTGTGAAATTTTGGGTGTTCAGGCTGGTTTAAAAAAAGAGAAAGGAAGCTCAAACGGACCTCTTGATACTGTAAAGCCCTTCTGGGTTCCTTCCTTCCTGTGTTTGAGATGTCAGCCTTTGAATGGGGTCGTAAAGAGCCCCCAAAATGCAGAAGTACCTTCACAGCTGCTTAAAGAAAGCGTATATTTGCGATGCATTCCATCCTGATGTAAACACGGCTAGAAAATGTGTCCTTGAATCAGGAAACACTGCAGGCACTTTCCATGAATGAGGTAGAAACTCAGACGACTCTTGTGCAACAAATGGACAGTGAAAAAAAGGGCTTTAACCTTCAGAAAAATGTCAATCACAGAAGATCAAAACTACATATTATCATTTCTCTATTTCCTGAGTTTCGCTATTAGGAAAGACAGCAACAAAAACAGTATTATTGTAGTTATAGTTAAAACCATAAAGTCATGGTGAAATAAATTTTAACTGAAATTACATAGAATTAAAACTTTAGCTTATTTTATTTCAGGTATAGTTTCCAACGCAAAATTTCTCATTTTAATTTTCATTTAGTTTAGGTTGATGTATACAAAAAAAAATCTCAAAAATACACAACAAAATTACAAAAACTTTTTAATTTTAAAATTAACAGAAAAAAAAATATTTCAAAATATTAACAAAAATAATAATGCTACTACAATAACATGTCTGATTTGTGTACTTTGTTGTTTTCTAGCAATTGAAGTTAACATCAAAATTACAAACAATACAATACAAATACAAAATACAAAAAATTATATCTTTTAAAACCTTGATTTTTGTGATTGTCTGGTTTTCTAGTAAAAAAATGTTTCATTCAAATAAGAAATTGTGATATAAAATAAAATGATTTCATTAACAACATTTTAATGACTATTTTACATTGAATTGAATTTTCATTTAAAATTGAAATCTCTCGTACTGTTGAAGCTCACACTGTGGAATTTTTGTATTAAATATTTATGTATATATTAAAAATATTTTTTATTTATATTTAGTTAATTATTTGACTTTAATGGTCAGAATGATATAAACATTTGATGTTTTATTGTAGGTTCATTTCATGTTGGAGACAATCTAACAGTTCTGATGATAAAATGCAGAATATATTTCTAATACTTTACAAATGGAAAGTGCCTGCAACACTCACTTTAGAGAGATAAAGCAGAAAGAAAGACAATACTTCAGTGTTGTTTTATGTGATCTTATAGCATTTTCTGTGTTCTTTTTCTTCTTCTCAGCAGTTCTTTTATCAGACGTTGACGCAACAGCTCTGTCCTGCTCTTTCACAGTTTGATAACAATATGCTTTTGACCTTTTTTTGTTTTGTTTGCATGCGATTTGATGGCCCATCACCAACAGGCTCAAGATGGCCTCTAATGTAATTAAGCGGTCTAGTCAATGTTGATATGGATTTCTCCCCCCATATGAGCATCTTTCAGCCTTGAAGAAAAATCAAAGTATTGATATGTTCCAAGAGGTTGGAGTGTTCAGCAAAGTGGCTTCTTTTATGTGTTCCGTTGTTCGTTTTCCTCAGGTAAACACATTTAAGAAGAGGGACAGAGTGCCGAGCGCAAAAATGCTTCACGTAATCAGCAGACCGCATGTGTTTATGCCTCTTCAAACACTGCCTTTCATTAAAAAAGGATTATGAAATTCCATATAAATGAATATGGTTTATTTGCAAAGAGTTTGATCATTGAAAGGCCAGTGTCTTGTGCTTATAACAAAAGATATGTCTGGAATATTTGGTAGTTTGATATGAAGCCGTGGCTATGCTCTTGTAAAATTTATGTTAATGTCTTAAACTGAGGCAGGGAATTCTTGTTTTAATATGCTAATGAGAAATTGAAAAAGAGCTTTTATGTCATGATGAGGCTCGTTTGAGCTCTGGATCTTTTGAAATTAATTAGCTTATGTTGTAATGTAAGACTGGATTTTATAAACGGATATACAAAACTTTTAGATTTATGCTCGGGTGAAGCTTAGGCACTTATATAGTTATAGTTATATATTATAGTTAATTATATAATTATAGTTTGATATAAATTTGTGCACATTTTGTGAAATAATTTTTTTTTTTTTTAATATCCAAATTTGATGTAAATTTATTTGAAATTGTTGAATCCTCTCAAACTTCAGAATAATGCTAAAAATAAGTAATTCTGATTACGCATATGTTATTTTTCTTGATTTACAAAATGTAAGACCGTATTTTAATAAACGATGTATAAAACTTTCTTTTAAAGTCATTTTAATAGAAATGTCTCATACTGTTGAATAAAATACTCTGTCTAGTAAAATAAGTCATTTAAATTGTGCATGAATGTTATTTTTCTTATTTTTTTAAATAAATGTAAGACCATATTTATTAAAGGATAGATAAAACTTTCTTTTATTTTCATTTTACACCCAAATTTGAAATCATTTGAATTGGAATTTCTTATACTACTGAATCTTCTCAGCATTTCTCAGCATTGCTAAAAGTAAATAATTCTGATTAGGCATATGTTTTTTTTTCTTATTTTATGAAATACATAAAAAAAAATATTTTTTGAATATCATATTAATAATAATTATGTATTTGTGTGTGTATTTTATTTATTAATTAATTAACTCATTACCTTTTTGTTGCAATGTGATCTTATCTTTTATCACAAGATATATATGCACTTTTTTTGTAATAGTATTCATGCGGTGCTGTTGTTGCATATGCAATGCAAAAGTATCTATTTCTAGAACAGAATTGTCATTTTTGCATTTAGTAGGAGGCCATTCACAGGTCTTGATTGGTCTGATCTCTTTTGTGGCTGTGCTGTATTCACAGTTGTGTTGTTTCTGTCTCTTATGCTTCTATCCTGGGCTGTCAGGAAGCATTACAATGTGACAGCTCTTTTGTTGTTCTTCTGAGGGCAGGGCAGAGTTTTAAAACAGTTCAGCGGGGGGTAGAAAAATAAGTATAATTTTTAGCCAATGGAGAGCATCTGAATGTGCTTGCTAAACCCCCATAAAAGTCTTTTAATGGACAAAGGAATTCATTCCCACTGCTCTGGCCAGAAATGTCATGTAATGACCTGGGTGCTCCACTTTTTGTTTGGAAAGGGCCATTCAGAGAGATACAGTGCTACCTAAGAGCACAAACCTCCCATTGTTATGCAATGACTTTATGTAAAACATCACAGCCATTGTTCTCCAGCTTTTTTTTTTCTCTCCTTGAAAGTGTGATGCAAATAATTGCATGGAGAGGGAACATGGGAATTATTAGTTTAATTTGTTTACTGGCTTATACTCTTTAGGGTTTATTGTTTTTCTGTGATCATTTTATTCAGTCAGTCCAAACATTGCACACATTAAAATGATTTGCTTTACTTTGCATCTAACAGAGTTTAAAATTTGAATTGCATATGAACACGTATGTTTGGTTGCATGTGCGTTTGCTTCTGTTGTAAATACAATGTGCTTTGTCATTGAGTTTTAGCCTTAGACGTGACTTATTTTACTCCAGTCAGCAGATTTTGTTGTGTTGGCAAAGTCAAAAGCTCATAGCTCACGCTCCATAAAGAGACAACCTTTGTTTTCACTACCGTTTGGGAAAAATGGTTGATGACTCCTCCCACAGGAAAGAAAAACACATGTGAGATCTCTTTATATCTCGATCGTTTATCCTAGACAGAAATGAGATTAAATGTAGAGCAAAAGGAGATGTGTCTCCAGAGAAAATGACCACAGTAATCTGTCATTTGTAAGTCGCTCTGGAGAAAAGCGTCTGCTAAATGAGTATATGTGGATCTCACAGGGTTTAAAAGAGATCTCAACAACATCCCAAACTGATCTCAGATTTGTTAAGATCTCAATGTGAACTCAAAATATTTCTCAACAAATTCATCCAAGACCGAATGTTCTAAATTATCACATCTATTTTAATACTGTAATACTGTAAAGTGTAATTATGATTTTATATCTCACATGTGACTTTATTTTGTGTAATTATGACTTTATGCCTCACAATTGTAACTTTAATTATTGTAACTATATACCCCACAATGCCACTTTCTCACAAATGCAACTTAATTGTGGCTTTATGCCTCACGATTGTCTCACTGCCTCACTATTTCTTGTAGTTGTGAATTTATAACTCACAATGTGGCCTTCTCACAAATGCAACTTTATTTCTTGTAATTATGACTTTATACCTCACAATTGTGACAAATCATTTGATTTATCATTAGTGAAACTGTATCAGATTTTGCTAATTTTTCTTGCATACTGTAAAAACTGCTCAATGAAACCACTCTTAGTCAGAGAGACGATTGAAGTAAACCACCTCGGATGAATGCAAATCAGTGGCTCGCTCAAAAAGCATGCATATCCAAATTCAGCAACCCCAAACCATGTTTTGAATAGTATGAATATGGTCAGATAGGTCTGATTTGGGGGCAGGGCGGTTTAATGAAACAGTCATGAGGGCATTTGCTCTTTTCAAGCCATGTGCATAATAAAACAAATTAGCATTAGGCTTTTTTCAAGATTTCACAACATTCGACAGATGGCCACAGGAAAGGCCAATATTTTCTTTGCTCGGGCATACCTTATCCTAAGAAAACAAACATGAAGGAAATCTGATCTCCACGCATCTTATCCCATTGTCCAACTGTGTTGCTGGCTGACTCCTGGCTGTGTGCGTTTCAAAGGCCTCGTTTGCTTTACCTGCCCATTCAAGCTTGCATCCTCAGTGGAGCTGACAGCAAATGCCACGGCTGATATTTCAGGATGGAAATGTAGCATTAGCCATTATCTCTGAAAGGAAACAGATAAAATGAACTGTGCCGCCTGAAAAGGCCGAAATGATGCCAAAGTTTATTAATAGATCTTGTTTGATTACCAAAAAACAGGCTTTGCAATTAAGTGCTACCATTAGCAAGTAGAAAATTGCTTCGTCCTCTCTCAAATCAGTGTCTTTTCTTTGGAAGCATGTTGGTCAACAGGATTCACAATGGCCTCCCGCTGGTTTTTCTCTTTTATTTCCTCACATACGTCACTCAGTTAGTCTAATAACTTTGCTATTCTTGATGTAGGAAATATTTCAGCCAACAAAAACTTTCTTGTATAAATCAAATTAGTTTTTTTAACTCTAATTTTCTGGGCTCACTGAAATTTATTATTGATAATATTAGATATTAACAATTATTATTAATTTATGAAGGTATGCATTGGCAAATACACAACGAATCAACAATTTGTATACCAATTTTTTTTTTTCTCATCAAAGTTTTGGTCTACAAGCTTTAGCTTATGCATTAAAAATATTTTTGTAAATATGAATTGTTTATGTGTAATTGATTGATGTATTTATTTATTATATACTTAGGGTTAGTTAGAATTAGGGTTGTTTATTATTGTTTTTCTAAGTATTTGTTTTATTTAATTTTTCATTAATTGTTTTACTTTATATTATTGTTTTTCTAAGTGTTTTGAAGTATTTTTTTTTTAGCATCACCAAACAATTAAGTGGTACTCGCTCTCTCTCGCTCTCTCTCTATTTATATATATATAATTATCTATATAATCTATATAATTATGCAATGTGTATATATATATAAATTTAATTATTATTAACATTATTACATTATCATTTTTCTTTATTGAATTTTTAGTATTCTTATTTAATATAAGCCGCATTATACTGTATACCATATATATGATAAAACTGGAATCTCGAACCGGAACCGGAACTGTTGTCTTCCTTACAATTTTCATCCTTATATGATTCACTTTGTCTCATTGGTCAGAACGTGGCTGTGAACCAGCTGAACTCATGCTATGAAAACATTAGCGCTCAAACCCCTAATCATTGTGGCACACAGGAAAGAAACCACGAGCAGATGAACTCTGAGTGCATGAATGGACAGACAATGACCATCAGGAGCAGAGACAGAGACAAACTTCCACTGAGGAGTGAAAACGCCCTGGTCTGAGGATCAGATTACTGTAGGGGACACATGGAGGGAAATGACCATGTGATGAGTTGGACTATTACTTTTCCAATTGATCAGATTTATGAAATTCTCCCAGTAGATAATGAAATGAGTGAAACAGCTCTTTAAATTAAAGAACCTGAGCAAAATCTAAGATAAAACATATGATAGAGGCTTAAAAATGTGTAATTTATGGGCCAAAACACCAGAAACTGAATAGCAATGCAGCACTCATGTTTTCTTCAGAAAAATCTAGTCTAGTTTAATTTGTTTTGGAATTTTTTTGTGTGTGTGTGTCCTAAGGAATTTTAGGAGAAACATCTGAAACTAAATTGATGCGCCAAGTAACTATTTATCAAATGAATTTTTCTCTGAACTGGTTGGATATTCCAAGACTGTTTTCCAGACATGCACATCTCTTTACATTGATATTCATGCTAAAGGCAGGCCGGTGCGAGTGGACACTCGGTGGCTCTTCCAGATTGAAGAATGATGCTTTGTTTTTATAGTGGGCCTGGAATGCATCCAGATCTGTGGACATCTGCCAGATTAGCATATGAGATCCCACCCACCCGCACTATCAATGTGTTGGTGGTCTGATGATCTCTTCATGGGTGAAAGAGTCTGCAAACGTTTTAATGATGTGGCCTTTGTGAAGCTGTATCACAGTGCCTTCTGCTTTCACTCAATTTCTTTCAAATGTATGGAGAGATGTTTTAATAAACACACTACGGATCACAAGTTTGGCCACACGCCATGTTGCTCAAAAGTGTCTGCTATATAAAATAAATATTTATAAATATAAATTAACTGTAACTAAACTTCTTCAATACCATGTAAATAGCACCTTATGCAGTTGTTGTTGTTGTTGTTTCTCTATGTATACATATTTTTTATTTCATTTTATTTTATTTTGACCTGACAGTGTCTAGCATGCAAACTTCTTCAATACAGTGTAAACAGCACCTCATGCAGTTGTTTTTAATTGTTTTTCTAGGTTTTTATTTTATTTTCCTGCATACATGTGATCTCCTTCAATACAGTTTAAACAGCACCTCATGCAGTTGGTTGGGAGAATGGACGTGTTTTGACACCCATTCCTCATCACTCTTTTTTTGGTGTTAGTGAATTATGCAGTGGCTTTGAGAACACACAACCTGTCGAAAGTCATTTGAGCTTCTCTTGACCGTTTCCACCTGTCTAAAACATTCATAGGCTTCCTTCTTTCCCCGGTGTGAAAAGAATCCCTCAAATGCTCTTATGTAAATACCACACCAATTCTTAGTAGTGGATAAGATGCATATGCAAGACACACAAGACACATAAGCCCTGGACCAGATATCATCTATTAAAAAGGCCCCGGCGTAACCCAACACCAATGTAGGAATGCATTCAATCACTCCTATTGTGTTTGGTTACATACAGTTCCCTTTTGTGTGATAAGTGCACCCTGGCCGGAGAGATAACAGCGCTGCCCTAAAAAGCTCAAATGAGACACTGAGTGTCAACACCTCACCAACAGGATTCCTACACAGATTAATCTTCTGGGTTCAGGGTCTATGTAGGTGGCAATCTTCTGGAAGCTGCTGTCTGGGAATAGTTTTCTTAGAAGTTTCTCAAATTAATGTTAGACCATTTTATTGCTCAGGAATAATGAAACTAGCCTGATACCTAATGAGATATCAGATACTAGTTTAGTGAAAAATATTGGGGGGAAATTGGACAATGATTAGTTGTTGCTTTTTTCTGTGTTTTTGTTTTGTTTTGTTTTGTTACCAAAATAGGTTTCCACAGTCATGGAATGCCTTTACAATTCTTTTAAAATCGTAAAAATTACGAAGTTTTTTTAAAGTATTTTTTTTTTTTTGTTTGTTTGTTTTTGTAATGTATCTTTCCTGTTTTGGTGTGTGTGTGTGTGTATGCAATTATTTAATATTGTAAAATTTTTGTACAATTTAAAATAACTGTTTTCTATTATAATATATTATAAAATGTAATTTATTTTTGCAAAGCTGAGTTTTCAGCATCATTACTCCAGTCTTCAGTGTCACATGATCCTTCAGAAATCATTCAATTATGCTAAATTTAGTGCGCAAGCAACATGTTTTATTTGTGTGTGTATGTGTATATATATAATTTTTTTTTTTTTAATTTTCGCTGCTTTATATTTTTGTGGAAACCTTGATACACTACCATTCAAAAGTCTTGGAAAAGTAATAAATAAAAATTATTATTATTTTAGCAAGAATGCACTAAATTGATCGAAAATGACAGTAAAGACATTTCTAAGGTCACAAAAAAATTCTATTTCATATCAAAGCTGCAAACTTTTTCTTCATCAACCCCTAAAAATTATTAATCCACAAAAATATGAATGTTTCTGGAGCAGCAAATCAGGATATTAGAATGATTCCTGAAGAATCATGTCACACTGAAGACTGGAGGAATACTAAATCCCTAAAATTATTTTTTTTAAATTAATGCAAAATTGGCCTTTTTACAGTATAGCATTTTTATTTGTATTAAAAAAGTCATATCATTTTTATTGCCATCACAGAATTTGTTGGGTCAACACCAGGAATGTTCTAGTTTCCAGTATCTCCATCTAAAGATAAATCCACTGCAATCCTTGTGTACTTTTATCTGTCTTTCACTCTGTAAATCTCACTCAGGGACTTCAGCCGACACATCCGAACATGCTTCCTCTGTGAGTAAAGCTAATTAGCGAGTCTGGGATTCAAGCCTCCCACTTGGGGAATAAGCGAGTGCAGTTTATAATCATGGCCTACAGGTTTGTTCTAATGTCACCGTTTAACATTCAGACTTCACAGCTTCTGTTCTTTCCACAGTCCCTCTCATGCCTGGACTGTTAGTCAGGATGTAATGAGCACTATAAACCCAGTCAAAGGGTCACCATCTGAATAGGTAACATCAATTTTATGCCCGAGTTGCTGTGAGTCAGGATATGAAACCTCTAGGCATTGTGAAGCACAGCTAAAGTTAAAAGGGCAAGATGGAAGATTTGTCTTCAGAGTTTATCTTTTCAAAGTGGGTCTCTTTTTGTTTTAAATTACAGATGACCACAGACGACTTCAGTCATCTTAAAATATTATTCTATATTATATATATTATTTTATATATAATGTAGCCTACTACTACTCTGTGTGTGTGTGTGTGTGTGTGTGTGTGTGTGTGTGCGTGCGCGTGCGTGTGTGTAAAACCCCAAAAACTATGGTTACTACATTTTTACTAGCCTATGCTAAAACCATGGTTAAGTTTCTTAAGGGATTTGTATGTGTATGCTTTCTTTTTTTCTTTGTTTTGTTTTTATAACTGTACTGCCTTAATGGTTTCATGTTTTGTACTGTTTAATAAAAAAGAAAGAAAGAAGTCAGAAAAAAAAGATTTGCAATACACAATGATTCACAAACCCGCTCTGAAGTTCTGATCTATATGAAATATGAAATGATTCACGATATGTGCTCCGAAGTCCCGATCTGAATAAAACCATTCGTGAATCAACTCTAAAACTCTTATCTAAATCAAATGATTCATGATATGTGCTCCGAAGCCTAGCTCTGAATGATTCACGAACCCACTCTGAAGTCCCGATCTAAATCAAATGAGCCACGAAACATGATCAGATTGGAGCTCTTCCAAACCGTCAATGATTTTGCGACGCGAAGGTTTATCTGCTCCGTTTCACCCAATACGAGCTTTTTAAAATCATTACAAACGATGTTGAAATTCAAAAATGAAAGGCTCTTTTGATCTGTTTTTTGTTAGTGAATCGAGTTTGAGTTTGGATTAATCGGAGTGGTTTCAGCATAAATGACTCACTTAGTTGAATCGGTTTGTCTGTTTCTTAGTTTTTTAGGCCTTCAGCGATGTTTATATGACACTGTCAGTACAACTACTGGCTTAGCTCGCTACTTTTATGACAAATTTAGATGTTTACAAATAAAATATCCATATTTCCATTCCGGAGATAACCGCTCCAGAATGGAATAGCCTAATATTTAGTTTTATTGTGTAAAATCAGTGTATATTTGAAGGCTTTTACAGTACATAATAAAGCCCTACCTTGAAGACAAGGGACAAATATACTGTCCAAATGTGCTAAAACAGACATTATTTCCCCATGATTAGAAAAGTTACAGATTTGTTATCGAGACTAGCTGAAACTTCAACCTGTATAATAGTTTCCATATGTAAGGCCTTACGCACCTTTAACAAGGTGTTAATTGCACAGTTTGTGAAGGGAAGCATTAGTTATTTCCATCTCTCTTTTTCTGTGGTGGGACACATTTTGTGCACAAGTTCACACAGGAGCGGGCAGTAATTATACACGGCTCGTATGTGCGGTCAGCTATATCAAGAGAAGCACTGTTTCCCAACGCTTGAATGACGGATGAATTCAAGTGCTACATTACAGTGTGCTCAGCCATGAAGCTCACCTCCCAGGACACTCCAAAAGAAAAGGTTAACAAGCTCATTTCCTAATTACAGTCCCAAATCATCGCTTTTCATGTATATTAAACTCGTCTACCCATTTTTGAGAAGTCAGACAGACTTCAGTAACGGAAATCACAACAGTGGGGTGATGTGTTGGTCTTGATCTTTCAGCGGTTTGTGGAGGGACTTTAATCCAGAACAACTGCTCAGGACGTTAGGTGGTCGGGGGAGGCACAGCTCATCTATTGTCCTTGAAATTGTTTAATTATCTCCTCAGCGGGGGTGTGAGGCATCAGAATCATGCTTGACACATTCACTGCTGAGTCAAAGAGCATTAGTGGCAAGCAGGAAGTTAGGGACGTTTGGCTTTGGGGGCTAAAAATTCAAATTTCACACATTATATGTTGGAGGTAAAATATTGTAACGTAACGCAAAAGTTGCAAATAAGAGCTTTCTGCTTTGCCTTGCTGTGATTTTCAAATAAATTCTGAAGGATTGCTAGTGGAATTCCTGACATCATTCAAAAATTTGAATTTCTTCAAATTAAATTTGGAATCTTTTATCTGAATGGTTACTGTGGTGTTGCTATGGTGTTCTGAGTTTTTTTAGAATGTATGTTGGTAGCTAAATAAATAAAATCCCCATTTTATTGTCCACCATGAGAAAATCTTTTAGATATAATTTAAAGAAATATATAAATATATTTGTATCTTTTGAAGAATATTTTATATGCTTAAAGTTATATTTGTAATGTATTTTTGTCATGACCACTGTGAAAATCTTTTCGATAAAAGAATGTAATAAATAAATATATTTATAAAATCTATGAATATATTTGTATCACTCAAATAATGTTTTATTTGCTTGAAGTCTATATATATTTTCAATAATATTAAGTTTCTTGTGTAAATATAAATAAATATATTAAATATACTAAATAAATATTTTTATATCCTTAAAAAAATATGCATATATATATAAGAGAGAAACTTGTATCCTTTCAAAAATAAATATTTGATTTTTTCCAAAATACATTTGTGTAAGAATGCAATAAATAAATATATTTATATTTTTAAATATGTCCTTAAATGTATAAAATACTTTAAAGTATTTTAAATATGAAGTATATTTATACTTAAAAGTATAAATGTATCTTTTCAAGGATTTTTTAATTTCTTGAAGATATATTTACAATGACTTTTTAGTCTACTATCATGCACGGTTTAATATAAAATGTATAAAATATTTAATCACTTACCAAAAATGTGGCTATTTTATTTTACTGTAATTATATTTTTATTTTATTATTTGTATTTTTTATAGGACAGTGAAGGAAAAAGCAGTGGGACAGGAGAGAGTGTTGTGCCATTTGTCAGAGTTTCTGCACACAAGGCCATGGATCCAGAGTAAGACAATTTTGTATAAAGTAACCACTACATAATGTAATTGTTCTATATTGTTGTACATCCAGAAAGTGAAGTAACTCGCAGCCTGCAGTTACAGCAAGCAACCACTAGTAGTGCTGTGACAAGAGAAGTTTGAGTCCTCCGCTCCACGCGGCTCTCTCTAAAGCACATGCTACACCTCAGGCATATGATGCCACAGCAATGTCAAAAACATTTTGCCATTATTGTCATACTAATATCTACCAAAACTTTAGTAATTTCAGTAAGAACATCATTCAAAATATTAAAAAGAACTGGTGAAATCAATATTTTATTGTAGGTAATAACAGCATCATTCCACATTTACTCAAAGCATCATATATTAAGCATGCAACAATGAGAACCGGCAAACATCATGTTTTGTGTGTTCACAGAAGAGAGCAAGTCATGTGTGGAGTAACTGATGACAGAGTGAGTTATGATTGTATGTTCTCTAGAGTCAGACGCTGGGGGTCTGTCCTCAAAAAGAGTGTCTTCCTCTTCCAGCGTTCACCAGGGCGTGTCGCCAGACCTCCCACCATCCACACCGATCCTGTGTGTGTGTGTGTGTGTGCGTGTGCGTGTGCGTGCGTGTGTGTGTGTGTGTGTGTGTGCGTGTGCGTGTGTGCGTGTGCGTGTGTGTGTGTGCGTGTGTGTGTGCGTGTGCGTGTGCGTGTGCGTGTGTAAGTGTGTGTGTGTGTGTGTGTGTGTGTAAGTGTGTGTGTGTGTGTGTTATGTGTGTGTGCGTGCGCGTGTGCGTGTGTGTGTGTGTGCGTGCGTGCGTGTGTGTGTATGTGTATGTGTGCGTGCGTGCGTGCGTGCGTGTGTGTGCGTGTGCGTGTGTGTGTGTGTGTGTGTGTGTGTGTGTGAGGGAGGTGACGAGATCCCAGAAACGCTGTCTTATCAAAGCATCAGGAGGCCAAATATAGAGGCACACAGCTACAAGTGGACACAGTCCAGATATAAACAGCTGGTAAACAACTAGACGAACGGCTAAATATCGCCGCTCAAGCCATTATCCTGTACTTCACTCGCATATCTGAAGATAACTAGATCATTATGTAGATCGGAATGGGTAAGGAAACTAGATTAACTTGTTAAAGGAATAGTTCACCCAAAAATTAAAATTCTGTCATTTACTCAAACCTGTATGTTAATATATTTTCTATCAAAGAAAGGCAAATAGTTTTTTTTTTTTTATATACAATATTTATGAACATAGCTTTTTTGAGTGTTTCTCAGAAGAAAGAAAGTCCTACAGGTTTGCAACAACAAAGTAAAATAATAATAATAGTAATAATAATAAAAAATGATGACAGAATTTTCATTTTTGAGTGAACTATTAATTTAACTTTGGCAGTCTTAAAATACTACAACTAAAATAAAATAATTGAAAAATTGTTACATTTTTATTTTATTTATTTTAATCTTAGAAAATTAGAACAAAACACATTATTTTAAATGATTTAAAATATAAAATGTTTTTTAAAATTCATATAAAATGTTAAAATAAAAACAATATATGTAATCAAATTATATAATAAAAATGCATAATTAAGACTTATTATAATTATAATTATTAAAAAATGTATAACCAGTGTCAATTATATCAGATTCAAAAATCACAAACTATAACAACCGTTGTAGAAATATTTTAAGACATTGTTGAAAAATTTAATTATAACTACATTTTTCTAAAATAGAAAAAAGGAAATCATATAATAACATTTTTGTTATTTTTCATAATAATATTTTATAACCTATGATAATTGTCATGTTTAAAAATTCTAAACTATAAATTCTATAATATCCTTAGTAAGAAATATCTTTAACACGTCATAATAATATCATGAAATTGTTACATTGTTAAATATAATAATTATAAATAAATATATAATAAAAAATATCCTTAGTAAGAAATATCTTTAACACATACAATCTCCATGTCATAATAATATTATGAAATTGTTTTATTGTTAAATATAATAATATAAATTTAATAAAAAATTGTATAATGTATAAAATATAACGAATAAATATATAATATAAAATTTAATAAAAAATCTTATTTTATTATAATATTTTAGATAACCAATGATAATTAGAAATTTATTATACACATATCATATGTAAAAATTCAAAACTATAGCAACTCTAGTAAGAATTTTCTTCAAGACAAATACAATCTACATCCAAGACTATTAAAAGTTATTTTTGATGTTTATTTCTGATTCATTCGGAGCAACATTCGGAGCAACAACTGAAATATGCCCGAGAGGATGGCTGAGTTGAACACTACACAACTGGACACTAAAATCTTCAAACATCAAATCAAATCAAAAGACGTCATGCTTTACTACTGATATGAGTCTAGACAGTCTGATCGGCCGCAGTAATAACGTCTAATCATGTGATGTGAAGTAAAAGTTAGGCCAACCCATGTGACCAGTCTGAAAGATGAGCAACAGCCAATGAACAGCTCTGCAGAGTTTCCCATAATGCTGACCTTTGGGAGCACGAACAGGCCAGAAGAGTTCAATCTTTGATCAACGTCTTTTTTTAGCCATATTTTGATCGACCCATTTGAATTGTATTGAGAAGCAGGAGGTTATGTAGTTTGTGTGTAGATGACCCACCCTCCACTGACCCGGACCACCGGCTCTCCCAAGTCAAACACACCCTGCCCCCCTCGTGCTTTCCTTCGTAGGAGGAGGGGTGGTGAGGAGAGATTACAAACCATCTGAATCTCTTTTAACTGAGTGCCCAGAGAGGGATGAGGGCAATTATTCCTGCATGATGCATTCCTTCCCAAAAGAGCATTCCTGCTTTGTGCAGCACGTGGAATACAACTGCCAATGCATCTGAAGCTGATCGCATCTCTCTGTGACCTCAGTCATATAAACGCTCGTGTAATAGTCAAATGATTTGATTTGTACATTCAAATGAGTTTGAAATTGTTTTGTGCTTGAAGGGTTTTGTCTTTGATAGTCATTTACTCATCCTCATAAACCTGTCGGACTATTTTTCATCTGTGGAAGACAAAAGAAGGGAAAAGTCACTGGGTGCCAATGTTGAATTTTTATGAATTATTTTATTTTATTTTATTTGTCACACAGACTTGTTGAATGTCTTCATTACAGGGTTTTTATAATTTACTAAATCCATAAAAAATGTGTTAGTTGAAATAAAACAAAATACAGTAATAAAGTAAATAAAATAATAAAATAAAATAAACACTTAGCAAAATATCTCATTTTGATTTAGTTTAAGTTGAAGCACTAAAATAACTAAATAAACTAAAACCTAATAAAAACTAAAAATAATAAACACTAATAAAATAAAAAAATGAATAAAAATTAACACACAAAAATGACTAAAACTAATAAAATTAATTGATTAATTTAAATAAAATTAAAAATTAAATCAAAATATTAACAAAAACTATAAAAGTATATCATTAATACTAAAGTAGCACTAATTCAGAACAAGGTTATTATAGTTAACTTAAAAAAAAATAAACCAATATTAAAACCATTAAAAAACATTTTCATTTGAAATAAAATAAAACAAAAAACAAACTTGTATTTCTGTTATAGTTGCCATGTTGTCAACATTTCTTATTTATTTGATGTACAAAAATGATCTGAGTGAAAATTGTTTCAAAGTTTTTGTTTTATTCTTTGAGCTTCTTTGAGAGCTGTGATCATGGCACATTGTGTGAGAAGGATCTGTGTGAAGGTCTGAAACAACATGAGGGCGAGTAAATAATGAAATAATTCATTTTTGTAATTTTTTGGGTCATTACTTCACAGCCGTGTTATCACTAGAGCTGTAGATGGCCAGCTGGACTCGAAACTCATGACAAATGATAAAAATCCAGCTGCCGCAGTTTGAGAAACAGAAACCTGCAATTAGAGAAGATTAATAAGCACATGGTGTAATGAAGACCCCCGGCCCCTCAGGCAGAGCTCTGTGAGAAATACTGTTTGTTTGTTTTCCCTCTCTCCGATCATGTTGATTATGAGAAAATGCTTCTTTAGTTGTTACTGTCACGTGGAATTTCCCGTCTATTTTTTAATCAGGCCACTCATATTGCTTTATTTGAACAAACCAAAACCTCAGGAATGCTAAATACTCATGGGAATTTGTTTAAATGCTTTAATGGAAATTTCCGTTCTCATAATTTCAGTGAGAGCACTGGTTTCATAAGAGTCAATTCATAAGAGTTATTTTTGTCTTCATAATTTTATCTTATTTTTATGTATTTGTTTGTTTGTTTGTGCATTGATTTTTTATTTTATTTGATCTGTGTCGTGTTTATCTTCTGTTGTTTTTCTGTTGTCTGTCTTTCTGTCTAAAATGTATTTTAATGCTAATGGAAATTTCTGTTCTCATCATTTCAGTGAGAAAGTTGGTTTTATAACCTCCTGTGTCTGTTATTTTTATTTCATTTTATTATGTTAAGTCTGTGTTGTTTTTGTCCTTTATTTATTTATTTGTTTGTTTGTTTGTTTGTTTGTTTGTTTGTTTGTTTATTGTCTGTCTGGGTTATTTTATTAATTGTATTTATTTAATTTTATTAATAATTATTTATTATTTTAATTTATTATTTGATTACTTGTTTTATTTTATTGTGTTAAGTCTGGGCTTTTTGTATCTTCTAATTTTTTTAATTTATTCAATTTTATTTATTTTATTTTATTATTCAATTAATTATTCATTTTATTATTTTATTATTTATTTTATTAATTCATTCAATGTTATTTTATTTTGTTTTATTTTATTAAGTCTGGGCTGTTTTTGTCTTCATAATATATTATTATTATTATTATTAATTTATTCACTCATTTATTTTGTGTTAAGTTGTTTTTCATCTTCATAATTATTTATTTTAATTTATATTATTCTTTAATTTTGCATTTAGATCTTGGTAGTTTTTCTCTTCATAATTATTTTTATTGTATTATTATTGTATTATTATTTTGTTGATTTATTTATATAGTATATTTTATTTTAACAACATATCAGTGTAAGGGTCTATGTACAATCTTCAATTTTTTTAGTTCCCCATAAATCTCTGGAACACGTGCCTCCCACAGTGTGTGTTCTCACAGGTAACCCAAGAGCATCAGAGTTCAGGCTTGATGTTGTGCTGTGAGTGCTCTCTTGTATGTATGTGTATAGTTTTGGTCAGTCATGTCTATCCGTGGTGTTAAATGGAGCACATCGTATCCCAGAAGCCTCACTGTTCCCTTAGAAACCGGACACCCCTGCCAGTATCATTTGCTGTTGTCTATTGGTCTGAAGTGAGGCGTAGAGTCAATCGCTGCCGTTCTGAAGCCAGTATCAATACACCGCAGAGGTAAATATCTGATGAGCTGAAGAGACTGTGTTCGGCTCACGCTACAGATCAGGGCTCATCCTAATGGATGCATCTGGTTCATATTTCTCTGTGATGACGAGTAGACCAGTGCTAAACATGTGTTTGTGTTTTTGTGACATGAGGAACAGGAACTTGACTGATAGCGGGATCTCAGGGAAATGTTTATAATGCATCTTCTCATAATGAACTTGTTTTTCTTGGTTGTTTGGGAACAGGAATTGTGGGAATTCTTAAATACAGAATTCTTATACTGAACACTGAAAAAAAAAGTACTTTGGCATTAGAGTCTATATTATTGTTTTATATTGTTATATTTGTATTATTTTATTTTATTTTATTAAACATGAGCAATATGGAATACTGAACATAAAAATCAGTTTTCTTACAAAAAAAGGCACTTTTGCATTAGAGAGATATTATGAAAACTTTTTTTTAATTTCGGATATTAGGTTTGTATATTTTAATTTAATTTTTATTTATTTACATTTTTTTTTTTTTTATAAAAAGTGGTCAATACAGAATTCTTATTATATTTAACACTTTTATTGAAAAAATAAATAAATTACAGTCATATATTAAAACTTATTTTAATTTAAATGTATTTATATATGTATATGTATATAATGTGTGTGTGTGTGTGTGTGTGTGTGTGTGTGTGTGTGTGTGTGTGTGTGTGTGTGTATAAATAACTCTTATTTTACTGTTTTTCATAACAATATTACTTTGGAAAAATTATATTATCCTTAGAAACTTGGATTTTACAATTGTATTAGAAATTATATTTATTATATTTTAAACTAATAATATATTTAATTAATACATTTTTATGATATGTGAAATAAATGGGACATTTTATTTTGTTGTATTTAGTAGTATATTTTCTCTTACAAAAATGGTACTTTGGTATTACACTGATTTTATATTAGATATTTGATGGACATACAATGGTACTTTGATGGTAGCATGTTATTTACAGTGCATACTGTACCTTTACTTTGGTTTTTTTGGAGGGTTTCTTTAGTGATATAAGATCCAAAGTGTCCTGAATCCCATGTAAAAAGATTAAAAAGTGCCGTTTTCCATTAACTCCTAAATGCTGTTGTAGCTTAAATAAAGTCTTAACAGATTGTTTCCAGTGTCTGCCTTTCATCTGCAGTCATTTTGTAATAACAAGCCCTGGATAGGTCAGGGTTAACCACAGGCTTGTCGTTGCACCATTATGTGTTCTGTAGATGATAAGAACACAACCCTACGTTTACGAGTTTCTAAAACGGCCCATATTTTTGAAGCTGTTCAGATTTAACTGCTACCTCAAGAAACCAAAAAAAAACTAATCGTATAGATGGCACCAAACATGAAATCATTTACAGGAATGTTCTGGGTTTAATACAAGACAGCTTTAGTGGCATAATGTTCATTAGCTCAGAAATTAATTTGGACTCGTCTAGGCACTTGCACTGGAATTATGTGGAGTATGTGGCTTTACAAGCAGAAATGTGAAGCTTGTGAATCATAGTTTTTTGTCCTGAGATATTGTTCTAAATGATGAAGCTTCTAGTTATTCGTCACCAATGCAATTGTATCACACTAGTCTCATATTAACACGTTTAAGACTTTATTTACTATTTATTACATTATTTACCATTTATAGCTGTAAAGTTAAAATGTATTATTTATTTACATGTTTATTTATTTTTTAAATAAATCCAAATAAAAATATATTTACTTGTATGTTTGTTTGTGAAATGTATAATTTATTTATTTATTATTATTATTAACACAAAAAAAATATATTTTAAAGAATCTTAGTAACCAAATAGTTTTGGTGACCTTTGACATCTATTGTACGGCTGAAAAATAAAAAAGAGAGAATGAAAGTCAAACAGGTTTTGAATGACATGATGGTGAGTAAATGATGACAGATTTGTCATTTTGTTGTGAACTGTCCTTTAAATATGCATCTTTTCCCTAAGAATGAATGTATTACTCCTAGAGCCTGGTTATCTGAGGACACTATATTAGCTGATTCATGTCTCTTACCAGATCTCCCAGATTAACCAGTCTTTAACTGCAGCTATGCCTGGAATGTGTAGAGTCATTGCACTGGTTGATAAATGACAGCTTATGCCTAAACAAATATGTCAAATCATGATCTATCACCCCAAATGTTGCAAGGGAATATATCGTCAACATTCAGTCTAATGTCTTATTCTTAAGAAGCACAAGCTTCTGGACACATCAAATCAATGTTTTCCCTGATTACATGTGATATATTTGTCCTAATCTCATTTTCCCCACAGCCACAGATCAATTTTGTGGCCGATCTGCCGTTTCAGACCAGAGAACTCAAGCCGCGGCTTTTGTTAACTGTAATGAAATACATGTTTAAATAGGAGGACACACATTAATATTTCATGTGGATTGTGGTTGACAACTTCAGCAAAGTCCACTATAACAACCTTCAAGGGCCTCCTGACCCTGGGAGGGGGTGACCTCTGACCTTATTTGGGCCTCTTTTATGAGGATTTTTTCAAGGCTCTGACCAGATGGCTAAACTATCAAAGGCTTTTTTATGAGAAAAATCTGCAGACAGGGGGAGTAGTATATTTCTCTCATTGTGCAGCGCTGTCTTTCAGATGGCCACTGGAAATTCAGCGGAAATTGGAACATTGGTTGAACATTTGTGCAACATATTAACTAGTTAAACCTCTTTACACCTTGTTCAGGAAACTATCGGTTGATTATAAAAAGAGATATATATATATATAGAGAGAGAGAGAGAGAGAGAGAGAGAGATAAATGTAATATATTCCTTATATAGTAATATAAAATAAAAAACATTTTATTTAAAATTTTATAATTGATAGATAGATATATTTCTATTATTTATCTTTAGAAACTTATATTTTTTCAATATCTTTAAAATATTTTATAAAATGTGATACATAAAAACATTTTATTTTACAGTAGATAAGTCGTTAATATCTCTCTCAGTGTGTAAAAATATATGCTATCTTCAGAAAAGTATATTTCACAAAAAATTACTATATAAATTATACAATTTATATATTTTATAATTTATATACATATAATTATATAATAATTATACATTTTATTTTACATTTTACTTTTAAATTATTTGGATTATTAATATTATTTACAATTATTTATAATAAATTATATATGCGCGTGTGTTTGTGTGTGAGTATATATATATATATATATAAATTATTTATTTATTTATATTATTATTTATCTTTAGAAACATGTTTAGAAACATGTTTTTCAATATTTGTTAAATATTTTATCATATGTGATATATAGAAAACATTTTATTTTAGTAGTATATTTCTCTTGGAATATTTGAAATTAAAACTTGAACATTTGTGCAAAATATTAGCTAGCTATGCTTCTTTACACCTTGTTCAGGTGTAAAGAACTATCAATTAATTAAAAAAGAAACATTAATGATGATATATATATAAAATATAGATATACTATAAATATATATTTATATTTATTGATGATGATATATATATATATATATATATATATATATATACACAGTATATATATATATTCTACACATACAAACATTTTACATTTTATATATTAGTTTATTTGTGTGTGTGATACATAAAAAACATTGTATTTTATAAAATATTGAATTTTATTATATTAGTAGTCAATTTCTCTTTATTAAGTTATCTTTAGATTTTGTTTTTATAAAATAAAATAAAAAATTACAAATATTTTGATATGTGATATATAAAAATATGTCATTGTTTCAAAATTATTAGAAATATATTTCTCTCATTTTGTATATAATTTTATCTTTAGAAAGTCTTATATTTTTAAAGATTATTTTTAAACTAAATTGCATACTTGTGAGCAGTGTTGGGAAGGTTACTTTGGAAATGTAATAGGTTACAGATTACAAGTTACCCTGTTTAAAATGTAATAAGTAGTGTAATTTTTCAATTACTTTATTAAAGTAATGTAACTTATTACATTTGATTACTTTTTGATTACTAAATTTCTAACATTTTCAACTGTTAATCATTTTGAATCATTTAAAGCAGGCAGGGTTAACCTTACAGTAGTGCTCAACACTGATTACTGTCAAAATCCTTCATCACTCGAATTAAGATTTCATTCAATTAAGTAAGGGATAATGTACATCTTTATTTTGTGATAACAGCTGGCTTGATGTACATTATCCCGCTTATTACACGGCTGCTTGCCACAAAAGTAAATAATTAGACACAAAGTTGAACCTGACCTGACCTGACCTGAGTTGAAATATTTGAACACAATGCTTCCATGAAGAAAGCAGTTGCTAGCAAGCGGCAAGTTCAATCTAGACGGACATTTAAGGGATACAGTGCAGTCATACTACTTTTATTACACAACATTTCACCACATAAATAATCAAGTACTAGTACTTACAGTACTAGTTTGTTAGTTATCTTATAATCCATTACAGTGTACAAAACAAAATGGCAGCAGCTGCGTTTGTATGAAACGAGAGAGCGAGTCCACGATACCAGGATGACAGAATTAAGAAATTGTACACATAATACTGAACTGAGTTTCAATATTTAATTATCTAACCAAACGCAAAGCTTCCACACAAAAAAAAAAAACAGTTCCTAGCAAGCGTATAGCACCGACTTAAGTTACCCGGATGAGTCTGTGTTATTAGCTTTTATCAGTTGTTATCGGGGAATAACATACCTTGGAATGTAACGACTGACCAATCAGAATCAAGCATTCCACAGAGCCGTGTAATAATTTAATCTAAAGCACAGCCACCACTTAACACCTCTTATTTACTTTGAGATCATTCTGAGGTTAAATACAGATTTAAAATCATAACAAGAAATAGCTTAATAATGATACTGGTTTTGAAATCAAATGTTTGCATATTTATGACAAGAAACACTGGCATCAAACAATGCCTTGGAAAAAACAATTAATCTTAAAAAACAATGCATATGCATAAACCCAAATAGGAAATAAAACAGTTATCGAATAAGCATGTGTCCTATTCTGTTCTAAACTGCTGAAACATTGGTGTCTCATTTTAGAGCAGTCAATGCAATTTATGGAAGAAGTCAATTAAATCTGTATGGGGTGTGGGGGTGTGAAAATATTCAGATGTAACCCCCTTTGTAATCATTAAAATTTCAAAAGTAACTGTAATTTAATTACAAATTTTTTCTCAGTAACTGTAACTAATTACAGTTACATTTATTTTGTAATTAAATTTCGTAATTCCGTTAGATATAACTAGTTACTCCCCAACACTGCTTGTGAGTCATATATCTGAGAAAGTATCCTCAAATTATATCTCATATTTTAATCTCAAACTAATACAGGTGCAGAGTTAGATTTGTTGCAGCATTTCAAAAACCATACATTTTTACAGAACACCCTCAACACCGTAACCGTATCATAGAACACCTCAGATATGCCCTAGCAACTAAATAGAAAGCCCTGTCAAACACAAAGAACAGCAGTGGCAATGCCATAGCTACAACCTAGAACACTCTAGCAATTCTCCAGAACACCCTAGCAACTGCACAGTAACGCCCTGACAACCACCAAGAGCATTCTAGCATTGTGATGATTCTAACATTCACATTTTCTTTAGAAATGTAAAAACCTGGTTGTTTTATTGCACTGGAGTCTGGACTGTTGAACTGCCATATTGAAGTATAAATCCATAAAGCTGAAATGTGAGCCCTGTTTTGGAACATGATGATATTTCTTGAAGTCAGGCAGTTTGCTGATGGTGAAGGGAGTTTGTTTGAGACTAGCGGTCTCTCAGAAACCCAATCCATCCACACAGTTGATCTCTCATAAAGGAGAGGAGCCTCATGACTGATGTGGAGCAGTGGAAGTTATAGCGACCCAGGGACACACAACTCTTTCCCCTTCCTCAAACACCAGTCATCCTCTCGCGGTGGATTCTGAGGATCATCATGGATGTTCCCACATGTGTTCATATCATTTAATGTCATCCTTTAAAAAATACATCACTACACAGGTGTAAGAGTGAAGACACAACTTTTCCAGAACACACGTAACATATTGTTTGGGTGAGAATAACATTTGCTAGAGCATTTTAATGTGTTCTATGAGGTTGTTAGGGTGTTCTGGACATTATAGTTTGTTGCTAGAGCATTTCAAGGTGTTTTATGATGTTGTTAGGGTGTTGCTATGGTGTTCTGGACATTATAGTTTGTTGCTATAGCATTTCAAGGTGTTCTATGAGGTTGTTAGGGTGTTGCTAGGGTGTTCTGGACTTTATAGTTTTGTTGCTACACCATTTTAAGGTGTTCTATGAGGTTGTTAGGGTGTTCTGGACATTGTAATTTGCTGCTATGATATTTGAAGGTGTTGTATGATGTTAGGGTGTTCTGGACATTGTAATTTGCTGCTAGAGCATTTTGAGGTGTTCTATGATGTTGTTAGGGTGTTGCTATGGTGTTCTGGACATTGTAGTTTGTTGCTAGAGCATTTTAAGTTGTTCTGTGATGTTGTTAGGGTGTTCTTGACATTGTAGTTTGTTGCTAGAGCATTTTTAGGTGTTCTATGATGTTGTTAGGGTGTTACTATGGTGTTCTAGACATTGTAGTTTGTTGCTAGAGCATTTTAAGTTGTTCTGTGATGTTGTTAGGGTGTTCTTGACATTGTAGTTTGTTGCTATAGCATTTTAATGTGTTTTATGAGGTTGTTAGGGTGTTCTGGACATTATAGTTTGTTGCTAGAGCATTTTAAGGTGTCCTATGATGTTGTTAGGGTGTTGCTATGGTGTTCTGGACATTATAGGTTGTTGCTATAGCATTTTAAAGTGTTTTATGAGGTTGTTAGGGTGTTCTGGACATTGTTGTTTTGTTGCTGGAGCATTTTAATGTGTTGTATGAGGTTGTTATGGTGTTTTTAAGGTGTTCTATGAGGTTGTTAGGGTGTTTTTAGGGTGTTCTGGACATTATAGTTTGTTGCTAGAGCATTTTAAGGTGTTATATGAGGTTGCTATGGTGTTTTTAAGGTGTTCTATGAGGTTTTTAGGGTGTTCTGGACATTATAGTTTGTTGCTAGAGCATTTTAAGGTGTTATATGAGGTTGTTAAGGTGTTCTGGACTTTATAGTTTTGTTGCTAGATCATTTTAAGGTGTTGTATGAGGTTGTTAGGGTGTTCTGGCCATTGTAATTTGTTACTAGAGCATTTTAACGTGCTTTGTGGTGTTGTTGAGGTGTTGCTAGGGAATTCTGGAAAATGGCTGGTGTTCTAGTTGGTTGCTGTAGAGTTGCTAGGTTGTTCTATGTGTTTGCCAGGGCATTCTATGTAGTTGCTAGAGCATGTCTAAGTGTTCTATGAGGTTACCAAGGTGTTGCTAAGGTGGTTTTGGGTGGTTCCTAAGACCTTACTAGATGGTTGCTAGGTTGCTCTGTGCAGACAAATGATTGGAAGTTTGTGAATTGTCAGTAGCCTAAAGTCTTTGGCTTTCATTAATAACCCTGGAGGCTCTCTCTCTCTCTCTCTCTCTCTCTCTCTCTCTCTCTATCTCTCTCTCTCTCTCTCTCTCTCTCTATCTTTATCTCTATCTCTATCTATCTATCTATCTTCAGGAAGTAGCAGACTCTGTTAATGACAGCTGCTGTAAACATTAGCAGTTGGGCATCACCCGCACCAACCCTTGTCTCCTCCTTCCCCTGAGTACACTTCACTTTTTCCATGTAAAATCTTCAGGAACAAAAACAACACACGTGGAAGCTTTGAGAGCACATCCAGAGCAGTGCAGACTCCCATTTGATATGTTGTTGATATTGATACTGACCCAATATTTTTGTTTGTTTGTTTTGTTTTCAAATTGAAAATGTCTTTTAATGTTATACTAATTTATCATTTATAATTTATAATTAAATTTTCTATACATTTTTAATGAAAAGTGGAGGTAACAATAAGTTGTCAAAAAAGAAAAAAAGTGAATGAAATAAATTACTTCAAAGTATAAAAAAAGTAATTTGGTGTATAAATTATGTACTTTATAATTTATTATTTAATTTTCTATAATTTTTTTATGCAAAGTGAAAGTAAGTTGTTAATAAGACAATAAAAGTGAAGATAAAATAAACAAAAAACATAAAAAGGGAATTAATTAATTAAATGTGATTTTGACTATTTTTCTATGCTTCAATACAGCCTCATTATGTAGGTTTTTTTTCAAATGGAAAAAGTCTTCTAATTTTATACTAACTTATCATTTACAGTTTAATTTTATAAAAATTTTCATGCAAAGTGAAGATTACAATAAGTTGTCAAAAAACAATAAAGGTGATAAAGATAAATTGCATCAAAACATGCAAAATAATGATGCATGAATGAATGAATGAATGAATGAATGAAATGCTATTTTGTCCAAATTTTTCTGTGATTTTCATATCTTTCCTGAGGACTTTTGTATTAGGGATTAGACTGAGTTGAAGTCTCATTACTGTTTTTTGCTTATTTGCTTCTGCTTTTTTGGCTTTTTTAATTCAAAACTGTTTGAAAATATATTTTTTAATTATATTAAAAAATTACGGATAAAAGATTTTTGTTGACATTTTCCCATCCCTGTTTTATGATTTCTATAAGATTGGACATTACACCAAATTACTAGTCAAAACATTTAATCAAACATAACCGCAATTAATTAATCAACCTGATTTTGTTTAAATATTTTGTTGACTTTGTTTTATTTACTAACGTCAGGACTGGAATTGCAGTAAATGCTCTCCCAAAATGTTGTTTTGTCTTTGTTCTTCATAGGGTGGTAACCTAAGCTGTCCTGCGCTTGGCGTTTTAATGTGTCCATTCCTGTTCTTGATTGCACTTGGAGGTCACCGGCATCTAAAGTCACTGGAAGTAGTTAAAATAATAGGAGCTGACCACATGTTGGAGGTTATGAGATGTGGCCCCCGACATACTGTGAGCCGAGCTCAGCAAACCCGCTGTTGTTGTGTCTCGCTGACCTGTTTGTTTAAAACTTATGCAAATATTTGTGTAAACTGATTTACAGCAAACATTTGATGCAAGTTATTGCTGATATATGAATACAAATACACAAAACCACATAAACGAAGCTCTTTTTCCTATAATTTTTTTTAGATGACGCAGCTACTTTTCGTGTAATGGTGAGTAAACATGCGCTTGTAAATATAAATCAAATATCGTGTGTGTGTGATTGTGTGTGTCTTGTGGGAGCGAATGCACACTTCCTGTTTACCTTTCCTCACTGACACTTTACCTTTCCTTCACTAGTGCATTCACACAAATATACACATACTTCCACATAACTTCATTACAGGACAGGGGGGGAGACGGGGGATTTATTTGAGTTGCAACTGTTCTTGCACCATCTTCCCTATAAATTATAATTTCACACATCTGGTGGTCATTTCCTGTTCATTTATTTCCCATAGAGCACATGTATACATGCATCAGTCATCATATACTTGACTTGCATGAATGTCCAATTAAATAATACTGTTAAATGTTTAACATATATCATAATGTGATATTGCAAATTACAATATCTCTGTTCCTGTATAAATTACAGTTTATTTTTCGTTTAAATTCTTGACTTGTTATAATGGGATTGTGTTTGTAATTAAGCACTGAGTGGAGATTTATTAGTTGTGTTTGCTCTTGCTTTGAACAAACCACTACTTTAATCTTTAAGTATTAAACACTGGCACAAAACCTCACTTTTCCAAGCAATTCTAAGCAATCAGTCTTGATTTTCACTCTTTCACCCTAGCAACTGCATAGCAACGTGCTAAAATACACTTAGATCACCATAGCTACAGCATAGGGACATATTAAAAACCACCCAGAACACCTTAGTAACCACATAGCAACATGTTAAAATACATTTAAAAGTTAGAACACCTTAGCAACAGCATAGCAACATACTAAAAACCACCCAACACCATAGCACCATGATAAAATATGCTTAGAAGTTAGAACGCCTTAGCAACACCATAGCAACATATTAAAAACCATCCAACACCATAGCAACATACTAAAAACACCCAGAACACCTTAGTAACCACATAGCAGCATGTTAAAATACACTTAGAAGTTAGAATGCCTTAGCAACACCATAGCAACATTCTAAAATGACCCAGGACACTCTAACGATGTGCTTAAATACACTTACACTTCCCAGGGAAAGCAAGAGCTGATAAAATGTAATAAAATAAAATGCTTTGGATAAAAGCGTCTGCTAAATGCATAAATGTCAATGTCAAATGTCAATGACTTAGAACACCTTAGCAACCGCATAGCAACATCCTGGCAACCACCAACAACACCTTAGCATCATGGTGGTAAGTTTTGCAGGGGCAAATATCACTTTAATTTATTTTCTTGTTTAAATGTATGAATCGAGTTTGATTAGTGACTCTTCTTGTCCCTCAGTAAAGCAGACCGCATGTCGTCCCTCCAGCCCACCGGTAACCGTGATGGAAACAATTAAGATTAATGATTAATCGAAGCCATCTGAAACCGAGTGGCCAAGTCAGTGAACTGTTTTCCATCTCTTTCCAAATATCACCGGCCACCAGCCGGGCCGGTCATGACAGTGACCCTCAGCGCACATCTGCGGCCCACGAGTGTCTCCAGCTGCCTGCGGCTCCACGCGCCGACGACACACCTGTCCAATCCCAGCACCCCTCACTCGTCCCAAACGACTTCCGATGAGTCTCTTGACTCTGAACCACACAGCTGGTTTGCGATAACCACTTCATCCGTTTGCTAAGGGTCTGAATCGCTGACCAAAATGTATATTTTCACAGAAGTTACAAAAGCGTTTGTACATGATGTTTATGCTAATCTTCTGAATGGCCGTGATTGAACTGCGGGTGTCTGCCAGTTCCTTTCTTTGCCGGTCTTTCTGCTTTCTAATTTTTAGTTACTGTTGAATCCACTGAGCTTCAGAGAACACAAAGGGCCGCTGAACGCAGGCCAGCCCACCCCACAGATGGTCGGGGGATCAGAGGCTGTCAGCGCGCTCCAGAAAGCCAGGCACCAGGGTTAGCTCTCCACAGGAGCATGGTGGCTCTGAATGGGAGCATTTCCACTCACTTCTATAGCCCCCCGCTAGGCATTTGTAAAATGATTTGTGGCAAATTTGTTGGATCAATATGGATGCCGGAGGTGAGGCTCCTCTTTCTATGTGGAAGCACCGCTTGGTTCCTCGCGGCCGAGCTGAAGCGGATCTGTTTGAAGCGCTGCGGCGGTAAAGACATCTGGAGATCGGAGGTGATGACACGTTGACCGTGACTGAACGCACTAAGCCGGCCAAAACCTGAGGAAGAAATGTAATTAGTTGTGATAGGCTTGGGACAGAGCGATTGTGTTCGAGGTGACTTGCATTTGCTAAGTGGGTTCATGAACCTTTGGAAGCGTGACAAGGGAAACAATTAAAAACTGTGGCTTGCGCTAGTTTTTAGAGGAGAATTATGGGTTATGTGTGCAAGTTTTCACACTTTTTTTTGGTCTCCAAATGAATGTTTTGCCTATTCTCTTCTGCCCCCCCCCCAAAAAAAGTACACAAGTAACTAACAATAATAATAATGGTACATATATGTAAATGTAAACGTAATATATATATATATATATATATATATATATATATATATATATATATTATATATATATAATAATGTAATATAACGTAATTATATATATATATATATATATATATATATATATATATTTATAAAGTATATATAAATATATATATATACATAATATTTATTATTATTATTATTAATTATTTAGGAAAAAATTATATTATAAAATAAATAAATACATTTTACAAGTATTATTAAGATATTATGTTTTATATTATGTTGTATTTATTATATTTTATTTTACAGTACAATAGTAATATTAAATGAGTTATTTCTCTTAATTTTTATAATTAGAGTTAATAATAATAATAGTAATAATAAATAACAATAATACATTATTAATAAGGAAGTATTATCAATATGCATTATTTTATTAATAACAATAATAATAATAATAATTACCAGGTATTTTACCTGTATTTTGCATTGCAATTTTTTAATTTGTCTTTTCATAATTTGACGTAATAATAATAATAATAAATATTGGCAAATGTACACTTTAAAAAAGAAATCTGTATTGATTTTTTACAGGTGTTTTACCTGTATTTTTAATTTTGCATTGCATTGTGTTTTAACATTAATGTAAATGTCCGTAAAATTAATGGATAATGTCCTGCCAGAAAGCTACTAAATTTTCTGTTTATTCATATTTATTATATAACACTAAATTTATTATTATATAACACTAAATTTAAAACTTAACAAATTTAGTGATTTTACTGTTGTACTGTAAAATAAAATATATTGTTCTGTAATATAAAATTATAAATATATAACATTTTGCTTTAAAAAAAAATTCAAGCAGCAATGTGAAGCTTGTATTTTTGTGGTCCAGCCTAAACCCGCATGCTGCTTTAGGGGACTCATGTTTTTTTGAAATTTGTTGCAGCTTTGGTTTAACTCTAGCAGATTTTGAATCTGTATAGTGGTGATAGAAGCGTAAGCAGGTGGTAAATGCACATGTTTTGTGGTTCCCTGCTGCTTCACAGGAGTAGAACATTCACATCTGACAGAACCTACATCTGATTTCCCTCCCATTCAATCCCTCAGTATCTCTTTCTCTCAGACTTTTTGTATCTCCCTTTTTGTCAGTGTCTCTCTCTTATATAAGCTGTGGTCCAGCTGGATAGCACAAGGACAAAAGCTTCAGTTACTGCCGTTGAATTGACCGTGGCTACCGGTCATTGTTGCAGTGTTTCTCATCTCATATGGTCACATCAAAAACCTGTTGCTAGAAAAGTCACATTCACGTTTCATTTACACATGAAAAGCAGCAGATATCTAATCCATTCCATGCATCACTTCGACATCTGCCCGTCGACTGGCTCACGTCCCAACAGCTATAGTGTTAGAGGGCTAAAAGCCTTTCGATATGATGCTGCGGTCAGTGTGATTGCCTAAACCCCGCTGACCGCTGAAGTGGGTTGGATTTCTCAGTGATACTCTAGCAGGTAAACTGAGGTTAGACGCACGGCCACAGACCACAGCCACACTGTTTGCATATTGTAATGTTACCCTGTTCGCAAACCCCGTGGTTGCCTAGTGCTGCTACCATTTATAACTTCAGGAAGGGCTGATGGAGATGCTGCATTAGGCAGAACATCCCAGAGAAACATTTTAGTGCTGAGACTTAAGGTTAGGACACATAGAGGTCACACTTATGATGTGTTCAAAACTGTTCCAAATCTGCATCTGTAGAGCATAAAAGAAGATATTTTGAAGAATGTTAGTCAGGAAGTCAGTAAGGGCCATCAACTGTTTGGTGACACATTTTTTCACATTTCTACAGGTTTGGAACAAGTTGAAGAGGAGTACATGATGACAGGATTTTCATTTTTGGGTGAACTATCCTTTTAGGGAAAATCATTCAGTCTGTTTCTACTAAAATTCCTTAACAATAAAAAATATAGAGTATAAAATTAATTTGGATAGTCATAGCTACACTCTTAAAAATAAAGGTGCTTCACGATGCAAAAGAATATTTTTTTGTCTAAATGGTTCCATAAAGAACCTTTAATATCTGAAGAACCTTTCTGTTTCACAAAAGGTTCTGGCAAGGTTCTCTTAAAGTTATAAACAAATGTTCTTTAAGTAACATTAATAGAACGTTAGCTCTGGTCTTTAGTAATGTTTTCAAAACATTAGCAAAATATATTATTTATAAAAAAAAAAAAAAAAAAAGTTTTTTAAATGTTGCAACTCATTTAAGAACATTCAGAGAACATTTAATGCCGGGCTCACACTACAGGATTTTTAGCCCGATTTAGCCCCGATTCCCCCTTCCGACAATCGGAGCAAAAATCTTGTCAAGCACCTCGATCAGTTCCGATGTTCAGCGCGGATTATCTGGTAATGTGAGATGATCACAGATCGAATCTTGCCCCTCCCGATCTGCTTGCAAACAAATCGGGGCATCCCCGATTAATATCAAACATGTTTGATATTTAAGATTTAAATCGGGATGATGACGGCTATATGAACGTCAATCTTGTCAAGCCAATGCACGACCGCAAAATAGCTGCTGTACGGCTAGTTTTGTAGTATCATGGCTGTCTGTATAATGTTTCGAGAAGGTATCACAACCGTAAGGAGAAAGAGAAGCGCTGGGGTGAAGTTGCCTCAGTTTTGAACGTACCGAGTGAGTGCAGAAAGCTGCTAGCAGGCTCGCTAACATATGTAAACATCACTGAAATATCAATGACGATCTGCTGCGTGAGATCACGTGAGGCACTCCCTCTGGCATGATCATTTTTTTTTTTTTTTTTGTTATCAACAATTTTTTATTTTATTTTTTTCCACAAACAACACAACATAATATCCAAAACAAAACAAAACAAAACAGCAGACACATACTCAACATCTCAAGGTTCAATCAAAAGGGAGGGAGAGAGGGAAGGACTGGCATGATCATCTTAATAATATCTTGTAGTGTGTGATGCGCCACGATTTTCAAATCTTGTAGTGTGTGCATGTTTAAGATTTGAGGGAAGATAATCTACGAAGATTCTCCTTATGTGTGTGCTGCAACCAGATTTCATAATTGGTTAGGATTTTAAAACTCCTGTAGTGTGAGCACATCTTAAAAGTAACATTCACTTAATGGAATGTTCCCTTAACATTCACTAAATATAAAAAAAATATAAAAAAACTGGTCATTTTGAATTTTCAGATTCAATGGCAACATTAGCTAAATGTTCTTACAATATAATTTGTGTTATCTGAGGTAGAGCAGATCATTTGGGATTAGGATGAATGGAATGTTTGAGATGATATTGACGTCTTTGTCTTTTGATTTCAGATTCTGGAGCACAGTTAGAGACGTTGTTGAGATCTCTTCTGAAGCTCTACAGGAGACACAAGTGAGATCTACTTTTCAAATAAAAAAACTGAAGTTCATCCTGATCTCACAAGAAAAATGTAAGTAATTTACCAAGTTGCAATTTCGTACAACACGAAAACATAAGATTTTTAATGAAAAATAAAAATAAGCATGAACTGGCATGAGCTGTGATTAGAAAACATATGAATACCAATTTAAACAGTAAAACATCAAATAACTTCAAATTTTCCAGAGACTGCTGAAAAGTCTCAGTTTACTTTCTATTCAGTGTCATTGAGAAGCAAATTAGATATATTTTTCCTATGGAGATGTATTCTGTGATCAAAATGTCTTAAATCCATAAAAAATGTAACTCATTTGAATACACATTTCTATGATAAACAGAATATATTTTTAAATTCAATTATAAAATTCTAGAAGGAAACCTTGGCATATTTTGCATAATATTTCATTATTATTTTAGTAATCATGTTTATTATTTCAAAATCTGTTTTATTTTAAAATAATTGATTAAGATAATTTATAATTGACTAATTAATAATTGATTAATTAGTTACTTGATAAAAAATATAGTAAAAGAACAGCATATATTCAAAATAGAAATCCTTCGAGTTTTCTATCACTACATATATATATGTGTGTGTGTGTGTGTGTGTGTGTGTGTGTGTGTGTGTGTGTGTGTGTGTGTGTGTGTGTGCACTTTTTAACTAGAATTTATGCAATTTTTAAGATTTCTCTTTTTCAATATCTGGAACATCCTTATTTGTCCAGATTTGATCCAAATTGTTCCCAAAGAAAGCAAAAAGTTCGATTTTTCTGTTGATCGGCTTCAACAGTCCTCACTCTAGCACCGTCCTCGCTGACCTGAACAATACTGATGATGTATTTACTAAACAGCCCAAAATATATGAGGCACTGATGTTTTTTGTGAAACAGAAGTTGGCTGATGTCCACAGTGCACTCGTGTGTTCTGCCGTCTGCTGCTTTTCAAAGAGGGTGGCGGCACGAAAAAAACAAAAAAAAACATAATCGGCAGAACATCCCATAATTCTGAATGTGAGGCAACAGATGTTGATGGTGAAGAAAGAGGCTCTCAGGACTCGGGCCTGTAGAGCTGGCCATTGTTCGGCCTCAGAGCCATTTATGTGGTCACCATGGCAACGCTATGCCACTTTTATCCATTTCCCTTCGCCGGACGCATGCTAATGCGAGATCATAGCTCTTATTGACAAAGATGATAGAAGCAGAACAACAAACAGAACGACGTGGATGAAAGCCAACAGGGCTCTGAGCTTTCATGTACAAGGTGCAAAACAGAGTTTTATTTAGCAGCGCACAGTTTGTTTGATTATCATTATGAGCATAAAGCGAACAGAATATGTTATGATGTTCTCGTTCAGGAGAAAACGATGTTCTAAGTTGTTTACAGCTTCATGAAATGTCTCAACGGTGGCACTTGTTATTGGAATTGAGTTGGTAAAATGTCAGAATGACCATGGTGAGGTTGTCCATCAAGCTGCACGTGTCTTGTAGTGGACGCAGATTGTCTTTTTGTGTGACAAAAAGACTGTTGTCCGCGGGACCAAAGCTGGCTGTGTCAAAGGCAGTTGTGAAGTGTCCAGCCAGGTGTGGATCTGTCTTTGAGCTGCTGGACAATCATGGGACTCATTGTCAAGTGCCCCATGTGTCCCTCTAGTCTCTCTCCACATCATCAAAAAAACGAGTTTTTTTTTTAAATTGCCACACCTAAGGTTTTTTTTTTTTTTTTTTGGGTTATTTACTGATATATTGGTTAATTGTATCTATTGTATTTCACTTGGTATTTATTTTTGTCTATCTGAGTTAATATGAATGAGGGGATTGTGGAAGGGATTAATAATGGACAATATCTTATTGTTCACCTTGTTATCATTATTCAATCTGTATTGTCACACAAAAGACCAATAAAAAGATTTGAAGTAAATTTTGCCACACCTGCAGAAGGGGTGTAAATACAGAGAATTCAATTCAATTTTACTTGTTAAATAATTAATATTCATTATATTTTACAATGTATGTTATATAAAATCAAAAATATATTTAAAATCTAAAATGTGTTGTATAAAATATTTTAAATGATATTTAAAATGCCAAAAATGTTAAAATATGATTTATAACAGTGGCATAATAGCAGTAATGTATCACCACATGATGTTCTGTTGTTATATAACAATAAAGCTTTCTGCTCCTAGAAGAAGCTCTATTTAATTTGGTTGAAGATTTTTTAGATGTTTTTGAAAGTCTTTTTGGAATCTCTTTTGCTCACCAAAGCTCTATTTATTTGATAAAAAATCCAGCAAAATCAGTAAAATTCTGAAATATTATTAGAATTTAAAATAGCTGTTTTCTGTATGGATATATGTTAAATTGTAATTTAATCCTGTGATGCGCAACTGAATTTTCAGCATCATTACTCTAGTCATCAGTGTCACATGATATTTCAGAAACCACTCTAATGCTGATTTACTGCTCAAGAAACATTTCTGATTATTATCAGCACTGAAACAGCTTAATATTTTTTGTAAAAACCATACATTCAGGATTTTTTTGGATGAATAAAAAGTTCAAAACAACAGCATTTACTTAAAAATGTTAATCTTTTGTAAAAATTAGAAAGTTTTACTGTCATTTTTAATCAATTTAATGCATCTTTGCTGAAAAAATGATATACTGTATATGTATATGTGTGTGTGTATATATATATACAAGTATATATATAAATCTTACTGACCCTAAACTTTTTAACAATAGTGTATGTTCTAATTTCTAAAAATGTTTTGTGAGAAAATTTCATTGACCTTCAATATGACTTAAAAATTCTAATGTTAAAGAATCTGGACATTCAGACACTTAAAGGGAGCATTCACCCAGAAATGACAATTCTGTCATTTACTTTGTTTTAGGTCCCCATTAACTTCCATAGTATGAAAAATACATATATACTATGGAAGTCAATGGCCACCAGCAACTGTTTGGTTATCCACATTCCTCAAAATATCTTCTTCTGTGTTCAGCACAAGAAAGAAACTCATACAGGTTTGAGGGTGAGTAAATGATGACAGAATTGTCATTTCTGGGTGAACTATGCCTTAAACTAGTAGTTTTAGAAGGACTGAAGCTGCAACCAAGAATCTCACCGTGCCTTTGGGCAAAATACATAATGCTCAAGTCACTTCAGACAGACTGTCTCTACAATTACTGCACTGCAGTGTACTGGTGAAACACATCAGCTAAAGGCCGAGAAACTTGTAATATCAGCAACAACAATTACAGGTTGAGCTCTCTTTAAACTATGTCCACGTTTTACACCCTTGTGCCACTGGCGTTGCACTGTAACACTGACCAAAAAGTCAAATACACTCTTGCTGTTTTGCCTGAGGGGAGTTGACTGCATTTACAGGATAGCTGTCGCTCTCAATGCACTCGAGTTTGTGAGTTCAAACAAAAGCATGATATATCCATTCTCAAGCAGAGCTTAATGAGAGGTTTGAGTCAGGAGAGCCCGGGGACAAATGTGTTGATTATTTGTGTATTTTAATCAAATCGGATTCATCAAAAAGGGATTGCAAGTGTAAATTGTTTTGATCAAAAGACTGCGCGTCTTGTTGACAATCAGTCTTGTTTGTAATTGATTTTACAGTATATATGTATATTAACTTCAAAGGATTCCAGTATGCATGCATGCAGCTGATAGTAATAAAATACTTTCATTATGCTTTGTTTTCTAATTTCTCCTTTTGTTTAACGACACATCAAAGAAGCTGCTTTTGTTACTTTGATGTTGAGAATCTGAACAGTTTCAGACACATTTGTTTAATTTTTATAAAATACAAGCAAAGAACTAGAGCATCACGGTGTTGTTTGAACTGAGGCACAATGTTGCTACTTGTATTGTCAAATCAAGTTAGCAGTGATCATAATAACATAGCCATGCTAAAAAACACACGTAAATGTTTGTCTGCATGTGTAAACGTGTTCGTTAACATAACACTAAAGCGTTCTGATAGCAATCAAATCACACGTCGGTGATATGTTTTAAACTCCACACTCAAATTTGCACGTTTACCTCATTTTCAAATGTTTTGTATACATTTAGGTCATGCAGTAAAACATGGAGCTGCAGCACTAAGATAATGGGTTCGATTCCCAGGGATGTTTTCAGTTGTATTGATTCCCGTTCGTATTGGGTTAGTCTTATTATTGAACATGTGTCTTTTACAATCTGCTTAATTAATTGTTACAAAACAGTTTCTTGTAACTCACTTTGACAGCATCCTGTAGCTCAAATGGTAGAGCATGGAGCTAGCAACGCCCAAGATCATGGGTTCGATTCCCAGGGAAAGCAAGAGCTGATAAAATGTAAAAAACTGTAACTTGAATGCAATGTAAGTCGCTTTGGATAAAAGCGTCTGCTAAATGTAAATGTAAATGTACCGGTAACAGATGACAGGTCATTCTCAGGAAACAGGGCTATTTGTGTCCCCATGACTCCACATGACTTTATTTTTATATCTATATGCAGGTAACCTAATATAGAAAAAAAATCTAATCAAATAAACGATTTTAAGTATGATGTGATATATTTAATTAAAAATATACTATTATATATTTATTACATTAAACATTTTGTGTCAAAGATTTTTTTAATGTTTTGAAAGAAGTCTTGTATGTTCAACAAGAATACAGTAAAAGCAGTAATATTGTAAAATATTATTACAATTTACAATAAGAGTTTTCTATTGTAATACATACTAAAATGTCATTTATTCCTGTGATCGCAAAGCTGAATTTTCAGGAATCATTTATTATTATTGTCAATTTTGAAAACAAATGTGCTGCTTAATATTTTTGTAAAGCCTGAAAGTTACTGAGTTTGAGTGAGTGTCACTCTGTGTGTGTGTGTGTGTGTGTACACACACACACACACACACACACACACACACACACACACACACATATACATACAGTAATGTTTATTTTTTATTATATTAAAACATATTATTATATTTTATTATATTATTTTTTGTCCCCAGTAGTTTTTTTTTATTGACTAATGTATTGACCGTTTATTGACTATTAGCTGGGAAATGGACAGTATGTATGTGATATGTATATATAAATATACCTAAACTGAGATATTATGCATGTTTGAATGGCCTTTGTAGTATGTGAAAATGGTTTATCTGTGTCTGTATGCAGTATTTAGAGAAGGTGTGTTTGGTCATTAGCATATAAGTTTAGTCACACAGAGCCTCCCACTTGGTCAATGTTTATAACTCTGTTCCTGAGATTGCATCTGAGATTTGAAGAATTGACCTCCTGTTGTTTCACAGCATGGCGGTGACGGCAGGACCCTTGTGTATCTCAATCTCTTTTCATTCGCACCCCTTCCATATCATCTCATAACTCCAGACACCAGAACACTTCTGCTGTTTGCTCTGATTGCTGAAGACAGGAGAAAATTCACAGATGAAATATCTTCAAAATCTCAGTGAGATTAAATTGAGATTATATATATATATATATATATATATATATATATATATATATATATATATAGTGTGTGTGTGTGTATCTTAATGATGCTGAAAATTCAGCTTTGATCACAGGAATAAATTCAATTTCAATATATATATTCAAATAGAAAACAGTTATTTTAAATTGTAATAATATTTCAGAATTTTACTAATTTTGCTGGATTTTTCATCAAATAAATCCAGTTTTGGTGAGCAGAAGAGAACGATGAACACTGTTTTGTCAAATTTGAATCAAAATGTTCATGATATGGTTTTATTTTATAGAATTAAGCCAATTATGTTTTTTATTGGCTGGAAATCTGTTATCCTCTTCCAGCACGAGTGTTTTCCTTCATTAGGATGGTGTGACAGACAGGCATAAAGCTGATGGGGGAGTTTATGGTGAGAAGTGTCCTCAGCAGGGGTCTCCGTCCACTGTGTGGCCCGTTCTCCCCCTCACACTTTTATTGTTTGTTGATGGAAGCAGTTGTCATACTCTGGCAATAACAAAAGCAGAGCCATCACTCTGTTTACCTCTGCACAGGAACCAATGGGCAATTCTCCATTAAATTACAGCCATGTGTGGAATCCAGATGCGGCTCTCTCTCCATCCCTCACACACACACACACACACACACGCACACACACACATTTAAACGCTGGTGTGAGATTCAATAGCTCATTTTGGCTTTCTTTCTTTCTTTTTCTTTTTCTTTTTCTTTTTCTTTTTCTTTTTCTTTCTTTCTTTCTTTCTTTCTTTCTTTCTTTCTTTCTTTCTTTCTTTCTTTCTTTCTTTCTTTCTTTCTTTCTTTCTTTCTTTCTTTCCAGGGATATTATAGTTAACTAAAAATAAGACCATAAAAAAATATTTAATTGAAATTAAAAAGATTTACTTGAAATAAAATATTAAAAAATATATCAGTTTAATTTTGTTTAACGAATAATAATAATAATAATAATGATAATAATAAAAAGTACTAAAATAAAAAAAATTCATAAAAATGACAAAAACATAACAAAATTAGTAAAACATCAAAAATACAAATAAAAACATAAAATACAAAAATGAAAGCTAATTCAAAATATTAATAGAAACTATAATTGTATCTTGATGATACTAAAAGAACATTATTACATCATTAACATCATTACTTCTTTCTTGCGTGTGAAAACATCATAGAGCTATAAATAAATGTAAAAATGTAACGGTGCAACAATATTTCCTTGCAAAAAATATTTTTATTACTTCAGTCTCACTGCATTCATCTTCAGAACACAAATGTAACAGGGTTAGATTAAAAAAAATTAAAGACATATTTTAGAGGATAAATGTTTGATTTATGTATCCATTTATATATTTATTAAAACATTTCAGGAGCAGAGACAAATGCTATGATACAGTACAAGTATTTAGAGTTATACATTTAATATGGAACAGATCAGATCATCAAATACAATTAAAAAACAAAACAAGGTTTAATGACACTTTAGTACATTTATTTTGGCCAATACGAACACAGTTTGAGACATTGCTGAGATCTCTTCAGTGGTGACGTTACATTTTTAGGATCTTTTTCTTAGGAGGAAAATATGAAAAGCAGAAGATGAAAATCTCCATTGCTCTCCATTTAATCTCACTGAGTTTTGAGAATCTATTTAATTGCTAATACTATATGATATATTTAGAATCCCCTGTTTTGTAGCCACGAGTTGTTTGTGACCTGCTGTTGAGTTTGATTTGGCCGTTCCTCCCCCGCCTCCCCTGTGATGCTCTCAGGACAATCAGCAGTTCACTTGTTATCTTAAAAGGGTCACATCTCTCTGAGGACTTCCTGTGAGACAGTCATGAGAGCATCGCAGCATTGTCTCGCTCTTATTGCCAGTCATATACTCAGCATTTCATCACTCTGGGGCAATTCACTTGTCAATAAACTAAGAAAACAACGTCTTCAAAAGTAATGACATGTTTGCAATTAATAAGTACTTTTTTTCAGGTGCATATAAAAAGAGTAACTGTAATTTTAAAATTAAATATTTATATTTTTCTTTACATTCTTTTAAATATATATATATATATATATATATATATATATATATATATATACTATATATATATGAAGCTGCTTTTTTATTTTATGTTTTTTTTATTTGCTCTTGTTATGTGCATATAAAAATAAAAGCAGCAATTTTTTTAATTAAATGTATATTTTTCATTCGTGTTCTTGTTATGTTCATCTGACCTAATCAAAACCCAGCATTACTGAAGCTTTAAAGTGGACATGCACCTTACAGAAATGTCACTGTCATCCAGTATAGCATGTTGCTTGTATCAGAGGTCAATTTGGCCCCAGCAAAAAATATATTGTAGAATGATACAATAAAAACAAATCCAATTGGACAACTGGCAGGACTCTGTGACCCCAAACACAATATAACATTTTTAATGGAAGATGTTTGATGAAAGTTATTAAGATGAAATATGAGTTCTCTTCTCAGTATCAGTTATTATAAGGTCAGGAAAAGTCTTGCGGTATCAAGTTATCAACCTGATAATTCAATGTTAAGTATGTTTTTGAAGGTTTAATTTGTGTGTGTGCGCATGTATGTGTGTGCTTGCTTGCTTTAGTTATTTATTTATTTATATATTCTGATAAAGTAAAATAAATCATATCTGTTAAACGAAAATAGCTAATAAAATAATATGATTTGTGTGCTAATAAGTGAAGTGTTTTTATTTATTTGTTTCTGTTATTTTTTTAATTATTCATTTATATATTTGTTAGTTTTGTTTTGTTTTGTTTTGTTTAGTTTGTTAGGTTGGTTGGTTACACGTGTAATATCTGTGAAGTAAAAACAAACAAAATAATACATTTTTAGAAATTTCTAAAAAATAAAACTGAAGTGATTTGCATGCTAAAACGCTTTGTTTTTTGTTTTTAGCATTTGTCTTGTTATACTTATATGTATATTATTGTTATATCTTGTTGTACGCATTATCTGTAAGGCAAAAATTGCTGCTAAAATGTTATACATGTATTATAAAGTCAAAACTGCAAATATCTATCTATCTATCTATCTATCTATCTATCTATCTATCTATCTATCTATCTCTATATCTATCTATCTATCTATCTATCTATCTATCTATCTATCTATCTATCTATCTATCTATCTATCTATCTATCTATATCTATCTATCTATCTCATCTATCTATCTATCTATCTATCTATCTTTAATCTATCTATCTATCTTGTACACTTGTATTATCTTTAAGGTGAAAACTGCAAATTAAAAAAAATATTGAAAAAATAAATATAATAAAAAAAATAAAAAATAAATAAAAAAAATATATATATATATATATGTATATAATTGTAAGTGGTCTGGGCATTAGGGCACTTTATCAATATTCTTAAGGTAATTTCAATTAAAAAATATATATATTTTTTCATTGTTTCATGTGATGGGCAATATATCAATCAATAATAATCAAGTAGATGTGTACTGTATGAGAACTGCTCATGTTGTCAATTGTGCAACTAAAAGCTATTTTATAAACATATTCATCTCTCGCTCCACATCTTATGCTTTCATCCATTATGTTATGTCTGCAATTATCTAAACATATAAATATGAGGTTTGAGTCCTTCCTTTCATAATCTCTCGCACAAAGAGAGTTTAGTTACAAAACAGATGAAGATGAATGCTGAACCAAGTCTGAAGTCACAACATAAAGAAACAAGGTTCACCCCTTGATGAAATAGTTTACAGAAACAAAAACCACGTTCTCCTGAGAGAGCAACAAATGATCGTACCAGTCATTTATTTAAATCAATCTATTTTCCATTTCTTTATTTGTATGTTTAATCCTTTGAGGAGAGCAGACGCTGAGCTAAACACATTATTTTTAGAGTCCAATCGTTCCAGTGTGTGTAGAAACTTGAGCGCTGTGCACATTAAGAGTTGCTTAAAGCGCTTGTTTGATTTGGTGATTTTGTGCCTTATGATTCATTTTAATCTAGCGAGGCGATATGGCCGAGCGTTTTGAGTGATGAGATGTTCCTGCTGGTTTGATGTTGATCACCATCTGGCACGCCAACCAGAAACAGCGATGCCAACAACTGCCAGCTGTGCAAAACTACGCTTTCTTTCATAAAACACATTTTAAAAGATGTTCTTTCTCTCTTTGTGAAAAACATCCAAACTGATCCAAACTTTCCCATTTGCTTCTTGGCTTTGTTCACAGTGTGCAGCAGTGACAAGCAAACGTTTAGGAACCGATGTGACATGCCAACGTGAGAAATTACAGCAGCGTCTGATTGGTCTTTGTCTTTCGTGTTTTACGCAGACGCAGGGAACATGTGTTCAATTTACAAGTGCACTTCAAGCGTCACCCTGCTGCTGTCCAGTAGCTGTTAGACCTGATTCCATCAGAAGACCTTTTTATAGAGGCCATCTGAAAAAACACGAGAAACTGACGATTAGAAATATGAAACAGGTGCCTTTTGCATTTTGAGAAAGGTCTCTTGAGCTGAATTAAAACATATTGACAGCTTTTCAGTTTAATTTGATAATACAAATTTAGTGCCCATGGTCACAAAACTATTGCATGCTAGAAAGCAAATATAATGCTGATATTTCTACAAAAATTGTTTATTATAAAAAGGCTGACATTTAAGATGATTCCCTTTTGACAAATAAAAGAAAACATAAAATAAAGTGATAAAAGAATTTATGTTTTTTAAGTTCATTTTCTGAAAAATTATGTCATTAGGATTTTATTTAATCTTTTAAATATTTTTTTATAAATATTTTTACATATTTTTATGTATATATTAATAATATTTTATATGATGGGGAAATATGATGGTACAATTTGGGACCTAAATTGTATTATATATACATTTATCTAATTTTATACTTACAATATCAATATAAATAAAATTGTAATATTATTTTTATTTAATTTTTAATATAACATTTAAATATTGATACATACATACATACATGCATACATACATATACACACATATAATAATTTTAAAGTGTGATTTATTAAAAATATTATATAATGTATTTAATAATTTATTAAATTAATAAATATATAATGTATAATAAACAATACAAATTATATTATATTATATTAATAAAGTGATTTTGTAAATAAAATTTACAATTCCCTCATGACAAACAAAACAAAATAAAACAAAAAGTCATAAAATTATTTTCTTTTCTTGTCTTTTTTCACTTTCTGAAAATATGATGTCATTATGATTTTATTTATTTATTTATTTACATGTTTAATGTAGCCTATGAAACACGTGAAACATGATTATTAAAATGTTGATGCACAAATTTGGGGTCAGGATAGTATCATATGTACATATATCTCATTTTATACTTAAAATATCACTATAGTGCTTTTGTAAATATAGGATGAAATGTTTTATATTCGTCACTCAGAGACATTAATCAGTCCTGTCACATTATCGACATTGCGTTTCTGCCAGATTTATCCCAGAATCATAACCATCAGTCCACGTATCATTAATCAATTCAGCGCATCTGTGTGAATCTTCAGACATCACGGCTGAAATTGACGTTTTGAACACTGATGCACAGGGCTTCATTCACACAAACTGATTGAGCTTTCCTCGTTCCATACATTACATTTATGTCAGCTTTTTAAATGCAGCTATTGCTCAAATGTCCACCGTCAGAGGTTAATTCTTTTCAGAATAAACATCAGCGTTCATCCACAAACAAATATCTCATCCTCTCTCAAAACAAAGGACAGGGAGAGGTCAAGACCTGCGCTATTGTCCACAAGTATACAACAACATGCAACAATAGTCTAGAGCATGCGGTAAAAGATCTCCACACTATTCTAAAACATCTATTCTGAACTAACTAAAATGACTTTTCATTTTGCAAGGCATAAACAACTTTGAAATTAAATAGGTTTTCAATAACATAACAGAAAGAATATATAAAGTTTTAGTTTCCCATGACGCTGTGTTCCCATATCACTTTTTCATGAGATTTCCAATCATTTTTGTGGATTTTTAAATATTTTTTTGTTGCATTTATGACATTATGTTTTATAGTTTGCACTCACAAAACAGCAAATTCTAAGAATAACTAGAAATATATATATTCACCAAAGAACTACGCATGACTTTTATTACTTCCCATAACTTTTCCAAGCCTGGAAATGGGAAAAGGGTTTCTGTATGTTGTCACGTATAACTCATAACTGCTTGAATTATAGCTAAGCCTATACATTAATGCATGAAAACACCATTTTTATCTTCAAAACTGGATGTTCCCCATCATAACAGACTCAAAATGAAACAAAAAACCCATCTGTCCATCTTAAGAGGGGGAAAATATAAGATGAGACCTTGCTCATTCCCACCGTCCTGGATTTATGACTCGGCTCTTACAAAGTGAGAATTGTTTAGTTTGAACACAACAGGAACACTGAAGCCAAGCGAAGTTTCTTATTGCCGTCATAAAGCGTCTAGACTGCATACCCCTCCTTTCTGCACCTTCAGTCCGTGCGTGATAGACGTTTGTTTTTACTAAATATATAGAGTCCTCTTTGTGTCCTGATGGACAGACGGCTTGTCTTTATCTAAAAACAGCGCTGTTGGTGGAATGGCATGTCTGGTTGTGATTAGCTGGACAAAAATAAAACTTGATCTTAAAATATAGTCATTTTTGCAGACATATTGTGTTTGTTACACAATACACTCTTAAAAATAAAAGTTATTTATTTGTGGTTCCATGAAGAACCTTTAACATCCATGGAAACTTTCCATTGGACAGAGGTTATAGTGAAAAAAAGGTTCTTTAGATGATTAAAATGCTCTTCACACTAAGAAAACAAATGGTTATTTTAAGAAATGTTCACTGAAAGGTTCTTTGGCAACCCAAAAATGGTTCTTCTACTGCAAAAAAATTATAAAAAAAAACATTTTAAACCTTTATTCCCAGAACCTTTCCATTCCACAAAAAGTTATTTATGCACTCTTCAAAATAAAATATTTATTTTAACTGTTCACTGAAAGGTTCTTTGTGAACCCAAAATGATTCTTCTGTGACAACACTATGAAAACTCTCTTTTGGAATCTGTATTATTAAAAATATATGGCATCATTTGAACTCAAATGGTGTCATTAAAATCATTTTAAAAGGGTCTTCTTTGGCTATGGGGTTCTCCTATGGCATTAAGAGAAATACATATTCTGCTATGGAATTATAAGAACTTGACAATTTTTTAGTGGAAAAGGGTGTGTTAGATTATTAAAATGTACTTCACACTAAGAAAACAGTGTTTTTTAATAACTGATCACTGAAAGTTTCTTTAGGAAACCAAAATGTTTTTTCTATGGCCATTTTTACGAGTGTATGTCTGCATTAATGTATTCCAACACTACTAAGTTAAGTATTTTCTCAAACACCTAGCGTCCGGATTCCTGTAAGATGGGTGAGTCACAGCGCTTGCTTTAACCTCAGCCCTCACTCACGTTTTAATGGATACAACACTTACATGTCTGGATTGGGGAAATGGATTGAAAATATTCTTTCTTCCTGTTCTCATAAGTCACTGAGGCCCTCCATTAAGTTTAGGGGCATCAATCTCCTCTGGTGTAAGGCATATACGCGGCTGACAGTGAGACGGGTGGGGGGTGATGGCCTATCTTCTTTTGAGAAAAGCTATAAATTCTTTCACACCCTCAAAGCACTTGCCGTTCTCACATTGCCTTATGAAAAAAAGGGGGCGAGGGGGAGCGGGGGTTAAAAAACTCTGTCCATTCTGAGCTGGGAAATTTACAAAACCATAGCTGTCCATCTCAGAACAGGATGTGCCGATTGGTGCGTGCTTTAACAGCAGTTACTGACACATCTGATGCACTCAGATTATCCAGTGAAAAGCAGAGCATAATGCATGTTGTTAGGTCTAAAAGGCTGGTTGTGAGCGTTAAATAAGATGGAAGCCGGGCCATTTGCATGAAAAGCAAAGTGAAGAATTTATAAGCAAATTCATCTGACTTCACTGTTCAGTGTGTGCAAACACAGCAAATGACTCATGAGCCGCCTTATCCAATAATCATCTGTGCATCTATGATACATCCTGACTGAAACCATCAGACCTAAACAAAAGACCACTGACCAGCGGCTATTTTTATATCCACTAAGTGACATCATTAAAAAAATATTAAAGCTTTTGGTACATCGTGTCTTGCATTAAGATATTTTGGCCATTTTTGGTCATAGCAACCCTTAAAATCATTAAAAAAATAACTGAAACATATTGCGACCTATATGTTGAGTATTTCCATTAAAAACTCAAGAAACCAGATACAGATAAAAAAAAAAAAAATGAATTATGTTTTTTTTTTTTTTTTTAAATACCACTGATCAGCAGCATCCAGAAAGTGACATCATTAAAAATATATATTGAAGCTTTTGGTACATTGTGTCTTGCATTAAGATCATTTTTGGTCATAGCAACCATTACAATCATAAAAAATAATTGAAACATAATACAACATTTATATGTATATATAAAGTCTAAACGTCTGTAGGTGTATGTATATACAGTATATATATACTGTATGTGTGTGTGTGTGTTTCCATTAAAAACTTCAAACAAACAAACCAGATACATGTGTGTGTGTGTGTATATATACAGTATATATATATATTATATTTACACACACACACACACATGCAAATGCAAAATATCATTTCTTAACTAATATAGCCATATATCCATGTGTTTTGAAATAAGGTAAGACAATTGTTTTACATAACTGCATTTGAATGAACTAAACAACTGCAGTTTTTTCCTCATTTCTCCTTCAACATTTGCATATATTTACTTGTCTGCTCTTCATTCATACATTACACATATGAGTACAATGTGACAGGCAGGTCTTTGTGTTTAATGTGATGGGTTAATGTCAGTTGCAATTTCCATATTTAAATCACAGAGTGAAGCACGCACAGATTTGTCTTTATGTTCACTGAAAAATACATTTTATGTTTGCTTCATTCAGAATGAAGAACATCTTCATGCATTATCAAGTATAAAAGGACAAGTTTTTAATTTTATTCAAAATATAAGATACAGTATTGTAAAAACTGAAAATACAATTAGACATTTCATGTTTAATAATACATTTAATATATATATATATATATATATATATATATATATATATATATATATATATATATAAGGCATAAATTCATAAAGTGAGACACACAAATACCCATATAAAATATGTAAAATAATAATACAATATAATAATATCATTCAGATATCAAGATACATATAATAGTTGTATAGGAAACTATTTGTAATAATAAAATTGTGATAATGTTTTACAAAAAATTACAGTTTTTGTTTCTCCCCGCCCTCTCTCTCTCTCTCTCTTTTCTTTCCAGCATCACTCTTCCCTCCCTCTCTGTCTCTCTCTCTTTCACATCTCCTCCCCCTTTCTCTCGACTCTGCATTTCTCATCAATGAAGCCTCATTTGAATAATGCGCGAGCACTTTGGAACGGAGCCAATCAGCTGTCAGAAGAGCATGATAAATCGCAATGCATTATTGATAATAATAATTACTTTGACATGCGCATTTCTACTCGAGGGGCTAATTTCCCCCAACCTGGAGAATTTCTAAAGGAGCGGGACTAAATATTCTTACTATTCGCCCCTGATGGTTGTAGGTTACCATGTCGCGGCGCAAGCAGTCCAAACCACAGCAGATCAATTCAGACGAGCCCGCTTCGACAGAAAATGGTAAGTTTGAGGCGACAGAAACTTTATTTATAATCTTGTGCTCGTGTACTGTAGGTTATGTTTCATTTCATATCTGAATTATGAAATTTGGCGTCAATGGGTTCACGACCCTTGATGTTGAGGTAATGTGGTTTTATAAATCGCTAAATCAACCAAAAAGTTTTATACATTAAATTCGTTACAAATGCTGTGAAACTTCGGTGACTGTTTATCGCGACAATTTCACCAACTGAGTTGAAGAAACACGGTCGTTTGAGTTATTTTTGTTTGTTGGTTAATTGTTTAGCTAATCAAATGTTTACGTTTTTACGATTTACGAAGTTGGATGTTTATTGGCGTTCTGCGTTTTTACGTTTGTTCAGTCAGTGACTGCTTGTTTCCTCACGTATTTAGTGTTACGTTAATTCAAAACTATAATAAAGTTATTTTTAAGGTGAGAGGGGAAGATATACCCATTGAAAGTTATTTTTTTTTATTATTATATCGTTAAATGTGTTTTTGCGTGGATCAGTTGGGTCACTGGCTGATAAATGTACACTTATATTCCAGACTGTGCTTGTGTGTTAATATTTGATGTGGCGCACTGGTATCACTGACCACTGTTAAACAAAGGTGCTCAACAGGTCGGCATGAAATGCGAGTCGCGAACAAGCTTGACCACAAAACAATAAATCCCCCACAGTTTCTTTTGGTCGCATATGGAGATGTGGATGGGGGATGGAAATGAAGTTGTGTGTAATGGGGGTGTAAATGTAAACTAGACTCTTATCCACGACATACTGAAATGTGGCTATTCGTAAAGAAGGTATGGATGTGTTTGGTTATATAAGTACTGAGGTTTACGTTTTTACGATTTACGAAATTGGATGTTTATTGGCGTTTTGCGTTTTTACGTTTGTTCAGTCAGTGACTGCTTGTTTCCTCACGTATTTAGTGTTACTTACGATTGGGGTTTGTTTGTCTTGTTTCCTTAAAGTTGGTTTTCATTTCAGTCGGCTGTGTTTTAAAATATTGCATGTAGAGTTCCCTCTCAGTTAAGGTACAATCAGTGTGTAACACTGCGAAGGTATCAGTAAAAATTCATTGTATACCTTGTACATTGATCAAACGCCCTCTTGTGGTGAGCTGAACAACACGCAGGGGTTACAATGTACCCAGTTGACTAACCCTAAACACGATTAATTTCTGGCACATTTTTTGTTTGTTTTAATCAAATCCTTTTAGAGCTTTTTTTTTTTTTTGTATCTCCACTGCCTTCTTAGAAATGTAACATGCAATCAAGTGTACCACTACCAGTTTTTGAAAGTGAATTTAGTTTTATTTTAGTTTTTCAACTTCATGTTTGCTTCGTCTCAAATGGAGGTGCTGTTTGGTTGTCTGCTAGCTCTGAGAACAATGCAGCTTGTTTTCTTTACTATTCAAGCTGACTAGTGAACAGTTAACACGTCCAGTTTCAGTGTCAGAATGTTAACAGGTGGTCTTTCCCATTCATAAGAGATGATGAAATTTGCATTTAACAATGGCCCTGTTAAAAGGGCATTCCTAATGGTGCTATAGCTTAATTTGATTTGCTTTGCATTTTCTGCAATTAGAAAGACCAAACTGACTGCTTTACACTTTTAGCAGGATTTTTTTTTATTTTATTTCTCATTAGGACTGCCTAACAACATTTGTATGTTAAACGAACACCAGTTAAACATATGTTGTGTTTTATAAGCCATATGTATTTTATTTTATCGTAGAGGAACATAGGAAATGGATGGAGTTGGAGGAAGTTTATATTTGATATGCAGTTTGTCTTTTTGTATTGGTAAATTTATTTCTAGTACAATTTGGATTTTATTTATTTTTGAACATGCTGTAAATGCTGCCCCCATCTGGTGGGACTGCATAGCTGAAGAGCTGTAAATGTGGCTGCTTACAAAAGCAACTTGAGTTTATACTATAACATCTGGTATATGCCAAAAATCCAAATATGCCACTTAATGCATGACTTCAGAACATAAGTGCCAAAATTAGACAACCCTGTAAATTTAATTAGCTTTTGTTTTAAAAAAATCCCTTTATGCTTTGTATTTTCAACAGTGAGTACTGATAACATTTATCTAGAATTTGTTCCATATTTACAGCACATTATCCTTTGGTCTTGAATAAGTCCTCTCGAACTTTGTTTCTTTGCTGCAGGGATCATGCACAACGGTCAAGGTGAGGAAGATGGCAATGAGGCTAAGAGACGACGATCAGAGGAGACGAGGGTTTGCGACAAATGTTGCGGCGAGTTCTTCGATGAGGCAGAGTTTCTCGAACATGAGAGAAATTGCACTAAGAGTCAGCAGGTCGTGATCATGAAAGATGGCGATGGGAATGAAGTGCCCCCAGAGTTCACCCAGCATTCTCCGGGTGATTTTCTGGGTGATAATGGGGATCAGTCGACCAGTAATTCACATTCAAAGCACAGTGCAGATTCTGAGGAGATGATGGAAGGAGAGCTCATGCTGAACAAGGATGACCCCTCAAATCAAGATCAAGATGTGTCTGGCAATTCAGACGTGGGGTACATGGCATCTTCCAAATTGCAAGACTCTAATGTGACTCTTGAGTCCATGGCTGCTACTAAAGTTGCTGTAACGCAACACTCATCCAGTTTGTCCAAACAGAAGTCTCCACCCCCACAACCACACCAAGATGCCCTTCTTGCAATCCCCATGATCCTGGAACAGCTGGTCAGTCTCCAGCAGCAGCAACTGCAGCAGATCCAGCTAACTGAGCAGATACGCCTCCAAGTGGCCATGATGACACCTCAGAGTTTCCACTCCGCACTGGGTGCCGCTGTGGATCCACTGAAAGCACTAGGTGCGCATCTATCACAGCAGCTTTCGGCCGCAGCTGCCCTCATTGGCAAACGGATGGGCTCCCAGAACTTGTCCTTGGAAGCCTTAAAACAAGCAAAGCTACCTCAATCCGCCACCATCCCCACATCCCTCACCGGAGGTTTGGGCTCAGTGCCCTTAAAAGCAGACTTGAAAGGACTCCCCGATTTAGCTAGTCGACTTCCAGCGCTCCTTCCTCAATCTCCAGGGGTCATGGGATTACAGAGTCCCTTTAATACCCTTGCAGCAAGCGTGGATTCCTCTAAAAAGGCAAAAAATAAGATCCCTGCCGTGTTGGAGTCCAAAAATGGCTCTGGTGAACATATGTTCAAGCACAAATGCAAGTTCTGTGGGAAGACATTTGGAAATGACAGCGCTCTCCAAATCCACTTGCGCTCACACACTGGCGAAAGGCCCTTTAAATGTAACATCTGCGGAAACCGTTTCACAACCAAAGGAAACCTCAAAGTGCATTTCCAAAGGCACAAAGAAAAATATCCGCACATTAAGATGAATCCACATCCCATACCAGAACACCTGGACAACATGCCCACAAACAATGGCATCCCTTATGGCATGTCTATGCCCATGGATGAGAACAATTTTGTCGACACCAAACCAGTGCTGGGGCTTCCCTCGACAGGTCTCCATCCACCAATGCTCCAAGGATTCAAGCCCTCATATGATGTTCCAGTAGGTGGGGACCTCTACTCCCAGAGGCCTTCTTCATCTGGCAGCGACGGTGCATCCATTTCTTCTGGCATGTTCGGTCAGGAGATGATGGGACTGGATCAAAGCAAAGATTCCTCTGATGCGCTGGCTGGATTGCACCACATAAACGGTAACAGTCTACCTGGCGAAAATGGCTCTGGTACTGCAAAACTTCAGCAGATGGTGGATGGCTTGAAGAAGACAAATGACCCTAATGAATGTGTTATTTGCCATAGAGTGCTGAGCTGCCAAAGTTCCCTCAAAATGCATTACCGCACACACACCGGTGAGAGACCGTACAAATGCAAAATCTGTGGCAGGGCTTTCTCCACCAAGGGCAACCTTAAAGCTCATTATGGTGTTCACAGGGCCAACACTCCACTTAAGATGCAACACTCGTGCCCGATTTGTCATAAGAAGTTCACCAATGCCGTCGTCCTCCAGCAGCATATTCGTATGCACATGGGCGGCCAGATTCCCAACACCCCTCTGCCAGAGAATCAGTTTGAAAGTCCTGAAGCACTGGATGCTAGCATGACTGAGGATAAGAACTTTGACTCCACTGGCCATGAAGAGAGTATGGAAGAGCAAGACTTGGATTTGGACAATCAAGAGAAGTTGAACAACTCTACAGAGCCCCAGCCCGGCGCCAAAGAAGATCAGGCTTTCCAAGGCCCACCTTCTATGTTTATTGGCATTGCCGCCCTGGAGAACCACATGAAGAGCCTCACCTCTGCACTGAACCTGCAACGACAAAGCAGCACCGCTTCTGAGAGCGATGGCGGTCTGAAAGATTCTCCTTCAGGGTCTGGAGAAATGGATTACAAGAACGGCCGCAGTCCGGCTGTGTCAGATTCAGTGTCTTTTCACTCTTTGTCCCCTATAGACGGTCCCCTGAGTAATGGACAGTCAAAGTCACCAGAATCCACAAACCCAGATGATGGACTCAAATCCAGACCAGACTCTGATGCACCTCAAGATTTTAGCGAAAACAGTGGAGCACTGGACTTGACATCAAGTTTTCCTCCGAAACCAATCAAAGAGGAGCCAGGCTTGTCCTTCTCCAATGGCGAATATGGTACGTTTTGTTCATTTCAACATCCTAAACATCGCACCGATTTTTCCTCCTGATGTTTTGCCTATAATTTTGTTCTTCTTTCTTAGGTTCCAGTCAGTTGCCATTCATGAGGGTGCCTCCAAGTCTGGTCAAACTGGAGATGCAGATTCCTCCTGAGACTCCCATGGGTGCTCACGGCCTGTACAGCTCCCAACTGCCCCAAGGAGCTGCCACTCCTTCTGCTACTTCTAGTGCATCTCGTCGCTCCACCAAGCAACATCTCTGCAACGCCTGTGGAAAGAACTTTTCATCTGCCAGCGCCCTGCAGATCCATGAACGTACACACACGGGCGAGAAGCCGTTCGGTTGCACAATTTGTGGCAGGGCTTTCACAACAAAGGGAAACCTTAAGGTGAAGACGCCTTTTTGACTTTGGATTTTGTTAGTGAATTAATTGAAAGTCAAATATCTTGTGTATACAGCAATAAGTCTTACGGACTATTGTTTCCTATTTTACAGGTGCATGTTGGGACCCACATGTGGAATAACACAGCAAGGCGAGGTCAACGGCTCTCGTTGGATAACCCAATGGCTTTGATGGCCATGGGCGCCGAGTCCAAGATGAACCCAGACATGCTGCCGCCCCCAAAGGATTTGATTCCCCCACCGATTAATTTCGACCCGTCGATGTGGAACCAGTATGCTGCTGCCTTCACAAACGGGCTGACCATGAAGACCAATGAGATTTCGGTCATCCAAAATGGTGGCATCCCTCTCCCAGGAAGTCTCGCTGGAGGTCCTTTAGTGGGTTCTACTGGGGGAATAACCAAGATGGAGACCTCTCAGATGGGCATCCCTGGCACAATTGCAGAAATGGAAAAGAATGGCTCTGACAGAATAGCAAAGTTTCCACATTTTATGGAGGAGGGTAAAGTGAATTAGATGGTGAAAGGACTACAGATGTTCCCAGTCAACGGTCTGAATTGTGCTAATGAGCCTGCTGAAATGTTAGGAACTGGGCTATTTATTAGTTGGTACAATCAATTCATACATGTAACATTGCTTTTAAGAAGTTGCAAATTTACATACCCTTGTTAAATGAGCCTATACCCTAAAACGGGCCATGCCTTCCTTATTGGACCCTTACATGCTATTGATTTCTTCTAGTTGAATCTGATCTAACTACTGTAGCCTTTTTTATTTTTATTTCTTTCTCTCTCTAATATATGCGGGTATTTTGTCAGTTTTATTTCTAGAAGTTGAATGTAAGTCTTACTTGAAAAAGCTTTATTCCAGAGCAGTCTCATTAGTGATCGTTACGTTGGGCTCAGCTCTATGACCCTCAGGATGATCTCAGCCACAGGTGACCAGAGATCTCAATGTTTTAACAGTTAACATCTTGTTCATCTCTGCTTGACTACTCATGGTCCTGTTGTTAGTTGTTTGAATAAACTTCATTAGTCAAAAATAATATCCATGGCATAGATGTCATACAACAAAGGTGTTTGTGGAATACGTGCCTAGATAAATTGACCATTCCACACAATCTACTGAAGATTACAGTTTAATTGATGGACTTAATGAGTAGTTGTAGTATAGGTTTGTTTTGAAACTGGATTTCACTAAGTTATTATAAATTTATTTTGTTTTTGACTCGATAAAGTTTCTATTTTGCGCTTAATACCAAAAATGATTTTGCTAAGTGCCTGTCTTGGAGTGCTTTTCTCTCTCCTCTGTACCCCATCCCCACCCCCCCACCCCCGCCGCCCTAACAAAAGACACCACAGGATTGTAATAAAGGCCTTTCTTTTATTTAGACCACAATATGCTATATTTTTGCATTTAGCTATAGCTTTTTCAAGAAGTCTTTAATTGTTCTTTTTTTGAAAGTGATTTAATTTGGTAGTCGTTTACTTGCTTTCAATTATCTTTATCAAATATTAGATTGAGTCGCTTTCATTTGAGACCTTTTAATAGGAGGTCAAAAGACCGGTATAATACTGAAATGCCTAATCATTCCTTGCACTTTATTTTTCCTCATTCTACTAAGATCTGATATAAACCAGGCTTATGTCATTTATTCTATGAACGTTTGTTTCTTGGGCTCGTCATTCAGAGATCATTTGCTTGCTTGCTGCAGTTTTAGGACACAGAGAGTTTTAGAATTCTGTAAATTTACCATGCATTTTATACTTGTGAGCTAAGCAGGCATGGATATCTTGTCCCAAAACATCAGCAGTCATTCTTATTCTGGGAAAAAGTCATGGTTTGCTACCCAATTGTGTATTGTTGTGGGGGAATGTTTTTGAGATCGTAGCCATGCATTCTTGAGTTAAAGGAATGAATGCGTGTTTGCACGCAGAGTATCTAACCCGTAAAAACTTTACGCTGGTCAAATTTCTACCTCATTTAGAATTTGTTTTTGTTTTTTTTTTGGCATTGTGTTTGGAGTTATGGTTGCATTGTGCCCCGTAACCTGCTGATTTCTGTAATATAATGAATGTATCGCCAGACACTTTGCAAAACACTTGTTCAGAATAGGCAGACTCCTCCTGTACATTCTTTCTAATATGCATTTACCAAGTTGTGCCTTTTTTCTAGATGTTAAAAAAAAAAAAAAAGGTGGTGTCAGATCTTGGTTAAATGGGGTCATGTCTGTATGATTGTTCAAATGTTGAGTCAGTTTTAGGCTTGTTTACAGTGTAGACTTTTTGTAAATGTTTGCTTTTGTTTGTTCCTCTTCCGTTCCGATATTTTGAGAATAAAACCAAGGATGACTTTTCCAAAACTTTGTGTTGTCTATATCAACATGTCATTACTGTTTCAGAAGAGACTTGAGGACACTGAGGTGAATAATAGAGTGAGAGATAATTGTCTAAACTGATTACGATTCAGGAAAATTCATTTTAACATTGTTCTCGAAGCATAGTAAGTTATTTGTTTGCAATGAAGGTGAACTGAAGGGAATAGATACTATTAAAAGGTATCTGATTTTATTTAAAGTTAGTCTAAACTTTCTAGTGGATGCCTTTACAAAAGTACTAGTGTTATCATGGTGTTTACACTGCACTTCATGGTACTTGGGATACTATGGTATTAAAACTACATGAACTTTGTATAGCATGGTACTGAATGATTACCAAGCCATTTCCCTTACAAACAATGTTGACGTTTATACAAAGGTACTGAAAATCATGCACCATTTAGATAACACTCCAATGTACTTTCAGAAATAGTGAAATTACTATGGTAAATGTAATAATAATAAAAACAAAACAAATGGTGGTACTTTTGGATACTTTTGAGTTATTTACAAGAATACCATATTACCATCGTTTATGGATATTTTACTTTTGCTAAAATGGTCTGTTGCCAAATGTTTTTTTTTTTTTAAAAATTATTTGAAAACAGGATATGTAATACTATAAAAGCTGAAAACAAAAGTTGAAAACAGGATATGTTATACTACCATGAAACTAGTATATTTACTCTGGAGCACAAAACCAGTCATAAGTAGCACAAGTAAATTTGTAGCAATAGCCAACAATACATTGTATGGGTCAAAATTGATTTTTCTTTTATGCCAAACATCATTGGGATATTAATTAAATATCATGTTCCATGAAGATATTTAGTAAATTTCCTGCCATAAATATATCAAAACTTAATGTTTGATCAGTAATATGCATTGCTAAGAACTTTCTTTGGACAACCTTAAAGGCGATTTTCTCAATATTTAGATTTGTTTGTTTTTTGCACACTCAGATTCCAGATTTTCAAACAGTTGTATCTCAGCCAAATATTATCATATCCTAACAAAAATGGACCTTTATGACTGATTTTGTGGTCCAGGGTCACATTTATGTCATTGAGAATATCTGAAACGCACTGGCCCACGTGCTGCTCTGGTTGTGTCCCATCCTGTGGAGCGCGCGGCGCAGCCCTCGTTACCCATCAGCCCCCGCCCAGCGCACTGACTGACGGCAGCTCCACTGCGGACAACAATGACGGACAACATTCAGCTGCAGCCTGTCCGACACAAAAAACGACATGACAACAAACGAAGAGACGGGTAAGAGCACGAAACGACGTTAAATGACAACAAAAACGCGTCGGCTGGAACATGGAGGCTTGTTTATGGACGATATATGGAGGATAACGTTAGCATAGTGGCTAACAGCCCAGCAACACTTAACCCGCGAAATTATGTTGATAACGACATTATATCGCGACGTGACACCGATCAACTCTTTGTTTTTAGTACATCATTGTATATTCGCTATGAAGATGTCGTCTAAGCGATATTAGAGTCTTAATATTGTTGTATATAGGAGAGACAAATGCACATCCTTGTTCCGGGACACAGGTGAATTGCTGTCAAGGATGTGTCACATATTTAAAGAAAGACATAAATGTTACTCCCTATGTATTATGTTATGCTCTTTTTGATCAATTTTTTTCGGTGTGATGCATTTCAGGCCTTTTGTGAGGTGGGGCGACACTTGGCAGCCTGATACAGCTCTGATAGCAATATAATGCCCAGATATTCATAAGCACTTAAAAATAAAATCACCACGGTAACCACAGTTTCTGTCAAAATGCCATACTTGCTACAGATATTGATGCCATAATTGTGGCTGCCTTCACCAAGCAAAAAAGTACCATAGTACTAACATGATTTTTGGAGATGTAGTATTCTCATAAAAGCCTGTGAGTAACCAGTTGATCAGTACAAGGATAGACATGAAACTGCACTTTTAATTCTTTTAAATAAATAACATAAAATTGCATAAATTATTCTTGAACTGACCAAAGTATTTAAAGGTAGGTTACATTAAAAACATACATTTTAACATTAGATGTTAATATTTGATGCTGTATCCACTATTGTTATGGAATTGTTCTGTAGTCTATACAGTACTTAATGCAATTATTACATGAGAAAATTACAAGAAAACGAAAAGTAATCCCTTATGTTACATTTTTTAAAGGAAAAATAACACCAAACTTGTACTTCAACTCAGGGATTGTTGCTGCTGTGGCTTTGTTTTACATTATTAAAAATGATATAAATAAACACAAAAGTGTATGTTTAATACAAAACTGTAATCTAAATTTGGTTTCGAAATTATTTTCAAGATTTTAAATAAATGCAGGGTTTGTTAGTCACCTAATGCCTTAAATGCACAAATTCCGTTTAATTTTATTTTCTATAAGCTGTTGTCATTCAGTTATGATTCACATATACGGAAGTACAATACCCAATATATATATATATAGTTCTTGATAAGAGTTTGTTTGATGAAGGTGTTGGTAAAAGCTAATATTTACTGACACGGTTTTGTTGCTTGCTTGAAAATATTTCTGTGGCTGCAGTGAAATTCCAGTATCTGGATGTGAATTTTCTTTCTGTTAAAGGGTTGTGAAGTACTTGCTTTACATTTCTGTATTACTTGAAGCGCTTTGTGAATCAAGCCCACATGTAATGTTGAAGACGATGTTGTATATTCAGGTGCTGCCCGTGGTCCAGATGCTGCGGAGGGGGAGATTTCCGTCCTCGGACCGTGTGGTTGGGCCATCCGGAAAAGAGAGAGCAGAGATACCCAAGAAATGTCATAAACAACCAGAAATACAATTTCTTCACCTTCCTGCCAGGGGTGAGTGACTACAAACGTGCAGAGAGAACCACCAGAGTAATTCAAGAACGTGTTGAGCAATGGTCTGTGTTGCTTAACATGTTCTTTAATTGCTCTGGTGGTTAACAGTTGCACATGAGCTGTTTGAAACATTTAGACTGATATTGTATTGAAACCACTTAATCACATCCTAGCAACCACCCAGAACTCCCTAGCAACCACAGCACACCTTCACATCAGTGTAGCAATGCCTTGGCGACCACCCAGAACACCCTGGCAACATGGCGTCAAATTTTGCACAAGCGCCACTTGCTTTTTACTGCAGAACATTTACAAATCTCGTTTCCTCATGCCACACGGAGCGCCACTTTAAAAACAACCTTGACCAGATTGCTGAATGGAAAAAAATATTTTTGCATTGCAAATGCCTTCTGGTTATTTTGAATAATTTGAAGGACAAATGATAATCGGCGTTCAATTCTGAATGTTTTGTAAACGAGTGCCCAGGACTCTGGCATATAGCGAAAAGCAAACAGCGAGGTGGTTTAGTGTAAACACTTTAAGCTCTGTTTGGCATCGTCAAAACAAATGTAATTCTAGATGAACAGTGGTTGCTACGTGAGCCAATATGTGTTTCATAGTGGATGGAAATATGTTTAAATGAATTTGAAAGTGTTTCAAGGAAACCTTTTAATATTGAGCTTATTAGAATAAGCATATTAGAATGATTTCTGTAGTATTGTGTGACACTGAAGACTGCAGTAATGTTGCTAAAAAATTCAGCTTTGCATCACAGGAATAAATATTTTTTTTAAATATATTAGATCAGTTATTTTGAATTGTAATAATATTTTTTTGCAATATTACTGTATTTACTGTGTTTTTGATTAAATAAATGCAACCTTGGTGAGCATAAAATGCTTTTCAAAAACATTATAAAATCTAACCAACACCAAACCTTTAAACGGTAGTGTATGAATATTCAGTACCATGGTATATATCATAGTACAATTACTTTTACCAAGTTTTGTTCAAACCATGAGATGTAAAATAATGTCATATCGTGTGTTTGTGTTTACAGGTGTTGTTTAACCAGTTCAAATACTTCTTCAACCTGTACTTTCTGCTGCTGGCCTGCTCACAGTTTGTGAATGAGCTCAGATTAGGGGCTCTGTACACGTACTGGGTTCCTCTGGTGAGTCTGACCACAATTTTGTCATGATAAATGGGCCTAATGGTCAGGTTTTATACATTTTTTGCTTTGTTTTTCATAAGGGGTTTGTTTTGATTATTACGATCATGAGGGAAGCTGTCGAGGAGATGCGATGTTTCCTACGGGACAAAGAGGTCAATTCACAGATCTACAGTAAACTCTCCACAAGAGGTGAGCCATTGTTTCCACTTAAAAAGCATTCTATGCGCCACACACTTTTTTGTAGATTTATTGGATGAAGCTGATTCTTATGCCTTGATTTGTTAGGTAAATGTGTGTTGTAAATGTTGCGAAGTGAGCAATCAGCGGGAGAGAGTTATTTGCTGGTTTTGTATATTTTTAATGTTCCCGTTTTATTGTTTGGCGTAGATTTGAATGTTGATTCCCTATGCAATGATTTGTTAGGTAAATGCCTTGTAATTAGCAATCACTTTTTGTTGTTATTGTTTGTTGTATACCTAAATGTTTTTAGGTTGATTCAGTGCACATGGATTTGTAATGTAGGCACTAAACGCGTGTTGCAAATATTTGCAGTGAGTAATCCGATTTGCTGGGGGGGGGTTTCATTGATTTTTTTTAAACATTATTTTTTTTGCTGTACATGCAATACATTTTAACGTTGTTCTCATACATATCAATGTTTTTTGTGAAAGTCTATCAGTGTGCATTCAATTCAAGATACAGATTTGTTATTTTTGTAGTGTTTTTTGGTTTTATGTTTGCCATAGATATAACTTTACACATTATGTGTGTGTTGTAAATGGAATTATAAAACATTTGCTCACTTTCAGAATTTTTTCAATGAGTTAATGATGTTGTTGTTGTTTTTATTTTATTTTTTTATATATATTTTTTAAGAAATTTATTTTATTTTTGTAGTGTGAATTTTATTTTCAGACTTTGCTGATCAATTTCCCCATAAATATGTGTGTGTGTATATAACTTATTTTCTTTCGTTTAGCAAAGGTTTTGTATTTCTTTTTTGAACTGGTTGATGGTAGGCCTCATTGATCTAAGCTTATGCATATCAGTTTGAATATTGCCAAAATTATCTACAAATAATTCTTTTTTTTACTCCGTTTCAATCAATCAGTTCTAAAAAGAAGTACAAATCCTTTGCTAACTGAAAGAAAACAAGTTGACAAAATTCTAGTATTTGGTGGTAATATAGCATAATGCAAAATTGACAAAAACACCAAATTGGCTAAAGGATATTCTGCACAACACAAGGGTTAGAAGTCATTAGCAAACTTCTTCCATGCAATTGCTTTGTCATTAAAATTTCCATATATATATATATATATATATATATATATATATATATATATATATATATAAATATATATATATATATATATAAATATATATATATATATATATATATATATATATATATATATATATAAAAATCAGCAACAATGCTACACTGCCTTTTTTATTGATATGAGACTTGCTAAAGTGTGCAGATGCATCAGCCATAAAACATACTGCTGTTTGTCTTTAATTTGAGGTAGGGATGTAAATTGTATCATATACCGGGGGATGAAAAGCGTCTGACAATAAAAAGCGAAGAGAACCTCCTGTCGTTTCCATCACATGCCTTCCTTTGATCTGGCAGGCTCTCTTCTCTCATAAACCCGGTGTATGCACGCTCGGCAGTAACGGCCTCCATATAAGGCTCATAGAACGGAGCTGTGGTATTTGCTGGCTACCTGGGAGGGCTTCTGATTGCCCTGCCCAGACCAACAAGGATGAAAAACATCAAAGCTCATCATATTTAAACTGGTCCTCAACTCGTTTTTTTAATAGACTCATACCATTAAAGGGTGGGTGTGGGATTTATGGTCGCAGGTCACACCTTCCGGAGCAGAACACAGTTTTTCCTGGTTTCTGGAAGTTCGAAATTTAAGGGGACGATACCAAGTGACCAACCTGTAGGGGAACGGTTTAAACCTGCGGAGTAGGTGATAGGGATAAAATATAGGCTTAATTGAAGGAATAATTAATCAAAACCCAGTATAACCAACACTGATTTAATTGTTCATTTGCATAAAACAAATCTGCAACAGTACTGACCTAAGTGCAATAAAAGTGTCCTTTTATTCTAAAAAGAATGCACATATACATATGTGCTAATGTCTTACATATGCATTGATAAAGGTCTCCACAGGGGTTAAAGGTCCCTGACCTTTTCCAAACAATTTTAGCTGTGCATTTTCAATGGAATGAGAGATCGTTCTCACAGCACTCTTGTAAAGCCGCATAGGAGGGTATTGTCTAAAATGGAAATCTCATATGCACTCAGAGCTTTTGAGCAATCTGAATGGGGACTTAAAGAAGGCTTAAATATGTGAGTCTTCACTGGAGGTTTTATCATGAAATATGCAGATTTAGGACCACTGGTGAAACCTCTGACAGATGCTTGTTTTATTATTATTACTTTGATTCCTATTATGCAAGTTTTTGTTTTTTTTGTGGGATTGTAAACCTTTTCTAATGAACAATGTATGAGGATTGAACAGAATTCTCAAAGTCATGGAAATCATGGAAATTTCAGGGAATTTCTTTTTAAATTATGAGCTTTTGTAGTTGTGTTTTTGATCTGAAATATGCAGTTGGTTAGAAATTGCTCTAAAAGTTGTGGAAACTAAATCAATTGAAGATTTTTTGATTTTAGGCATTGCTTTTTCAGATTTTTGTACTTTTTATTCATTTAATTGTTTTCAATCTTATTACACTGGTGTTTCTTGCCAAAAATGACTAACCTACAATTTCTCATTAAGATAAATTATTATCAAATTCAGTCTTTGTCAACTCTTCTTTCATTTAGCACAGGTTTTGTATTTATTTTTGTAACTGATTGATCTTAGGCCTCATTTATCTGAGTGTACATACCTCAGTTTTCAAGTGAATATTGGCAAAATTATCTGCACATAATCTTTTTTTTTTCTTTTTTTTTTAACTTTTTTTCTTTGCTCTGAAATATGCAACTGGCTAGAAATTGCTCTACAAATTGTGGGAACTCTAGATCAATTGAAGATTTTCAGATTTTAGGTATTGTTTTGCTTTTTCAGACAGTTTAAAATAATCATTGTATGCATCAGCTATGATTTTCTCTTTATCTCTCTCCGCAGGAACCGTGAAGGTGAAAAGTAGTGGCATACAAGTTGGAGATCTTATCATTGTTGAAAAGGTTGGTTTGCTAATCAGCTCACTCATTGTTAGGAATTGAGATCTTCTGACAAATGGCATCTCATATACCTCTCAATGCTTTAGCTGCTTACCTTCCCCTGAGATTAGGGCAATTTGACCCCTCAGTGGGGCGGTAAGACATAACAAGCTTTATATAGATATGTGAAATGAAGATTGTGCTTGAATGTGCATTTCCAAAATGAAAATGTAAGGTTTTCACACACTAGAGCTTAGTTTTGTTATAGATCTAAAATGCCAACATAGAATATTTGGATTGTATTTCTTTATTTATTAAAGTAACCAGTGGATCAAAAAGGTCTATGAGCTTTTAATACTGAAAAGAGCTGTCAATCATTTTGAATGACTGAAACATGTGACCCGAGGCCAGTGGTTGGTTATTAGTAATCCTGCCTAATTCCACTCTGGTATTTAGTGTTACCTTTTGTTCAACTGTTGCCTTTTTGCCGTGTAGACTGAAGCCTATTGTAAGTGAATTGCGCTGTTGGTTTCCCCCTGCGAAGTCTGAGAACATGAAATTTGAGACGCGTCCGCAGTCTCCAATTACCCACCAGGCTAATTTTCTTAAAAATGTTGATTTTACACAGAAAGACGGCTCACACATGCTGCGCTCAATCTGGTTTTGTTAAAAAAGTACTGTAAAAACCTTTATTATTAGGCAACCTCATGTGTGAATCTACTAAAACATGTCCAGCTCACATTCTTTTCACCCCAAACTTAATAATAAAAAAAAAACATAATAGTATTTGCATGTTTTGCTTAAAGAAAATGCATTAGAGCATTATTTTACTGTTTTCCTCACCAAATTCTCATTAACGTCTCTTTGCATCTAGAATTTATTTTGTTATTCATATATTTCAAATGAGGTTTCTATTGCTTTTAAAACAGTATTTTGTTTACAGTATTACATTAACACAACATATTTAAAAAATTACGTAAATTACCTTTGCTTATAATTTTTGCATTATTGTAATGAAAAGTGGGAATGAAATTTTATGTAAGGAATAATTGACGATGAGCCACTGGATTATTAGAAAAATAATGCACACCCGAGGTGGTGATGCGGCCACGACGTGTGCATTATTTTTCTAATAATTCAAGACATCGATCAGATATATTTCAAGGTATTCGTCCGGTTTTTGTACTTAAAACGCTATTGTGAGTAGGATTAATTTCTTCCGCATCTCATTCAATGCCTCCGTTGCTAATTTCAAAATGTCATTTTAGACCTAGTAATAGAGGCTTGAGCCGTTGATAGTAGACTAATGCAGCTAATATGAGAGAGAGAGAGAGAGATTGAGCGTTTGTGAATTAGCCTACCTCTCTGAGTCTGTCTCTCAAAAGTGTTCAGCAGCAGGCAGTGTCACGAACAGCGCCGTTGTTATTAGAAATGTCATGTAAATTTAAGTTGCTAAACTATTTACTGACAAAGTCGTCAGAGTAGCGACAACAACATTAGCGCGTATGTGTAAACTGTGTGTCTGTAAAGGCTGGAATACACTACACGACTTTTAAAATCTGAACATACACTACCAGACTTTATAGTTGTTCCGATCACAATGAACTCACGCAGAAATGTGCGCCTTGTTGCTAGGAGACGCATGACAAATGAAAACATATGTGTTCTAAAATCGACTGAAAATATCAAACATGTTTAGTATCCTCCGACTGGATAGAATCAAAGTCTGAAGCTAAAAAATCGTCTGTGACCATCATACACTACGCGATTTTCTGTGTAATCTGTTAGCTGTAATCTGCAGACTGGCTCTGACTTTCCTCAACTAGCGTCAACTTGTTCAGACTGTAAAATCTGGGGAAAATCGGGGCAAAAATCGCGTAGTGTATTCCAGGCTTAAGGGAGAGAGAGCGGGAGAGATAGAGTATGTATTGTGCTTTACATACATAATAAAACGTAATTTTGAGGCAAAACATGGAAATGATCTGCCGTTTTTATCCTATTGCTTACTATGTGTATGTGTTTGGCCAGTGTCGTTGTAGGTTTTGGTTCTTTTTCTGTTGTAAGCTGTAAAGGACCTTTGAAATAACTGAAATCATTTGGCGAAGTGATATTTGTATGTAATGCGGTCAAGAGCTGCCTGGAACTACATTCTCCGTGCGTTTCCCTGAAAATAATTGCACACCTTAGAACGTTCGTCAGCCAATCTTAGAACGTTCGTCAGCCAATCAGATTCAAGCATTCAACGGCACCATAGTATAAAATAAATATATACTGTGTGTGTATATATATATATATATATATATATATATATATATATATATATAATATTAGTGCTGTCAAACGATTGTGATTAATCGTGATTAATCGCATCCAAAATAAAAGTTTTTGTTTACATAATATTGTGTACTGTGTATATTTATCATGTATATATAAATGCACACACATTCAGTATATATTTTGAAAATATTTACATGTATATATGTTTATATATTTATATTCTTATATTTTATATATTATATATATATAAATATATTTAATATATAAACATGACATATTTTTCTTAAATTAATAAATATACACAGTACACACTCATATATTATGCAAACAAAAAGTAATATATATGTATATATTTTTTTTGTTATTAGGTTACTGTTAATACAGTATTTTTACAATATTACATAAAATTACATCAAAATCATGACTTTAAAAATCTCTCTCTCTATATATATATATATACACACACATCTCAGCATTTGGAATTCATCTTTTTAATTAGTTTACTGTTATCATACTGTTATTAATACAGTATTTTTACTATATTACAATAAATATTATATACTTTAATATCGTGACTTTTAAAAATATCTAAATTCTAAGATAAACAAAATCTAGAATTTATTTTGTTATACATATTAGGGGTGTAAGAAAATATCGATACACGTGAGCATCGCGATATTTTGTTTGGCGATATTGTATCGATTCTCAAAAACGGAATATCGATATTTAAAAAAAAAAAAAATCATACAGGATTCATGGCAGTTGTTTCGTTTTGAGTTCATATCCCGACCGCTAGAGAGCAGTCTGCATCTCTGAACTTAAACAGTGACAGGAAATACTAGCATTAGAGCACACCACTAATGTTCGCGTTAATATAGTTCGCTGCCAGTAATGGAGGATGAAAGAACTGTTCCAGCTCTCGTTTCGGTGTACAAAGCTGAAGTGTGGCGTCATTCGGGCTTTTGTTGTAATGTCCGCCCCGGTCCCGCCGCTTGCCGCGCCCCGTGTGAAAAGCCTTTGCGCGGGGTGCGGCGGGCGGCAGGGTCGCTGCGCGGCTGCAGCGTTCTCTCGTGTCGGGGGCACAGTTGCCAAGTCCGCGTATTATACGCGACTTTGGGCTTCGTTTTTTGTAAAGTTGCGGGAAAAAAAATCCCTGGTCGCGGGTTGCGGTTTTTTGGGCTTTGTAACACAGTTCGTAGAACGGGAAGAAGAACTCCTCCTTTTATCCTCCGGAACTCCTCCGTGGGGACTCGAGACCGGTGAGTGGTGCAGGTGTCGCTCATCATCATTAACTCCACCGGCCTCGCTCCGTTCCCACGGCTCTCGGCCCCGCCCCACTCTTCACAGGCTTATTTTACAAAATATGGTTGCTTGTTAGGAAAATCTGACAAGCAACTTCGTTTCTTTATGTTCGCCGTATTCTCCAATGCATTGATTGACACTCTGTCTGCTCACAGTTAATAGCCAACCAGTGCAATAATATAAGAGCCGTAGAGTCATTTTCCATATGTTCCGCTCCTCATTGAAGAAAAATCACATTCAAAAAGAAGGCGCGTGACGCTGTAATCCAAGCGATGATAGAAGTAGACGTGGAGGAGAGGGAAGACTTTCTTTCTTTTAGCCTAATTTTTACAATGTTTTATAATGTATTAATTATCACGAGCTGTAATAAAAAACATGTAGTCATATCCTAATACTGAGTAAATACATTTGGTTCAAATAGCCCGGTATGGCAAGATGTCTTAAAATATATTTCTTTTTTTAACATTTAAACTTAGACCACATTATTAGATTACCTTTTGACTTCATGAATACACATTAATGACAGCTTAATGATTTAAAAAAAATATTTTTTATAATATTATTTATTATTTTCTTTTTTACTATAATATATATTATAATTTAATATAATATTTTATATATTATTCTATAATATTTGTGTGGCATTTTGTTTTTTATGTAATTTATTGGATAGTTATGTATACATTATTTTATTTTAAATGGAAGAAAAACCTGTTTATGACCTCAAAATAAAGCACTTTTTCGCTGTACATGGCTGTAACGAGCAGTTTTGTGGAGCTTGGAATTCTATATAATTAATTAAAAACAAATATTGCCACATTGATGGCTCAAGAAGGTGTAATTCATTACACATCATTGTTTCATTTTAAAATATATATATATAAAAAATGTAACCAAGTGTTTAAGTGTAATATTTCTGTAAAGGCTAGGGACAGAAAAATGGACATTTCCATAGAATGACCCCTATATATTTTAGGCTATAAATATGTCTATGTTCCAGCTCTCCTTTGAAGCTCTTGTGCTTTTCTCCTTTTCCATCTCTCCAATCCTGTTCTGCTCACAGCTGATTGAAGATGAGTTTTGTTCCCACTTTTGTTGCAGTTTGCAAATTTTTATAAAATAAATAAAAGAGTGGTTTCAGTGTAATATGTTGCAGGCTCATTTATTGGTAATAAATTATTGATAATAAATAATATTGATGATAATAAATCATCAAAAAATATTGGGCTTGTTTTTGAAGCTGCGGTTGCTTATTTGTCTCGCGAGAGTTGGCAACTGTGGTCGGGGGTGTTTTGTGCAGTCGCGTCGCGGTCTCGCTGATTCCACGCAGAACATAAATACAAACTGAAAAACCTGTGAAATCCAAGTTGAAAGGTTCTGAGAATGTTCAACATCTGTATTCATTTTATTGTTTACATTTGTTTTGTTTTCATTAGGAATCCAGCAAGCACTTTATTTTTCATTAATACTAAGCAGATGTCATTTTTTGCTCAGATCAAAATGTTATGACATTGTATATTACAATTGTAAACTTAAACTGTGAACCTTTAAAGCAGGGTCTAAAAATATATATGGTCTTTTTTATAAAATACATTTTATACATACATTTAAGTAAAGAATCCTGCAGGCACTTTAATTTTTTCCCCCTTGACTCGTGCTGCACAAAAAGTGGTTTAATAACATTGAATGTTTCAGGGACTGATTATTGCAAATGCAGATCCCAGTGTGTTCTGGTTAAACAATTTTTATTTATTTATTGCTAAGGTTTGCATATAGTGGTGTGCTCTTAATGACAGCTTTCCTAAAAATATCCTATTCCTAAAATAACAAATATCCCAATATATCACCTTGCTTACAGTATCGCAATGTATCGCAATATATCGTATCGCAACCTCTGTATCGTGATACGTATCGTATCGCCAGATTCTTGCCAATACACAGCCCTAATACATATATTTCAAATTAGGTTTATATTGCTTTTATACTGTTAATACTTGTTTACTGTATTACATTAACACATAATATTAAAATAAATTGCATAAATCAAACAATTTTTTTCATTATGCTAATGAAAATTAGGAGAAAATTGTGCTTGATTGTCATGAACATACTGTAAAAATTCAATATATATCAATATAATATTTATTTTTAATTTTAGGGTGTGAATTGTCACAGATTTTGTGGTATTTGAATTATTCAGACTTGATAAATCAATTATTTCAGCAGCTTTCTGGTTGTATTTCACCTTCAGTGTAATATGTTTGATCTTCTAACCCTAATCTGTGGAAAATCCAATTGGGTTTAATATTTAGAGCTTGCATGTGGGTTATGGGTTACATATAGTAAAAGCCTAATTGATTAAAAGCTTAGCCCACGTTTGAGATACCGAAGTCCCGTCCGATGTTTTGAAACATCTGCCGAGTTTAATAGCGTGGCGAATTCATCTTCTAATAACTACAAACAGAGCTGGGAGTGAAGCGAGGGTCAGGCCGGGTGGAACGGGCCACGGGGCACCACCCAGTGATTTGCTGCGGGCCGTACTCCTTAAAACCAGCCGAATACTGGTAATTGAGTAGATTAAAGCCAAACTGAACTCATACAACTAAACCAAGGTGACTGCTGCTGACGACATGCTTGAGTCTGTGCCTTTACTTTTTATCTTTTACCTTGTTTTTCTCTCTTTCTTCTCCTTCAATCCCTATCTCTCCCTTTATAGAATCAGCGTGTTCCTGCTGACATGATCTTCCTAAGGACCTCTGAAAGAAATGGTAAACATCTGTCGGTCATTCATCCAGATTTCCCAAACAAAAGGGCAGGGGAAATGACATGGCCGTGAGGGCAACTGGATGTAGATGGAGGGATTAGCCTGAACTTCAGACATTTAATGATCTACGCTGAAATTGCCCAGAAAGATGGCATGCATTGTGATTTTTGAAATTCTCTTTAAAATACTGACTGCTTTAGATTAGTGTGACCAGACATGCCAGTTTCCATTGTCCTGTTCATGCTTGTTTAAAAAAAATCTTATAATCGTCGTTTCAGAAATCTGGTCACCTCACAGTAGATCCTGTGTTGAGACTGATGCGATCTTGAATGACAATCTTTTTGTCTTTCAAATTTCAAGGTAGCCAGAAGGAAAATCAAGGCATGCAAAGTAGCTAAAGATGAGACACTGCAAACAAATTTAAAGTGCCATCAGGAACAAAGACAATGGTTCATCTGAATAAGCAAATCGGGTACAGCTTTAATGTGAAGTTTTTTTGCTAAGATAAAAACTCTCATAAACAACTTTTTAGTCTACATTTTTGTAGGTTTTGGAAAAATGAGTTGCTTCTAATTGGTCTAAATGGATCCGATGAACTTTTTTCAGCACTGGAATTCCGCCTGGCTGAGATTTCCTTTTTGGGGGGTGGAAGTTGCCAGTAGTGCTTGATGTATTAGTGTTACGGGAAGAGAAGCATTGTTATCTGCCCCGCAGATGGACACCATTAGGCAATTATTAAGAGTCCAGGGTTGAATGGCAGAGCGACATATCTTTAAATGAGTGGGGGCTGGGTGGGTGACACGCTCTAATGGCAGCACTAGCTTTAGGCTTACTGGAGTTGTTTGCATGACTAGCAGTTCAGTTTGGCTGGAGAACACATTTGATCAGTTTAGACACTGCATGCGGTGGATAAAGGCACTAAATAAGCTATTCAGTAAAACAGAAACATGTCTTTTTGAGTCACACTGCCCTCTGGAGTTCACCAGAAAGACTTTACAATAAAATGTTCTGTTTAAAATGTTTCCAGAATCAATGATTAGGGATATCAAACTGACTTTTTTATATTCTAAAATATTTAGATGTAGTATATTTAGACATTTTATTTCCTGTTTTTCTTCATAAAGGCTCCTGTTTTCTGAGGACTGATCAGTTGGATGGAGAAACTGATTGGAAACTGCGCCTCCCTGTGGCCTGTACACAGAGACTCCCTACCGCTGCTGTGAGTTTAGTCCATGATTCGTTTGTTATTAAAAGTCATAAAAGAGCATTGGAGTGAATATAATGTAATATGCAATATTGACATTATGTAAACAGTCATAGTGTAGGATGGAAAAAGTACCACATTCACACATTTTGAGTATTCACTAAAAGCATTACCTTGAATGAAAGAAATTGCAGAACCTGAGATTAAGAATTGTTGACTATAAATATTATCCATAAAAGCCTTAATTTTCATCATTAGAGTTTTTTGCTGGTATTATTGTGGAGGTTAATCATGGAAGTTAAATTAGTTTAGAATGCTATTTCATGTTGTCATAAATGGCTTAAAGAAGTTGTTTTCTACATTTGCTCAGGATCTACTGCAGATCAGGTCGTTTGTTTATGCTGAAGAGCCGAACATTGATATCCATAACTTCATCGGTACCTTCACCAGAGTGAGTGCACATCTCATCGCTCGTCAGAGGAGATGCGTTGTTTGAGAACTGACAAAACCCTCAATGCGTGACTTGCTTTTTGTTTTGCATCTGACAGGAAGATGGAGACCCTCCAGTTAATGAAAGTCTGAGCATTGAGAACACTCTCTGGGCAAGCACTGTCATTGCTTCTGGTAAACAACAGAAAATAATGTCTTGCAAACAGAAAAATATTAATAATTAATAATATATATCAGTCACAGGTTTTAATGGAAACCCAAGTGAACTATGCATTGTTCGCAGAAGCTTGCATTACTGTCTTATTTGATTAGTTTAATGATACTATTAAACTACTAAATGTAATAATGAATATAGCGTTTTTTGTTGCTATAATGCCTGATTTCACCAGTTGATTAGATTCAAATAAGTGTATTAATTTACTGGACATGCAATTTTTTAATATTTCAAGTGAATGCAATCACTGATAATGCTACAAAAAATGATATTACAAACAATAGGCAATGATATAATTTTGAAATTGAAAAACATGAATTAATCATTTTATAACATTGAAAATGCAAAGCATATAATCAGGAACACAATTGTGTTTTTAGCAAAGCAGAATTATAAGGTTTTTTGTTTTGTTTTTTGCTAGTATTACCATTGCCATGTGCATGTGGGACCAGAACCACAATTTCAGAGATTATGCACAAACTTATTTACAGTTGTACTTTTACTGTCACTGACACTAATTACATAAGTACGTCATGATTATTGGTGAGGCAAATTCAGCCATTTTTGGCTGCAAAAATAAAAAACTAAAAGTCCTGCAAAATCCTGGTCAGACTCAAAGTGGCTTAATGCTTCTCAGCCATCTTATAATGTGGAAAGCAACACCATTCCTTCTTTTAAGCTGAGAAAAGCTTGTTAGATATTCCTCATAAATGTTTTGTTCTCTAATCCAAGGCACAGTGGTTGGGGTGGTGATTTACACCGGTAAAGAGCTGCGCAGTGTAATGAACACCTCCAACCCAAGACACAAGGTAAAATTAACAGTATCCTAAAGTCAACATAAATTTAGACCAAAGTCCAAAACGTTTAAATCTGTGTCACACTCTACTGTATGTGATATGCTGTTGCAGATCGGCCTGTTTGACCTGGAAGTGAACTGTCTGACTAAGATCCTGTTTGGTGCTCTGGTGGTGGTGTCTCTGGTCATGGTGGCTCTGCAGCACTTCGCTGGACGCTGGTATCTCCAGATCTTCCGCTTCCTTCTGCTCTTCTCCAACATCGTCCCCATCAGGTAGGAGTTACCCTCCTCTATATGTCGGAAGTCTACAGCTGTCGATAATTTTAAGATCATACTTTGATATTTCTCATGCTGAATGTCCAGTAATGCGTGATTGATTGATCAACTGACATTTGGCATTTTATGACTAAATTGTACAAATTGTAATACATATTGGGCAAGAGTTTTAAATGTAGCTTGCAAAATTTCTTGATCCCATTCCTGTGTAATTTCTAGTACTCTCTCCTAAAAGTGGCTGAAAAGCCAATAATGGGATGCACCAATGTATCGGCCAATAATCGGTATCAGCCGATATAAAGCAGCTGCATTATCGGCCATCAGCCAATTGTTTAACAGTCAGTGATTAGGGCCAATTATATGCTGTCAATCAAAAGGTGGCGGGAAAATTGTTATTATAAAAACTACCTTATGTACAGTTGAGTTGTATACAAATTCAGTTTTTATTTGAGTGTAATTATTATATCTGAAAATAAACCAGTTAAAGCAGTTAAATATAGTAGTTTGTGCTCTGTTGTTAATTTTAACCTCTACTATTATAGTAATGTACCAAATGAGAAGGCTCCCGGTATGTCTTACAGCATTAGTTGGGAGATATATATCGGTAAATATACCGATAAATTATCGGTATAGGCAGATGTTATTCTGAATAAGTGGCTATCAGCATTGGCAGAGAAATTTAGTATTGCTGAATCCTTAATGTCTAGCACTTATTATGCTTTATTTTCAGTTTGCGTGTGAATTTGGACATGGGAAAAATGGTGTTCAGTTGGATGATCAAGAAAGACTCTAAAATCCCCGGGACCGTAGTTCGAGCCAGCACCTTCCCAGAGCAGCTGGGCCGGATCTCTTATCTGCTCACAGACAAAACTGGTATGATTTCATTTAACTGTAAAAGCTTGTGTAGAATCTGCATTTTTGCTAACAAAGCGACAAAAGGTGACAGATTTTAGTTGGATTTTTAACATATTTAACTTCAGTTACAACGTATATTACCATTCAAAAGTTTGGGGTCAGTTTTTGTTTATCTTTTGTAAAGAATGAATATTTTCATTCAGCAAAGATGCATTAAAGCGATCAAAAGTAACAGTAAAGACATTTATAATGTTACAAAAAATTCCTTTTTCAAACTTTTTTTATTCATCAAAATAATCCTGAAAAGATTAATCACAATTTCCACAAAAATATGAAACAGCACAACTGTTTTCAACATTGATAATAATCAGAAATGTTTCTTGAGCTGTAAATCAGCATATTAGACTGATTTCTGAAGGATCATGTGACACTGAAGACTGTAATGATGCTGAAAATTTCAGCTTTGATCACAGAAATAAATTACATTTTACTATGTATTCAAATAGAAAGCAGGTATTTTAAATTGTAATAATATTTCATAATATTACTGTTTTTACTGTATTTTTAATCAAAGAAATGCAGGCTTGGTGAGCATAAGAGACTTCTTTCAAAAACATTAAAACTAAAATCTTACCGACCCCAAACATTTGAACAGTAGTGTGTTTTAGAGTAAAGCAGAATATACTGTGGGAAATATTTGGTTGGATTGTGGAAATTATTGGTTTAATATATTGTTTTAATATCGTTTATTAGCAGCACCCTAGCAACCATCAGAGCATCTTAGCAACCACATCGCAACAAATTCAAGCACCACTCACATTTTCTTCAGAAAAAGTCTAGTTACCTTTATATAAGGGGAAGTTGATTGTAAAAATTAACATTTTTATGTGACTCGGGAGAAAAGGTAAAAGGAAGTCGTGGCTTTGACAGTTAAATTTACGTTCCTTAATGCAAAGGTCTTTTCTGAATGAACCAAAGCAGAAATGAGAGTGTTGTTCTGGTGTGTTTGAGAGGTGATAGTGTTGAAATGTTTTTAAAAGTTTCTTCCAGTAGCTCACAGGTAGCTGAGGCTCTTACCATGGGGCTTAAACTTGTGTGCCGAGAGCGCAGACATGCCACTTATTACAGCCTTAAATCAGAGACGAGCTGAAGGTTCTCATCCTCACACACTTGCCACAGAGTCAGCCAGCACTACCCTTCAAATTTATGCATTCGACCGCCTGTAAAATTACAGCCTGTTTCCCACACGGACGCTGATGTAGCTTCACCGAGCCAGTGAATAAAGGAGGTCAGAGGTCATCGTAATGTAAGGGGTAGACCAGCGACGCCTGACTGAAATACTACCGAGAGGCTCTGTTTAAGAGCGGCCGACGCGAGAGGTGTTAGGAAACAAACCCGAGGCTCTTTGTCATTAACAAGCCATTAGTGTTTATATTGTTTAGTTTGAGGTTTTTGGCTACAGGAAGTGCATGTCGATCAGGGGAGGTTGGTAGAGGCTGACGTTTCCTTTCACAGATATTTCTCTTTTATTGGCTATGTTCGAATTTGAATACTAGTGTATTGCATACTGTACAGTATGTACTGTATACTGCCTACTGTTTAAAAATAGTTTATAGATAATTGCATAAATAAAGATAATTGCAGTAACTAGATTTTACAGCCAAAACATTTTATTAGTATTAATAAGAAGGTCTAAGCTGAAAAATTGTAGGTTCGAACCCAACTATAACCATTGGAACCCAGTGTTATTTTAGTGTAATTGAGATACTATTATAGTTTTATTAATATTTTGAACTAAGTTTTTATTAAAATTGTGTTGTTTTTGTCATTTTAGGAGTTTTTGCTTTTTTAATGTCTATATAGTTTGATTTAATTTTTATGTCCATTTTAGTTATTGTAGTACATAAGTTAAACTAAAATAAAATAAGAATTGTTTCCTAAAAGTTTGAGAAATGATGACTAGAAGTTTGTTTTTATAGTTTGTTATTTCAGTAATTCCGTTACTCCGTTTATTTTACTGTTTATTTTAAGCTTTTAACTTTTATTTTCATTAAGTAACTAAAATGTTTTTTTTTAATGTTTTTTTTAAACTACAATTATCCTGTTGTGACTGTGATCTAGACATTTGATCTCATTTTATTTGATGGGAGCTGTACCTGTAAATGTTACCAGTGATAGTATTATTTATATACTTTTATTTATTTATTAATAATTTGAATTTGTTTTTATTTTTACATTTTCAGTTTTCTTTATAATTTAATTTTAGTTTTTAGTAATTTTGTTTTGTGCTTTTTATTTGGTATTTAGAAATTGTAGTATTTCAGCTTAAACCTATTTTATATGCATTTCTAAGTTATCTTTAAATTTAGTTTTTTTAATATATTTTATATTATTTCAGCTTTATTTCAAATATTGAAAGTAATTTTTAATAATTTTAGTTTCAGTTAAAAACAAAATGAAGTGTTACTAAAAACATCTGCAGAAATGACTACCTGTAGTTCTAGTCATATAAGCAGATCTGTTTGTTTAGGCAGGATGGCTCGCCCTCCACTAATGTTAATACTCTTCACAGGGACTCTCACTCAGAATGAGATGGTGTTCAGACGACTCCATCTTGGAACCGTGGCGTATGGAATGGACTCCATGGATGAAGTGCAGAGTCACGTGTTCAGTGCTTACACTCAGGTATTTCCCAGGATTCCTTGCATGGCAAACTGAGCATGCTCCAACCATCTTCCCAAATTTGTAATGAGAAGATGATGGTTTAACATTTAAAAATAAATAATGCATCTATAAATGTTATTGTAATTTTACAATAGTACTGTAAAATTATTTTTCTTTATTATTATTATTATCCTGTGCACAATTTTTTTTACTATACATGAAATATTGCAGTAGTAATATTTTTATTTAGTTTTTATATATATAACTTTATATTTTGTATATAATAATAATTATTAGTATTATTTTTATTTTTAAAATATTTATACATTTTATTTTTATTTAAGTATTATAATTTTTTTTGTCATATTGATATGTAATCTCAAAATGGTAGCAAAATTGTGCAGCGCTACAATAACAAGCAAAACAAACCTAGATTTTTTTAAATCACATTTTAATATAACCAGTCCTTTTTAATAAGAATACATTTTTTGGAAAGTCTAATGAAAAAGCAATGAAATTTAATCCAAAATTTGAACCCTAAATATAACTGTATTTTGCGTGGCGTTAACAACACCAAGGTCATAGGTTCGATTATCAGGGAATGCATGATCTGATAAAATGTGTAGCTTGAATGCAATGTAAATTGCTTTAGATAAAAGCATCTGCTAAATGCATAAATATATCATATCAATGCCGTAGATTAGATTTATCTGTGAGATATGATTTTGGTCATACCACCCACATTTAATATGCGGATTGGGATGCAGGCAGTCACTGTATAACTGTCCTGTTTAGAAAAGACTTCACAAAGCCCAATTGTTGAGCTTTTGTCCAGCAAACAGAGTGAAGTCCTTGTAAAATGAGTCTCTTTCACCTCTCACTGATATGTTTTGTCCGTTTGACACCAGAGGTCACTGAGGCAGGAAATCAGGGTTACAAGTACTCCGGCCTCTCAATAGCTTATATACGAACTTACAAACTCTGTCATTAGCCCTCGGAAATGTGCACTCTATAAATAGTAGCTCGGTGCTGAAGGTAATTGTTTATATATGTAACACATCTGGGAGCGTTTATGAGTCCTTTTTCAGGATATTAGCAAGGGTCGGTTTATTAGCAATCAGAGACATGGATATTTTGATCATTTTGTCAACCTGAAGTGCTCATTTAGCTTCAAATCTGGTCATAAAGAGTCAAAATAATGAGAATGCATCTTTATATGTATTGTCTTTACACTAAAATAGTTTTTATGTGTGAAGAAATTTGTTTTTTAATACATGTTTGAGATTCCTTATTTTAAAAAATTTGGCATCGCATATATCTTTGTGGAGAAAGCAATCCCAGAGTGCACTGCAACAAGCTCAGTGGGGGAAAAAAATTATCCAAGATAAGGGATGAGTTGAGAGAAATCACTCTATTTACTCAGATTTTACTCAGTAACTAAAAGTATTAGTAAAATAGTATGGCCAGTCTCCAAAGTTTGGGGAAATTTTTGAATGTTTCTGAAAGTCATTTATGATAAAAAAAAGTACAGTAAAAACAGTAATATTGTGAAATATTATTGGAATTTCAAATAACTGTTTTCTATGTGAATATATTTTAAGATGTAATTTATTGCTGTGATGCAAAGCTGATTTTTCAGCATCATTACTCCAGTCTTCAGTGTCACATGATCCTTCAATAAATCATTCTAATATGCTGATTTGCTGCTCAAAAACATTTCTGATGATTATCAATGTGTGTATTTCTAAATCAGTGTAATTATAAAATGACTCGGTCTACCTTCAATAATGGTTTCAGTCACTAAGTAGGAGATTTATTTGTTACATTAAATAAATTAGGCAAGTGAGGCAAAGCAAACGCACACCTGTAGAGGTGCAAGTTAAAGGTAAAAATATGATTTAATTGAAAGAGAACAACTGCACACTCACTTAAGCAGAGGCTATTTATTGAAATAACCTATGCTTAAGTGAGTGTGCAGTTGTTCTCTTTCAATTAGAACATTAAATAAATTAGTCATGATCATCCCTTTATTGACATTGTCAAACGTTATAGACAGTCATGTTGAATCTGATCTCCACAGCCTCCTCAAGACCTGCAGGCCTCTCGTGCACCGGGTGCCACCAAAGTGAGGAAGACCATCAGCAGTCGAGTGCACGAGGCAGTGAAGGCCATCGCACTGGTGCACAACGTGACCCCGGTATACGAGTCCAACGGTGTGACGGATCAGGCGGAAGCTGAGATGCACTATGAAGACACATGCAGGGTTTACCAGGCCTCCAGTCCAGATGAGGTACCGCAGTCCCATTCATGATGATACTGGCCATACATTCTAAAATCAATTAAAAAAAAGCAGATGAAACTTCTTTAAAAAACATTAAAAATCTTACTGATCCCAAACGTTTGAGCGGCAGTGTACATATATATATAATTTTAAAATAAAAATATTTAAAAATAAAATTTAATTCTTTGAAGAACAGAAAGTTAAAAACCTTCTATTCTTTAAACGATTCAGAAAAAACTGACAGCAGTTATTTGAAATAGAAATCTTTTGTAACATTAATGTCTTTATTGTCACTTTTGATCAATTTAATGCAATTTAAATATTTTTAAATGGATTTAAAAAAGGAAAAGCCTTTATATAACATGAGTTTTTAAATACAATAAAAATTTAAATACTTAATAAAACATGAGCATTTAAATAACATAAATACATGAACATTTGGATAATTTAAAAAACCGTAAATAACATTTATAAAATATCAGTTTCAGTTTATTAATTTATAAAGCACTATTAAAACAACAGAGCGTTGACCAAAGTGCTGTACAATAATAAAAATGATTCCACACATAAAAAACAGCAATATCAAAACACCAAATAAACCATCAAAGACAATACAAGCGAAAACCAATGCCTCAACAACACACTGCAGTCTCAGTGTGCACCTCAAGCTTGCACCTTGTCCTCTGAACAATTAAAATAGATTGGTCAGAAGACCTTAAAGTCCTAGCAGGTTTGTGTACCTGTAGGAGCTCAGACAGGTAAGAGGGAGCTAACCCATTCAAAGACTTAAATACAAAAACTAAGAGCTTAAAGTCAATCCTATAATGGACTGGCAACCAGCCCAGAGAGGACAGAATAGGAGAAATATGATCCCACTTACGAGTCCCCGTCAAGAGCCTAGCGGTATGATATGAGCAAACAAATTTATTTTAAGGAAAATATGGGTTCTTTTTTTTGTCCGTGACAATTTACATGTTTTTTTTTTTTTTTCAATGATTTACACAGATATCAAAAATAAATATATTTAAATCTTTAAAAAAAAAATAGCATTTATAAAACCAGGGAATTTACAAATTTACAAATACATGAATATAAGAAAAATGTAAATACTTACAAATTCATAAAACATAAGCATTTAAATTAAATAAAAACATGAACATTTGAATGATGCGTTTAAGAAATTTCATGAGTAGAACGTTGTTAGAAAAATTTATTTTAAGAAAAATTCACTTGGGGAAAAAAATAGCATTCTTGTGACATTTTTTCCAATGATTTAAACAGACATAAATTTGCAAAAACATGAAGTAAATTGCTGAATTAAATGGGTGTGAGCGGCCTGTACTTTTGTCCTGTACAGCCTCATTTTCATTTTTGTCAAACTAATAATGTCGTCTACTCTGACTAAGGTCTATATCCTTCCTTTGGCTCTCTGATTTAAAGAAGAATTGTGCTGTGTAACTCTTAACTCACTGAAGCTATCCGTAAATTCACTTTAAATTAATAATTTGTGAGTCACCACATATTTCATAATCCTTGGCCAGGTATTAGATTATTCCCGAAAGATGAGTCGAGCGTTTGGCATATTCTCTTCTACAGCCGATCACTTCTGCAGATGTGCTGTCTCATATTTGATCATTTCTGGGCACCGAACCCAGATCAGTCGGGCCAGGAGCGAGTGACGCATGCAGTGATCAATTGACCCATGCTGTGGTTACGTAGGCACCAATCACATCATTACTGGTTTGGTTTTAACCACTGCATGCCGCCACACTGACTGTATGTGTGTTCACGGAGACGCTGACTAAACGCATATACATGTTCTGTAGCAGAACCTCCACGTTTGTCGGAAAGACATGACGCACTGATCTGGTATTGTTTTACAGATGATTGTTGCTTCTCTAGCCATGCCTTTTAAATTGATATTAAAGGGTATCTGTTCATATACATATACTTCTATATATATATATATATATATATATGTGTGTGTGTGTGTGTGTGTGTGTGTGTATGTGTGCGTATATATACTGTATATACAGTATATATATATATATATATATATATACATATACATACAGTATATTAGTGCTGTCAATCGATTAAAAAAAACAACTAATTAATTGCATATTTTTTCTGAAATTAATCGCGATTAATCCCACCTAACATTAAAGTTTTTAAATATACTTTTATATTGCAATAATTTCACATTCAATCTTCAAATTAATGAACAAACAACAAGACAGTATATTTTTAATATTTGTTTAATGGCAGCTTTTTTTTTTCTGTTTTATGATTGAAGGCCAGCATCACTGATATCAATACTACTGATGCCTCTATAAAATTGTTTTTCCCCCCTAATATTTAACCACTGACTATAGCCATTCAACATTACAGTATAATTGAGAGCTATCAATTTTAACATTTATTAGACTTTAAAAATAACTTCTAATTTAAGTGGACTTAAAACAATCTTCACATAAACCCATTATAATAAAGGTCATATTTACCTGTGTCCTTCAGCAGAAATATACAGAAATTGAAATTATCGAACAATAAATTCTAAATTGAATATTGATGAATCCTTAAAGCTATAAAAGTTATTTATTTCCTCTTTTTTTTCCTTTTTCTTTGCTTAACAGATGTCACAGCAGCTGGTGATGTTGTTTTGGCTGTTATTTCTTTAAGAGCTGTCGCTGCTGAACGTGACTCGGATCTGATCATCGTATTCTCTCGCTACTCTCTTCACCTTTTCTGACCCACTTCAGGTCTTAAAGTCTCTACTAAACTGACGAGTTGAATCGGGTGTTAGATGAGGGAGACAGTGCTGGGCTGCTCCAGAACAGTTTTGAAAACCATTTCAGAGACGTGTTCTTAAATGTGCCTCATATAAAATAAATAACATGCACGCACAGTTTTAAGGCAGCTTTAATCGCCTTTTTGGTAACTTCATGACTTAACTGATCACGACATTGCATGCATGTAGTTTATTTCGCGCTTTGATATGAAAGGATACAGGCTACAGCACGCGTCTGCGTGCTCGTTTGACTCGCGCCTGGCACTGAAGTGAAGCTGGAGCGCGCGTCTGAAACGTCTCCCGTTTGATGTCTTCGTAAAGACGTTCTGTGACTGAATAAATGCACTTCTTGTCAAGAGAAAAGTGACAGAAACAGCAGTTGTGAATGGGGTGGTCAACCCTAGCCCCGCCCCTGCGTTAATTGCATTAAATATTTTTAACGTGTTAAACTGAAAAAATTAAACGCCTGGATTAACGCGCTAATTTTGACAGCACTAATATACAGTGGTGTGAAAAAGTGTTGGCCCCCTTCCTGATTTTTTATTTTTTTGCATGTTTGCCACACTTTAATGTAGGGCTGCACGATATTGGAAAAAACTCACATTGCGATATTTTGTTTTTCTGCAATATATATTGCGATATTAAAAAAAATAAACATCACCAGATGATTTTAATCTCTGTTTGTAAAAAAAAAAAAAATGATTGGGGTGATTTTATAGGTGAGTAAATCAGCATAGAAAATAAACAAATTACAACCATAGCATCTGCGTGGCTCTTACCTTGTCTACACCTGACGCGCGCGACGCCACAAAATACTGTAGAACCCATAATCAGTGATGCTGTCGGTCTACACTGGATGCATGAGCGGCACGACAAATTCCCGCTCTAATCCCGGTCTAAATCCCCGCTCTAACTGATGCCTCGCTCTATTTATGATGTACTGACACAAAAGTTCAAATGATTTGTAACAGTAGCTTTGTCGCGTCCAGTGTAGACAGACTTTGGGGGCATAGGCCGTTCACATGTCGTGGCTAAAAACGTGGGGGAAAATGCCATCCGTGCTGCTATCTCTTACTTTCCTAAGCGCTCTGGAGCTTGCGCGTTCGTGGCTTCTGCCGTTGCTAAGCAACCTTGATCAGCACTCTCCTCGACAACGCGGAAGTTTCAGCAAAGGATAAATGGATTTCCAGCACTGAAATCTTGCAGTAGCTCTGCTACTAAATTTATTTAAAAATGAATATCTCTGTACAGCTGTCGCGTCTGGTGTAGATGCAGTGTCTGTGTGTGAGCAAAGAAAACAATCAGTATATATATAACGAAAAGTATAGGCCTACTAAACATCGCACATCCTGCGATGTGACTATTGCGGATGCGCACATCGCGATATCGATGCTGAAACGATATATCGTGTATATACCCTACTTTAATGTTTCAGATCATCAAACAAATTTAAATATTAATCAGAGATAACACAAGTAAACACAACATGCAGTTTTTAAATGAAGGGGTTTTTTTATGAAGGGAAAACAAAATCCAAACCCACATGGCCCTGTGTGAAAAAGTGTTTGCCCCCCACCCCCTGTTAAAACATAACTGTGGTTTATCACACCTGAGTTCAGTTTCTCTAGCCACATCCAGGCCTGATTATTGCCACACCTGTTCGCAATCAAGAAATCACTTAAATAGGACCTGCCTGACAAAGTGAAGTAGACCAAAAGATCCTCAAAAGCTACACATCATGTTGAGATCCAAAGAAATTCAGGAACAAATGAGAAAGAAAGTAATTGAGATCTATCAGTCTGGAAAAGGTTATAAAGCCATTTCTAAAGCTTTGGGACTCCAGCAAACCACAGTGAGAGCCATTATCCACAAATGGCGAAAACATGGAACAGTGGTGAACCTTCCCAGGAGTGGCCGGCTGACCAAAATTACCCGAAGAGCGCAGCGACGACTCATCCAAGAGGTCAAAAAAGACCCCACAACAACATCTAAAGAACTGCAGGCCTCACTTGCCTCAGTTAAGGTCAGTGTTCATGACTCCACCATAAGAAAGAGACTGGGCAAAAATGGCCTGCATGGCAGAGTTCCAAGACCAAAACCGCTGCTGAGCAAAAAGAACATAAAAGCTCATCTCAGTTTTGCCAGAAAACACCTTGATCATCCCCAAGACTTTTGGGAAAATACTCTGTGGACTGATGAGACAAAAGTTGAACTTTTTGGAAGGGGTGTGTCCCATTACATCTGGCATAAAAGTAACACAGCATTTCAGAAAAAGAACATCATACCAACAGTAAAATATGGTGGTGGTAGTGTGATGGTCTGGGGCTGTTTTGCTGCTTCAGGACCTGGAAGACTTGCTGTGATAAATGGAACCATGAATTCTGCTGTCTACCAAAAAATCCTGAAGGACAATGTCCGCCCATCTGTTCGTGACCTCAAGCTGAAGCGAACTTGGGTTCTGCAGCAGGACAATGATCCAAAACACACCAGCAAATCCACCTCTGAATGGCTGAAGAAAAACAAAATGAAGACTTTGGAGTGGCCTAGTCAAAGTCCTGACCTGAATCCTAGTGAGATGCTGTGGCATGACCTTAAAAAGGCGGTTCATGCTCGAAAACCCTCCAATGTGGCTGAATTACAACAATTCTTCCAAGATGAGTGGGCAAAAATTCCTCCACAGCGCTGTAACAGACTCATTGCAAGTTATCACAAACGCTTGATGGCAGTTGTTGCTGCTAAGGGTGGCCCAACCAGTTATTAGGTTTAGGGGGCAAGCACTTTTTCACACAGGGCCATGTGGGTTTGGATTTTGTTTTCCCTTCATAATAAAAAACTTTATTCAAAAACTGCATGTTGTGCTTACTTGTGTTATCTTTGATTAATATTTAAATTTGTTTGATGATCTGAAACATTAAAGTGTGGCAAACATACAAAAAAATAAAAAAATCAGAAAGGGGGCCAACACTTTTTCACACCACTGTGTATGTATGTATGTATATATATATATATATATATATATATATATATATATATATATATATATATATATGAAAGCATTCATAATATAAGAATAAAACCTAAAATAATTTATACTGTTATTTAATATTAAATTATTTAAAAATACATAAATATCTTAAAATAAATACATAAATTATATTTTTGAGTAATACATAAATATTGTTTAAGATATAAAAATAAAAAAGAGACATAATTTATATATATATATATATATATATATATATATATATATATATATATATAATTCTATTTAGATTGTAAAATAGACCTAGGTTATTTTTTAACTTAGAAAAATTATTCTAAATTTAAATTTTAATTCACAATTTGAAAACATTCAAAATATATATAAAATATTTTTACTGCTTTATTATTTAATTAAATATTTACTCAAATATAAATGAATGAATGAATAAATAAATAAATATAATTTTATACAAATGTAATAAAAAAATAATAATTATTAATAGGTCTGGACACACAAAAAAAACCAACCTCAAAATGCTTTAAATTGGCAGCATCACTTTTTCTACACATAGTTTGGATAAGCCTCATTTGTTGGTATGTAACAGCGAGGGCTGTTTTTTGGGCAGCAGTCGGCCCATCTGGATACTGTGAGATATGTTATTAGCAGCTAGTCAGGGAGGGCATAAGAAATCGGGTTTTTTGATCTCTCTGTAACCCTTGGTCTGGAAGTTATTGGGCAATAACTTCTGCCTCCCACAAATACCCCCCTTCAGCGTCACACTAATGGATGGCATCTGGTTTGCCTTTATCTTCACATGTTCCCAGAGGAGAACACCCTTATAATTGGTGGCCCATTGCATACTTGCATTTTCTGCGCCACACATCCAAAAAACAGTTGCAGGAAACAATTTGAGATGTAAAACGCAATAGTTCTGTGTTTGATTTGGAGTTCGTTTTTTGTTTAAGAAAACCGCATGTGACACACATTTAATTAATTTGCTTAGAGCGTTGAGAAGAAGCCAGACTCATTCCTTCCTGTTTATGACATTTGTTTCATGAAACTCAGGTGTTTGCAAATGCACAGCGGTTTTATATATAGTGATTTCTCCTTCGATCGGTCTCTCTCTTATGCACTAGGTGTCTCTGGTTCAGTGGACGGAGAGTGTCGGTCTGACGCTGGTCGGTAGAGATCAGTCTTCAATGCAGCTGAGGACACCTAGTGGACAAATCCTGAACTTCACCATCCTGCAGATTTTCCCCTTTACCTACGAGAGCAAGCGCATGGGCATCATTGTGCGAGTGAGTGTCACATCCAGACACAGAAACACAAGTGTCTCTAAACGCCATTAACTTAAAAGATGACCTGTCTGACATACAGAAGGGAACCAAAAGTCTGAGATGGCTTAAAAAAGTGTGTATTCAAATAGGAAAACATAAAATAGAAGACTTTTCAGTACTGCATTTATTATGATAGATGTGTTTTTTTTATGTTTAATGGCTATACTAAAAATGGTATAGGAGTTAACATTTATTTGAATTTTCACAGAAATTGCTAGTAAATTTAACAAATAGTTACAAGGAAACTGCAAGTAACAAATTTAATCTGAAATTTTTGAAGTAGAAAGTCTAAATTAGTATTTTCTACTAAAACATTCTTCAATAATCTTTGTTTTATTTACTTTGAAAAGTAATTTTTACTGTGTAGTTGACATTTTTATTTTTTATTTTTGTTTAATTACTTGCAGGTTGACCTCATTAATTGAGAAACTACGCATTTGTGCTTTTTAAAAAATCATTTGTCACACAAGAGGACAATTATTGATTAATAATGGTGGACAACATTTTTAACATTTCAATTTAATTGCGTTAGTTAAAGTGTTATGAACTAGGGCTGCAAAACCATTAATCGCAATTAATCACATTCAAAATAAAAGTTTATGGTTACATACTATGTGTGTAAATTACTTTCTGTATTATTCTTATATTATGAATGTTTTACATTTTTTAATTGAAATATTTTTTTTATTTTCAAGTAAAAAAAAAACAACAACCTAGGTCTTTATTTTTTCCCCAAAATGATCAAATATAATTATATTACACACACACATATATATATGTGTGTGTGTGTATGTGTGTTTATATGGAAAAAAAAAAAAATCAGTATTATGAATGTTTTCAATTTCTGAATTTACATTAATTTGCCGACATGCAGGAATGTTGTTGGCACATGACGGGAAAACCATAAAACAGGAAATGACATCACAGATAGAACTGTAGTGTAGTGTAGTATGACTGTATCTGTGTAATTTTTTTAATCGTTTAAAACAATAATCGTTTTTCAGCCCTATTATGAACAAACATAAATTTAGGGTTAACAGAATTTTGGGTTAAAATTTAATTTATTCTAAATTATATTTTATATATAATTATTTATTTTTTTTTAACCCAAAAGGTATTAAACTTAGGAATGTAACTTGTCCTGCAAAGTTTATGCTTTGTCAAAAAAAAAACAAAAAAATTGGTGTGCACACCCCATAAACCCAATAAGGGCTCAGGTGCAGGACAAATACAAGCAAAAAAAAAAAAAAGTCTGTTACTGCTCCCAGAAAACTTTATTAAAACATGTACAAGGTTTCCACCTTCAGGTCTTCATCAGGCACATTTTGTCTGTTTTTGCATTTCGTCTGTTCTGTCTGCTTGTTGCATCATTTATGCTTTGGACATCAATGACGCCTCAAATCATGTGGCTTGTTCTGGAGACGTGGTCTGCAGTGGTAATTTACTTCAGATTTTTTCCTGGAAAATAATAAACTAGAAAATTATGCCCAGAAATATTATGTCTTCAAGGTGGGTCTTTGAGTTTTGCACAGGCATTTACGCCAGAAAATGTGAAAATCTAGTTATGTGCTTTACCCTTTTAAACAATGCGATAATTGAAGATCAGCCCAAAAATGATGTGACTAGACTGAGTGTTATCTGAGAAAGTAGTGACCCTGCCCTGGGCTTGATGACTAACTCTCCCCGTACGAACTCGCAGCTATTGTTGTTGGCCTGGACCGAAGCCTGTATCTGTGTTTGAGGAAACCAGCAACTGAACCTGGTTTCCTCTGCAGAATCCTTTTAAAACACCTTCAAGGACGATCAAGGAAATCCAAAATGAATGCTTGGAAAAAACAGCACAGACTGTCCCTCTTACCTGCGAACACTTCCTGTTTCACTTGGTGCATCTGAGTATCATTGAGCTTGATATCTGATGCTGCCATATTCCTCAGTGTATGTGCAGTCTATGCATAAATGATAAATGATTTAATAATAAAATATATTCTGCTCATGTTTGCTAGGATGAATCCACAGGAGAGATCACGTTTTACATGAAGGGTGCTGATGTGGTGATGGCCGGTATCGTTCAGTACAACGACTGGCTTGAGGAGGAGGTCATTTCACGTTTTTTAAAATGATTTTAAATCAACGTCATGCTTATGCCAAGTAGTTTTGTGACTTTTATGTTGGGAATTTGTTTTCTGCTTTCTTTATCAGTGTGGGAATATGGCCAGGGAAGGCTTGAGGGTGCTAGTGGTGGCCAAAAAATCCCTAACGGAAGAACAATACCAAGATTTTGAGGTGAGTTTCCAACGCTTAGTCATTAGAAAGTTTGCTATGGAACAAAATCCTGGGGTGAATTGCTAATAGATTGGTGTATTAATATGAAGAATTTAAAGACTTGGCCCAAATAAACATGGAAAGAAAATGATGTGGAAGAGTCATCATACAGCAGTTATTGTGGACAGCTATATAATTTTACACTATCATTCAAAAGTTTGGGGTCGGGCTTTTAGATGTTTTTGAAAGAAATATCTTATGCTCACCATGGCTGCATGGATAAAAATACAGTAATATTGTAAAACATTATTGCAATTCAAAATGTGTGTTTTCTATTTTAATACATTTTAGAATGTAATTTATTTCTATGATGCGCAGCTGAATTTTCAGCATCATTACTCCAGTCTTCAGTGTCACATGATCCTTCACAAATCATTCTAATATGCTGATTTGCTGCTCAAGAAACATTTCTGATTATTATCAATGTTGAAAACAGTTGTGTTGCTTCATGTTTTTGTGGAACCCATCTTTCACTTTTTTTTGTGATAATTTGATAATTAAAAAGTTGAATAGCATTTATTTGAATTAGAAATATTTTGTAACATTATAAAAGTATAATTTATTAAATATATATACCCTACACACAGATACACACACACACACACACACACATATACAATTTATGATATATATAAAATATATATATATGCACTGCCATTAAAAAATTTGGTATCAGTAAGATTTTTTATGTTTTTTGAAGAAAACTCTTATGCTCATCAAAGCTGCATTTATGTGATCAAATATACAGAAAAAAACTATTTCAATTTAAAATAAAGGTTTTCTGTTTTAATATACTTTAAAATATAATTTATTTCTGCAATGAAAAGCTGAATTTTCATCAGCCATTTCTCCAGCCTTCAATGTCACATGATCATGATTCTAATATGCTGATTTATTATCAATGTTGGAAATCGTTGTGCTGCTTAATTTATTTTTTAATTTTTTCAGGATTCATTGTTGAATAACAAATTTATTAAAAATAGAAAAATTTTCTAGCAATGTAAGTCTTACCACTTTTCATCAGTTTAACAATTCATTAATTTCTATAAAAAAAGAGGAAAAAAATGTACTGTCCCTAAACTTTTGAACGGTAGTGTATATTGTTACAAAAGTTAATAACATAATAAAAAAAAAAAAATATATATATATATATATATATATATATATATATATATATATATATATATATATATATATATATATACACACACACATCAGATTTAACTGATGTGTGATACATTTGACAAAGCATTTCACGGACGGTTACAACTGGCTGACAGCTATTTGACTGTCAAATGGCAAATAAATCGAGCTCACATCAGAATAATTCACCTTTGTAAAGCTGTCAGTCAATTAAAAATATAATCAAATGATCTGCATTCAAGGTTGGCTTTCTCTGATAAAGACAGAGTGCATGATTCATTGCAATCATTTTGATCACTTTTTGTAATTAAAAACAATAAATTGACAGCCTTCATTTTTTGCATCAATGATTTGAGGAGGTGGATTTGTTTGTTTGTTTTAAAGACATAGACCAGTGGTTCTTAATGGGATAGTTAGATTAAAATTCTGTCATAATTTACTCACCCTCAAGTTATTCCAAACCTGCATGAGTTTCTTTCTTCTGTTGAACACAGAAAATATATATTGAAGAATATTGGTAACTGAAATTCCATAGTATGGGAAAAGTCATGGACTGCATGAAACACAATACTAAATAATAACATGCAACTAACCATGTTATGTTATTTATGAGAAAACACTTCATATATCTTTTGTTCTCGATGGTCACAGGCCATAAATCCAGTCAAGATGAAATCAAGCTATTACGGTGCAATTTCATATTACAGTTGCTTGGTAATATGACTATGCACAACAAATATTTGGCTAATATGTCCATGTTCCCTTGCAGCCTATGTCAGATGAATAATTTAGCATTTTTGTCCTACACAGATTAATGTGACATATTTTGTACTGCCTGTTCAGTGTGTGAAACATGGGTCCTGAGAATGGCTGATATAGACGGTGACCTTTTAGATGTTTATAACTACAATATCCAGGTGCTGATCTATATTTAGCTGGATTAAGCGGTTTCCTAGCGACCATCCATCGTCAACAGTAATTGTCAAAAAGAAATGTAACATGTTTTCCACAGGGAACACCCCCAAAACGAAAGTTACCCCGCCTACACGCACAGAGAAAGAGTTGTTTCTTCTCCCAGGCCCACGTTCCCACTCTCCGAGCTGAAGTGTGTAATTGTGTGTGAGCGGGTGGGCGGCAGTGACTCACCGAGTGTGTGAGTCACCGAGTGAGAGTGTGTTCCTGTGTGAGTCGCGCACACATTGTTTGCTCTTTATCTCACAGCGATTGTGGGCCGTGCCCTCAAAACTGCGCTCTGGCTTCTCTCAACAGACTGGCACATCGGTTTGAGGGGTCAACACAAGGCTGTGTGATTCTGACACTGATTATTTGACTGCCGATGGAGTATCAGCGGTCTGAGCTTTCTCATTTGACGTGTCTGATATGTTTCCTTTGGTTTCAGCAAAAAAAACAGAGCAGTTTGGAGATCAGAGTTAGATGCATTTTAGCTAATCACCGTGATGCATAGATATAGCAGATGGGAAAAACATGAGCAAATGTAATGAACGATGTGTCATTGCATCTGTTAGATCCATAGATGTTTGTAGAATGACTATAAAACAGAGAGGTTTTTCCAAATTAGCAAAGCTTTATGACCCCTATCTTGACCCACAAGTTGTTTAAATTGGAAATAAATGTAGGGTACTGGTAATCTTTTTGTTTGCAAATAATAATAATAATAATCAGGGCTTATCGTTACTGTTTCATTCAGTAAACCAATAAATGTTGGTAATAAATAAAAAATAATAATTTAATGTTTTTTTAGACTTAATGTGATTCTCTGTTTTTATGTGCTAAGATTTGTCTTTAAATATAGTGCACATATGTAATATATATTTACCATGCACAGTTTGCAAAAATGTGTTGGTGTAACGATTAAAATTATAATTCTGTGCCAATATGCTTTACTGTTTTAATGCATAATAGTACTAGTAGTAGTAATAATAATAATAATAATAATTATTATTATCATATCTTATTAATTAATAACTAATTTAAATAATAATAATAATTATTATTATTATACTTAAATTATTGTTATAATTAAGTAATAATAACTATTATTATTATTATTATTTTTAAATAATAGCAATAATTATAATAATGATTATTTTCTTATTTTTAAAATAATAACAATAATAATACATTTAATAATATTATTTTATTTTAGTTATATTGACATGTACAATTATTGTTTTTATTTAATGCAACAAATGTTTACCTAATTTGGCATTAAAATATTTTAATAGTGACCCCCACAAAATGTTGTTTATTTCCTTAAAAGAGGAACTGTATGCATTAAATTCATATTAAATATATCCATTATATTTATATAAAGATTTCTGCACATAAAAACTTTGAAAAATAATCACATTAACTCCAAAAAAAAACCTCCATCTGACAACCCCCAGTCCTTATTTATTTGATGGGAAACTTGGTCTGTGTGCAGTAATCTGTTAATCACCAAAATTCCAAAAATGTATGTGAAATGTTAAATATTAAAGATATTCATAATTTATAGTATTATTCCTATTTTATATTTTGTATGAAATAATTACAAATACAGTAAATAAGAAATTCCTGTATCTTTGCCAAATTCCAGTCTTTTACCTGCCCTTAAACGTCATGTAAAATAAATAAATAAAAGAAATGTGCATTATTTATGTTGTGTCTAACATCATTCACATGTGCCGCAGGCTCGCTACGTCCAGGCCAAGTTGAGCGTTCACGATCGTTCGCTGAAGGTCGCCACAGTGATAGAGAGTCTGGAGATGGAGATGGAGCTCTTGTGTCTTACTGGAGTCGAGGACCAGCTACAGGCCGATGTCAGACCCACTCTGGAGATACTGCGCAACGCTGGCATCAAAGTCAGTGTCGGCACGCACAAACATGCACAGACAATGAGATTTCACTGTGGGCGGAGCTACCTGGCACAATGCGCCAAAAATAGTAGCGTTTTTCAAAATGTCTTGACATGCAACGCTTTTGCCAGTTGAAGCTGGTTAGGACAAAAACTCAAATTAAAATGAAAAGATGGGATTTATCAATGCATTATAACGTCATGATTGATTTGGAAAACTAAAATGTCTAAAAGATACTAGTGTTGCATTTCTACAACACTGCAAATCTGAGGCGGTACCCTTTCAAAAGGTACCTTAAAGGTACTAATGTGTACCATTTAGGGGTAAATATGGTACGAACATGTAATTTTTAGCTTTTGTACCACTGATTTTTCTAAGTATAAAGTCTGTCACATGTAGGATTTCACTGTACGCCTCTAAAATGAGTTGTTTGTTGATGTGTTAACACGAGTGCTTAGGTACATCAATGTCAAGCCTGATTTAACTAAACCTGTTCTTTGTCCAGGTTTGGATGCTGACCGGGGACAAATTAGAGACTGCAACCTGCACAGCCAAAAACGCCCATCTAGTTACCCGCAATCAGGACATCCACGTGTTCAGGCCTGTAAGTCCTCTATAGACTACGTATTTCAACCATTATTTTTAAATAGGTCATGTCTTATTCTTCTGTAATGATTTATTTCCCTCTGAGGTTAAGTAATAAGGTTTCTTGCACCAGAAAATATTTCCCATTTTCTCCCTGACCCGTAGAAACAGGCTCTAGATCCTTAAACAAACTCTAGGATCTCTGCAGGAACAAATGAGTAATGCTTATTTTCTGGTTGCAAATCTTTCATTATGTTATAGTAGATATTTTAACGGTGCCCTATTCTTTCTTGAGGTGCTTAATGTGAAAAGACTTCCGAAAAGCCATCAGACAAACAGTGTTTCAGGATGTCATTTCGGGAGAAAACAATCTGCAAACAAGAGCCCATGTGCAAAGATGGCAGTCGAGTGGTTGCCATTGAAATGAATGGAATATTCATATACCTCCGATATTATATACCTCCTTGACCAAAATAGAGACATAATCTGTCAGACATATGCACTACTGTTCAAAAGATTTTTAATGTTTATGCTCACCAAGGCTGCACTTGTAAACCAGTAAAATTGTGAAATATTATTGCAATTTAAAATAACTGTGTTCTATTTGAATATATTTTAAAATGTAATTTATTCCTGTGATTAAAAAGCAGAATTTTTAGCATCATTACTCCAGTCTTCAGTGTCACATGATCCATCAGAAATCATTCTAATATGCTGATTTGCTGCCCAAGAATCACTTCTCATTATTATCAATGTTGAAAACAGTTGCGCTGCTTAATATTGTTGTGGAAACTGCAATACATTGTTTTTTTCATAATTCTTTGATGAATAGAAAGTTAAAAAGAACAGCATTTATTTGTAAAATAAACTTACTTTTGTAACATTATAAATGTCTTTACTGATAATTCTGACCCATTTAATGGGTCCTAGATGAATAAAACTATTAATTTCTCTAAAAAAAATACTTTTGAACAGTAGTGTACTAGCTCAATAAATCTTGTCTCACACCCAAATGTCTCCAACACAATTGGGCTCCAAAGCTTGATTGAGTTTAGTTGCCTTCATTGATCCAAACAGGGAAAGTAGCTTCCTGAAGCCTTCCTGTGCCCTTTCTCTGTGAAACATGACTCTATGAGCTCTTGTGGCGTTCCCATGTGGCGTGCTGCCACAGAAAGATAGGCTGCTCTGAGGAAGGTTGAATCTTCCTCGCTGCAGCGGTTCCTGGAAACAGAAGACAATAGCTGGCGCAACATGAAAACAGGCACCTCGTTCCCTGCGGATCGTAGCGGCATCTGGATTGACTTCCTGCTGGACACAAATGGCATCCAGATTGAGGTCTGGTGTGTTTGAATTTGACAGATGAATTGCTCTTATGTGAACGTCCACCAATTAGAAAACATCCTCTCTGTTGGCGAGGAGTTTTGGATGGATTTATGTGTCCAAAATTGGTTTTGGTTCGTGTTTTGAGATTAATTATAAAGAAATAGTTTGTAATGTAGCCTTTGAGAATGCAGTTATATGCCCCTACAATTCATAATATGAGAGCAAAAAATGCCCCTGTATGAATTTTTCAATAACTTTAAATTATCTTTGGGGGGGGGGTTAATTCCTATGATGCAAAGCTGAATTTTCAGCATCATTACTCCAGTCTTCAGTGTCACATGATACTTCAGAAATCATTCTAATATGCTGATTTGTTGCTCAAGTAATATTTGTGTCCAATTTTGGTTTTAGGAAAATTCTGAAGGAATAGTTCATCTTAAAATCATTTACTGACCTTGTTGTTTCAAACGTGTATGGCGTTTCTCGTATGGAAAAGACATTTACATTTGCATTTATGCATTTAGTAGACGCTTTTATCCAAAGCGACTTACATTGCATTCAAGTTACAGTTTTACATTTTATCAGCTCTTGCTTTCCCTGGGAATCGAACCCATGATCTTGGCATTGCTAGCGCCATGCTCTACCATTTGAGCTACAGGAAAGCAGCATGAACATTCTTACGAACATCTCTCTTAGTTGTTCACAGTGGAAAGAAAGTCGTATGTGACCCTGGAGCACAAAAGCAGTCTTAAGTCGCTGGGGTATATTTGTAGCAATAGCCAAAAATACATTGTATGGGTCAAAATTATCGATTTTTCTTTTATGCCAAAAATCATTAGGATATTAAGTAAAGATCATGTTCCAAGAAGATATTTAGTAAATTTCTTACCGAAAATATATCAAAACTTCATTTTTGGTTAGTAATATGCATTGCTAAGAACTTCATTTGGACAACTTTAAAGGCGATTTTCTCAATATTTTGTTTTTTTTGCACCCTCAGATTCCAGACATTCAAATAGTTGTATCTCGGCCAAATATTGTCCTATCCTAACAAACCATACATCAATAGAAAGCTTATTTATCCAGCTTTCAGATTATGTATAAATCTCGATTTTAAAAAAATTACACTTAATGTTTTGTGGTTCAGGGTCACATATAGGTTTGAATCATGCATCATAAGAGTGAGTTTGTTTACTCATTTAACCTTTTAATCTAACGTCTTGAGCAAGCAATATCTGCCCAAATCCATCTGTAAATACAAAAACAACAGTTAGTTATAGTGAACTTCCTGTGTGAAACTAGCAGACAGCAGGCGAAGTAGACCTCACAGTTTAGACGGTTGAGCAGATAGCTAGTTGAATCTGGCATGGTCTGCCACGCAACTGACAGCTGAAGTTAATATCTCAGTCTGGGGATCTTGCTGTGGTTCACCGCTGGTGTCTCTGAGATCATTATCCGAGTGGCTGCTCGTGTGTTTGTGTGAGAGAAAACAGTCCTGACACTGAGCTTTCTGATGGGTTGCAGGTAACCACTCGAAGCGAAGCCCACCTTGAGCTCAACGCATTCAGGAGGAAACACGACTGCGCGCTGGTGATATCGGGAGACTCTCTGGAGGTAACGTGAGCCTGCATGTACGCATTAGATTCAAACAAACCCCTAACACTGTTACAGACTTGAGCCGCACTGTTTGTTTAAGACACATCAATAAAATATGAAATCATGCAACTTGTGCTATTATTTTGTGATCAGACGTATCCATCACATGATAAAATATAAAAATCTAGAGACAAAGATAGCGACTCTGGACTCGGACCAAGGCTGCATTTATTTGATTAAAAATACAGTAAAAACGGTAATATTGTGAAATATTATTACAATTTAAAATAACTGTTTTCTATTTGAGTATATTGTAAAATGTAATTTATTCTTGTGATGTAAAGCTGAATTTTCAGCATCATTACTCCAGTCTTCAGTGTCAGAAATCATTCTAATATGCTGATTTGCTGCTCAAGTATCCATTTCAAGTGTCCCAAGTTTTTGTTTTCATTTTTTTCCAGATTCTTTGAATAGAAAATTCAAAAGAACAGCATTTATTTGAAATAGAAATCTTATGTAACATTTTAACGTATTTACGGTCACTTTTGATCAATCTAAAGGGATACCCACAAAATGGCCATCCTTGGTGTATATGACTTTCTTCTTTAAGACGAATAGAATTGGAGTGATATTTAAAAAAAAAAAAAATGTCTTTGCTCTTCCAAGCTTTGTAATCACAGTGAATGGGGGATTTTTAAGCCCAATAAAGTGCGTCCATCCATCATAAAAAGTGCCTCACATGGCTCCAGGGGGTTAATAAAGGCCTTCTGAAGTGAAGCGATGTGTTTGTGTAAGAAAAGTATCCATATTTAAAACTTAATATACAGTCATTTCTAGCTTCCACTAATTGTCGTACTCACGTTTACAAGAGAGCGGCGTTCAAGCGGATGACGTAGAACGTTGGCATAGCGTAATGATAATTAGCGAAAGCTAGAAATGATGGTTTATAAAGTTTTAAATATTGATAAATCTGTAGATATTAGTATAAAATATGACTGTTATAATGAGGTTAAAATTTGAATAATTTGTCTTGAATGTGTGTAATATATGTGAAATCTTTTTTTTTTTTTTTTTTTTTTTTTTTAAGGTGTCTCATGATGTTTGAATTTTCAGTAAATGGCCAGTTTGATCAATAGTTTGATTCAGGTTTTATTTATGGAGGTTTTGTGTCATTCTGTCCTTCAGTATTGATCTGTCTGTCTGATGTCTCAGTGAACGGCCTGTTCTCAGTCCTGTTGGTGTTGTTGTTGCAGGTCTGTCTGAAGTATTATGAGTATGAGTTTATGGAGTTGGCGTGTCAGTGTCCGGCCGTCATCTGCTGCCGCTGCGCTCCCACACAGAAAGCCCAGATCGTTCGACTGCTGCAGGAACGCACCGGCAAACTCACCTGCGCCGTGGGTGAGTACGCAACTTCCTCTCGGCCCTGTGCACTTCCTGTGCCACTAAATCACTTAACTATTGCAGTCTTTGTTTTTTTGGTTATATTTATATATATACATATTTACTTATGGTCATGAATAAACACAGTTTTAATTTATTAATATTATTTATCTTTATTAATAACTATTATAGGGATAAACAGATATAGACATTTAAAGCTATAATTTAGAATTTGAAATGCTTAAAATTAAACCAGGAATAAATCAGGAATACATTGTAATGTAGAAATCTAGATAACAAAATAAATAGATAATAAATAACTGGTTAATACCGTTTAGAGCAGGGATCCTCAAATCTGGCTCACGAGAGTTTAGCTCCAACCCTGATCAAACCTGTGATTTTCGAATGATCCTGAAGACAATGATTAGCATGCTCAGTTGTGTTTGATTAGGGTCAGAGCTAAACTCTGCAGGAAAGTGGATCTCGCGAGCCAGATTTGAGGATCCCTGGTTTAGAATTTTCAATATCATCCCATTCAGATTACTGCTGATATATATATATATATATATATATATATATATATATATATATATATATATATATATATAAAAATATAATAAGCATAAATATTTGCAGATACCAATACACTCAATCAAGGTCATCAATATATATTTAAATTTATTTTTTAGTTATGTAACTTTCCATTGCAGGTTTAGTCTTGACGTGACATGTCAGTTGGGGTTATTATTGTTAACTAAAAGTAAAACTATTATAAAATAAATTTTGTTACTTGAAATAAAATAAACGTTAACTGAAATACAATAAAATAAAATTAATTTTATTTCAGCTAGTTGCCAAGGCAACATGTCTCATTTTCATTTAGTTTAAGTTGAAGTAATAAAATAAATAAAAAAATAATGCAATAAACTAAACTAAAAACTAATAAAAATGACAAAAAATAAATAAAAATATCAGTGATACTAATATGACATTGCCCTGTCATAAGGTCTCAATCTGGGTCACGGCACCAGCTGTCTCTGGCTCATCACTCGCTGTTTTCTCTTTCTCAGGGGACGGAGGAAATGATGTCAGCATGATCCAGGAAGCAGACTGTGGCGTGGGAGTGGAGGGCAAAGTAAGAGCTACCACTTCCCAGAGCAGCAGTCCTGTCAAACACACTGCCGCCTGCTTCCGGAGGCTTCCGTCCATCTGCGACAAACACACTTGCGTTACACAGATTCTCACATTTCTTACATTACATGACACTGAAAGCTCAGCGATGTTATCATGTAAAATCACTTCAAACATTCACACGCAACTTCCCACAACTGAGATAGTCAACATAAAATCAAAATTCACTAAAAACAAGTTCCTGGACTTATTCATGTTATTTTAAATAATACAGTGTCTATTTTATAATCTTTCTTCAAATAGTAATAACTTTCGCAGCCTCTGAAACAAATTTATTAGGTAATCATTATTTATATTAATTTTATTTCACTTAAGCAGTAAGGCATATGAGGCCACACTGTATTGAGTGCACTAGCATTCAACAACTGATGAGTTTTAGTTTATTAATAGTAGTTATCTAGTTTATTAATAGTTTTTTATAGCTGTGTTGATTAATTAGGACCATCTGTTTTAATATTAGAAATAATGTGTCCAACTAGACATCTACAGCTTTTTTTTTATTAATTTAGATTTTTATTTTGTTGTTTTTATATAAATGTTTCAGCTAGGGATATATTAGTTTGACTGTCGTATCGACTAATAATAATTTTTATATATAGCTATATATATATTTTGTAGGGTTATTTTTAGTGATTCTTTAATTATAATAGCTAGTAGTCAAGACAGGAGCCATCCATCTTTATCATAAATATTTATGTTTAACTAATTTATCTGCAGTTTATTTATTTTTATTTGATTTGATTTTTAATAGTCATTTTTTAATAATTAATTAATTTTTAATACTTAAGTTTTTTATATTCAGAGCTGTTCTTAAACTTAATATCAGAAATATTAATGTTCGACTAATTTATCTGCAGTTTTTTTATTTACATTTATTTGATCTTGTTTTATCTATATTGTATTTTATATAAATAGTTATTTTATTTTATAATTATTATGATGATTCTTTAATTATAATACTTAATCGTTTTTCATATTCTGAACTGTTTTGATTAATCAATGTGTTCAACTAATTTATCTGAAGTTTCTTTCTTTATTTACATTTTTATTTTATTTTATTTTATTGCATATTATTTTATTATAAATAGTTCAGTTTTTTTATAAACCTAGCTATGTTGACCAAAGATTTCAAAATAAGTCAGAAACTTCAGTGACGCTACATTGTTTATTTCAGGATGGTCTGATTTCAGGAATCCCACCCTGAGGTGGACGTCCAGTTTAGAAACACATTTTAGACGTCAGACGTTTTAGGAGTCTAAATGTACCTAAAATACTACAAAGCCAACTTGACCCAGTTGTGGTGGGCCGAGTGAGGTTTCCAGGTCATCAAAATGAGACGTTATGGGACGGTTAATTGATATTGAGTCATTCATGACTAACACGGCTTAAGCCTCGATTGACTTGACGTGGTTACGTGGGCCGTTGTTTTGGTTCACTCACTCACTCCTGAACGTCCCAGTGATCCGAACATGCTTAATGTAGGCCGGCTTAATCTAGAAAACATTGTTGCTCATGGTCCAGAAGCTGCTTGTCAGCGCTCTGAGCTGTTTGTTTGTTTCTCTGCGTGTGCAGGAAGGGAAGCAGGCGTCTCTGGCTGCAGATTTCTCCATCACTCAGTTTAAGCACTTGGGCAGACTGCTCATGGTCCACGGCAGAAACAGCTACAAACGCTCCGCCGCGCTCAGCCAGTTTGTCATCCACCGGAGTCTCTGCATCAGCACCATGCAGGTAGCGTCTGCTGCAGTAATTATCCACCACTAGCCCATCAATCACAGCAGCTGCACATAAACACACTGCAGCGATGAGGGCTTCATGTTTAAAAAAAACAACTGCTTATATTAGGCAAAACTCTACCATATTTACCCTGGTATAACACACATTAATGTTAGAATAATAAAACTGGTAACAAACTACTGTGGTAATATTAAATATTTTTTATGAGCATATACCATAGTATTAGTATGATTTTTGTACACGGTACCAGTGTATTATCATATTTGTTTGGACATGTTCCATGGTAATGTAATTTGTTTTGGTCATGTATCATGGTATTTTTAAATATTTTATTTACTTTTTAGTTTTATTTATTTATTTATTTTTTATCACATCGTGTACCACATTCAAAAAAATATGATAAAGTGAAACATTTTGGATGCAATTGTACACGGTTTTGGACATGATAATATGGTAATGCAGAAGTCTCTTGAACATGTACAATACGCTTTCATCTGCACATGGTAACAATTTGGTACCATGGTGTATATATCAAAGTACCACAGTATTGCCGTCTAATGGATTTATTTTACTGTCATTCCTTTGCCCTACTGAGAAGTGACAGGACGAATGAATATAGCATGGCTTGGGTTGCCTGCTGTCTGATGTTTGTGCTGATGTTTCCACAGGCCGTGTTCTCCTCTGTCTTCTACTTTGCATCTGTTCCACTTTATCAAGGCTTCCTCATTATCGGGTGAGTGTGTGAGTGCTGATGACTCATTTGCACTTGCTGAAATCTCGCTGGCATTTCAGCCATGTGTTTCAGACAGCTCTGACATTTGAGGATCGCTGAGGGTTTTGTTCCATCGAGAGTCACGGCCACTGAGTTCGAAGAAGAGCATCAGAGCTGATGCACATCAAAAGACTCTTTGTGAAGTCTGAAACGAACAAGGGGTTAAAGCGGACAGGCTTAGGGCTCATCTAATTCAGGGAAAATGATGAAACTCTCCATCAAGACAGTCTAGGACAGAGAGAGGAACAAGATGAAACTTCACCCACACTAGTACAGATGTCAATCTAGATCTGTCACTTTGACTTTCTCTGCATATAAAATACAGGCTTGTAACTTGTACAAGCCAGCAAAATGTCAAACATTTTACTACATTTGGTGCATTTTACTTTTATTCACTGATAAATGTCAGAGTTAAAGATGTTTTCTATTACTGGCTCAAAAATAATTTTCCTGTGCTGGAAAAGTTATGAAAAATCTCAGAAAAGCATGAAAAGTTCCATAGTCTGTTATAATTTTTTTTATTTTTATGCTTTGCTTTACAATATATTTAATTGGCTAGAAATTTTCATCACTACAAACTATACATTTCTTTTTAATCCTAATCCAGTAGTTTTGAATGACTGGAAAATCATTGGTCTGATGGTTTGGAAAGCGAAAACATCAAAAAATGTTATAGCATAAAAAATTGTATGCATTCTTCATGAAAAATTGTGTGTCAGCAAGCATGCATTAAATTGATCAAAAATGACAGAGACATCTATAATGTTTATATATATATATATATATATATATATATGTGTGTGTGTGTGTGTGTATTTTCTTTTTTTTTTTTTTTTTTATAAATGTTCTTTTGAAATTCCTAGTCATCGAAGAATAGAAATATATGTATATGTGCATATTTCTGTTCTTCGATGAATAGAAATTTCAAAAGAACATTTATTTAAAATATATATATATATATATTATTTATATTTATATATGTATATGTATGTATATACACAAACATGAAACAGCACAACTGTTTTCAACATTGAAAATAATGAACGTTTACATTATTTTAAAACATTATACTTTTTATTATAATTGTATTCAAACTATTAAAGTAATTGCAGAACTTTAAATGTTGTTTTAAATTTTAGAAACCTTTTACATTTTTACTGTATTTTTGATCAAATAAATGCAGCCCGAGCAATGCTGCATAAATAGCATATTACAATATATTACATTATAATGATTTCTCTGTTTATGTTCCTCACAGATACTCCACTATCTACACCATGTTCCCTGTTTTCTCTCTGGTTTTGGATAAAGATGTTAAGTCTGAGGTGGCCATGTTATATCCTGAACTTTACAAAGATCTTCTAAAGGTATCTTAGACTATCAAATGAATAACCTAAGACTATTTAATTAATGAATCATTTTTTTAAACAAATTGTATTTGTTTTCAGGGACGGCCTCTCTCGTTCAAAACCTTCTTAATATGGGTCTTGATCAGTATCTACCAAGGTAAGCGATTAATCTGGTTGTTCTACCATATGGTGCGATGCATGAACTTCACTCAACGAGTAATAGTGTGTAAACTGAGGAGAGCATTTATGTCTAGCCCTGAACGAAGCGTAACTGTGATTGTAACGTCCATTCAGAGGATAAGAAAACAGCAGCTCTGTGAGAATGTCAATGTTGTTTCATCCAAACAAACCCACGCACGTGTTTTCGCTCGCCTGCGCTGAATAGTTTATTTGTGTCTGTGGCTACAATAGCCCAGTAACACGAGGAGGTTTTCCACGATGGCTGTTTGAGCTGCCTTTGTGTGTAAATCTCTCAGCGTCGCACCGTTCAGAAGGTGATTGTGTTTGCATTAGACTGCGCTGGGTATTTTTCATTACTCATCTCTGTCCGTGAGCTGCTTCCACCCAAACGCAGCTTATTCTGCTCTTTGTGTTTTGGGTTCGGTTCCCGGTCTATAGCATGTTTGCATTTGTTCTTTAAATAGAGTGAATTTCATGTATGCATCAATCACGTTTTTCAGTCTCGGTGGTGTTTGCGTTCGAACTCAAAGGTCACAATAACACTTCAGGACAGGAAGTTCTCAAAAACAGCTAAATCCATGAAAGTGTTCTTCCTCTTCCTGAGATGACAGATAGGACAATCTGAGGGAATTTCTGTGCTCTCATAAAGTGAATCCTCTGTTCTGAGACAAATGTTTTCTTTTCATCTTGACCTTTCTCATATATCTGCAGCTAAAAATGAATAGACAAAAGTTCTTTATTTAACTTGAAAGAACCAACTTCCAAATCCTTTACTCCAATAATAACCTGCACACATAAATCTAAGTAATACTTTATAATAATTCCAATTTTATATATATATACACACACACACACACACACACACACACACACACATATATATATATATATATATATATATATATATATATATATATATATATATATATATATTTGTACATATCCATTGTACATATTATTTCAGAAATTGCATATTTTAATTTCGGTGTACCTGTAGAGTTTGTTGTGTAATTTTATGAATCGTTTGCTAAATATGTACTTATATGTACTAAATATGCATATTTATTATATAAATGCTGCCATATTATATATCATGTTGTCAAACGATTAATCGCGATTAATCTCATCCAAAATAAGTTTTATTTACATAATATGTGTGTTCTGTGTATATTTATTATGTATATATAAATACACACATATACACACATTTTGAAAATATTTACATGTATGTTATTTATATTATATACAAATATATTTAATATATAAAGATAACATATTTCTCTTAAATATACAGTATACGTGCATGTGTGTGTGTATTTATTTATACATAATAAATATACACAGTACACACATGTATTATGTAAACAAAAACTTTTATTTTGGATGTGATTAATCGTTTGACAGCACTAATATTTATTGTGTGTAAATATGTATATTTATGTTTTGTTGACCAAGGAGTTAGTCTATGTATTTAGTCTAAGCAGTGCATATAGATATAGATACATGTATATTTTACTTTTTAGTAATATAGTTTATAATGTATAATTTTTCATTTGTATTTTTATAATATATTTTATTATATATTACATATATTATTGCAAATGTAATAGTTCTTCATCTGAGGATTAATAAAATTTAAGGCCAAAGTTTCTCTTTTTTTCTCTCATGAATGCCTTCAGCTTTTTGAGAGTACTTTTTATAAATGAATAAATATACAAATATGTACATTTGTAAATTAAATTTGTATTTTTTATTTTTTTTTAAATATACAAAAATAATATTTTTTAGTTAATTGATTATAATAGTTATATAATAGTTTTCTAGTTTTAGTAAAGTAGTAGTGTTTAGTGTAAATTCATCTGCACACTTGTTTAGTTGTGTAGACAATAAAAAATTGTATGCTCATCTCAAAAATATTAAGTGCCAGAAGTTCTTCTTTATTAGAGATTTTATATATATATATATATATATATATATATATATATATATATATATATATATATATATATATATATATATATATATATATATATTATATATATATATATAATACATAAAAAATGGGAGGAGGAAGAAATTCTGATTATCAAATATGATTGTGTAACGTAATGATATAGGTTATATGGCATGACAGCACACTGCTACAGGTGTCTTCATCATCTCTAATATCTGTGTGTCCTGACGTCTCCTCAGGTAGCATCATCATGTACGGGGCTCTGCTGCTGTTCGAGTCAGAGTTTGTGCACATCGTGGCGATCTCGTTCACGTCTCTGATCCTGACGGAGCTGCTGATGGTGGCGCTGACCGTGCAGACGTGGCACTGGCTGATGATCGTAGCTGAACTCCTCAGTCTGGCCTGCTACATCGCATCCCTCGTCTTCTTACACGAGTTCATCGGTGAGTCTGCATTATACCAAAGTCCGTTCACTCGGCCGCCATATTTGCAACGCCTCCGGGCAGCTCAAACAAGACCAAGTCCTATCTAAATGAATGGAGGAATCCTGAAATCTCAAAAACTGCTCGCTGAACTCGTGATTGAATTACATATTTCAAATCAGCAATCAAATCTGAAATGAACTGCCCCATGAATGTTGTTTCTTATGCTCAAATAGCGTTTAAAATGCTTATTTTTCAGGCTAGACCAGCCAGTGCGCATGCGTAGCTCCAACTCGCTTATGACTGCACGCGCAGCTGCTGGTCCAGCCTCAGGTTTCTATGGGAACCGGAGCTTATAACGGCTGCTGCAGTGACGCAATGACTTTACAGATCAGCGATTGGCTCTTTCATTTAGAAGGCGGGACTATCCCGCCATATTGTGCGTTGCAGTTTCTCCCATTCATAAGTATAGGAGTGAACCGTCTTTGTATTTCTATAGTCTTTGATTATGCACACACGGCTCCCAGATTCATTGATTTTTTTTTTTTTTTTTCTATTTTTTATTGAAATTAATTTATTTTAGATTTAATTTATCGTAATTGTTTTGTTTGGTTGGTAGTTTATTTTTGTTTTTTGTTTTTTTACAGCTCAAAAATATTTAGTCCCAGAAGTTCCTTTTTGTGAGTGCACTTATTTTTTTTATAAAATAATCATTTTTATGTTAAAAATGTGATAAATGTAAACTATTATAAAAATATTTGTTTTAAAATAAAATATATTAAATCTTAATTATAATATTTTATCAATTGTTTTAGCACTTTTTATAAAATAATGCATATAAAAATGTGCATTTTTAAATCAAATATAGCAATATGCAAAATAATATTATAATAATGATAATTTAAATAATTTAGCAGTTTACTAGTTTTATTGGTAGTATTTGTTTGTAAAATGTAAGAAATGTAAAAAAAAAAAAATGTAATGTACTGCTATATACAAATTTAATCTATAATCCCAGAAGTTTTTATTTCTCTATATTTATGAAGTTTCTTTTTTTTTTAACAGAAGGGTTTGTTCATATATCATTTGCCTAAAAACAAAATGAAACAGTAGCTTTCAACCTGGTTTTGTTCAGATTTCTGTTCTATAAATGTATGCAAATTAGCGCAAATTTAATTAGATAATGTTTCATTTAAACACAATTCAGAAAAAACGTAATAAAAAATGTTTGCAGTTATTAATGTCATCAGTCAACTAGGAAAGTATACATTTACATTTACATTTACATTTAATCATTTAGCAGACGCTTTTATCCAAAGCGACGTACAAATGAGGAGAACAATAGAAGCAATCAGACCATCGAGAGAGCAACAGTATACAAGTGTCATGACAAGTCTCAGTTAGTCTAGCACAGTACACGTAGCTAGAATTTTTTTTTTTTTTTTTTAAATAGAATAGGTAAGTTAGTATTAGTTAGTCAGGTGCTGGCGAAAAAGATGTGTCTTTAGATGTTTTTTGAAAATGGCTAAAGACTCAGCTGTTCGAATTGAGATCGGGAGGTCATTCCACCAGCTGGGCACAGACCAGGAAAAGGTCCGTGAGAGTGATTTGGTACCTCTTTGGGATGGCACCACAAGGCGTCGTTCACTTGCAGAACGCAAGCTTCTGGAGGGCACATAAATTTGAACCAGCGAGTTTAGGTATATTGGTGCAGTGGCAGTTGTGGTCTTGTAGGCAAACATCAGTCCCTTGAATTTGATGCGAGCGGCTATTGGTAGCCAGTGTAACCTGATGAAGAGAGGGGTAACGTGAGCTTTTTTTGGCTCATTAAAGACCACTCTGGCTGCTGCATTCTGGATCAGTTGCAGAGGCTTGATAGTACATGCGGGAAGGCCCGCCAAGAGAGCATTACAATAGTCCAGTCTGGAGAGAACAAGAGCTTGGACAAGGAGTTGTGCAGCTTGCTCTTGCAGGAAGGGCCTAATCTTCCTAATGTTGTATAAGGCAAATCTGCAGGACCGGGCCGTTGTAGCAATATGGTCCGTGAAGCTTAACTGATCATCGATCACAACTCCAAGGTTCCTGGCAGTCCTGGAAGGAGTTATGGTTGATGAACCCAGCTGTATAGAGAAGTTGTGGTGTATAGTTTAGTATAGTTTTAAGTATAGTTTTTTTCCGCTTCTAACACATGACTGAAATGGTCTTGCGGTGTGATTCATTTTTTTAATCTTGTTCGTGTCCTCTTCTTGTCATTTTAGTGGCATTATATATTTCATCTATGCTTTTTGCTCAAGGTTTTTGCTACTGCTTTATATCCTTTATCATCATTAAATCCTGTTGTTATTGAACGATCTTGACGTCAGAATTTCGGACGTGTGCAGGTAAAGAATGTGGCCACATTCCACACAGCCATTCCTGTGTTCCTCAGAGAGAGTTCGGAGTGAATCTCTAAAATGTGCGGGACTCGCTGAGTCAGCATTCCAGCGCGGCTGTGGCCGTTTCTGACCCGTCCGCTGTGTTTGTGGCCCACGGTGCTGCAGAGGGAAATACCACAAGCCTGCTCTCACTTCCTGCTGCGCTGATGCTACTCTGGCCAAGGTCTCTGTGTTTATCAGAGCGCTTCTCCATTTCAAGAGTGCACACGTTCTTACAAGGAAAAGCGATCGAGGATTCACATATTTACATTATCGTGGTTTTCATAATAGAGCAGCTTCTCTACTAACAAGCATCGCTGTTTTGAAGTATAAAACTGAGGTTATACTCAAACATGCACTGTGTTAATAAATGAATCTGTAAATTGAATCAGTTCATTTTGATGATTCCTTGGAATGAACTGGTTAAAAAAAAGTTCACTCATCCCTGCAGAGACAACCTTGTGTCTAAGATTTAATAGTGATATTCAAAATAGTATTATAATAATTGGTTATTTAAATAGTTTTAGTTTAATATAGTTTCATTTGTAGCATTTAGCGTAAAATTATCTACTATTGTTTTTAGCACTTTTTATAAAATATTTATAAATATTTATTATAATTAATTATAATAATATAATTTAAATAACTTTAAAATAAATAAAGCATTATGCAAAATGATATTATAATTGGTTATTTATTTTATTTAGTTTTATTGGTATTGTATAATTTTGTGTAATAATATTTTAGACAGCAATAAAATTTAGTTTGGGGTTGTTGTTTTTATTTTTTACACTCAGCTCAAAAATAATTAGTATCAGAAGTTTTTGGAGAGTGCACTTTTTTATGTAAAATAATATATATTACATTAGAAATGTGAAAAATGTAAACTATTAGAAAAATATTTATTATAAAATTATATTAAATCTCAATTTTAATATTTTATCAATATTTTATCAATTGCTTTAGCACTTTTTTTTATAAAATAGCATATAAAAATGTACGTTTTTAAATATAAATTAAAATGTAGCAAATAAAATTAAATTTGAGCAATATGCGAAATAATAATGTTATTTAAATAGTTTAACAGTTTTCTATTTTTATTGGTAATTTTTATTGGTAGTTTTATTGGTAATTTTTTTTTGTTTTCGAAAACTATTTTTCTTTTCTTTTTTTTGTGGCAGCACTTTATATAAAATAATACATTTTACATTTTTAAATGAATTATAAATTTGATTAAAAATATATTTTTGTATTCATTTTTGATTTTTTTAAAATCTGTTTTACTATATTTACTATATACATGAGATCCTTAAAAAAAATCCTTATCCAAAAAATAAATAAATAAATAATAATAGAAGCATCATGGAAATGAATTGGTGGAAAGGTGTGGAGACACTGCATTTAGTAGATGATTTAATAAAAAAAAACTTAAATTCCATTGGTAATGCATCCAAGACCTTCAACCCAACCGGTCTCCTTTTGCCCACCAACGTCACTTGTAGAATTCGTTCTTGGATGTGCTGCAGAGAAGATGATGGATCCATGATGGTGGAGATGACTTGTGTCCGTCTCGGGCTCAAGTGTTCAGTGGTGTTGATGAAGCGCAGCGCTCCAGCGGTGTGTGGCACCTGACCACACTAAACAAACACCGCTTTCCAGCAATCGCACAACACGTTTGATCCCAGTCTGACCTGACTGTGGTCTGAGAGCGTTTCCCAAGCGCTGGCTTGGTGACGTTCCCTACATTTCTGGGAATAAAGGTTTAAAAAGAGCCAAAGGCTTATTCAGCAGGGTTTTACATTTCGTGAACAAGAATAGAACAAAAGCCTTGATGGGAAACGTTTACGTGAGTGCACGACTTGGACATGAAACAGACCAGACTTTATCAATATCACAAATGCCACTGGCAAAATCAACATTGATTAGCTATGATAATAAAAGTTTCTAGAGCAGCAAATCAGCATATTAGAATGATTTCTGAAGAATCATGTGACACTGAAGACTGGAGTAATGATGCTGAAAATTCAGCTTTGATCACAGGAATAAATTATATTTTACAATATATTACAATAGAAAGCAGTTTTAAATTGTAAATATATTTTACTGTTTTTATTGTATTTTTGATCAAATAATTGCAGCCTTGATGAACATAAGAGATTTTTCAAAAAACATTTAACAATCTTACCCACCCAAAAATTTGTATAAACCTTAAAATACATTTAAAAAATGTTTATAGTGAATTTTTCACATTTTTCTTTTGCTTGAGAGTTTAACTGAAAATAATTGTACACTAACAAGGTTAATTAAATGTATAAATTATGTTGCCATTTGCACAACTTTATTCTGATATTCAAAAGTCCCTCCCATGTAGAAAGCTAAATATTGTTTATTGTATATTATTTTATATTATTGTATTATATTATTTTATATTTTAATTTTAATTAAAGTTTTAATAATTTTGTTTATTATTATTATTGTTATTTTTAATATGTCTGTGTATTTTTTATTACTTTTATTATAATTTTATTAATTTCAGTTGTAGTCATTTAATCAACTTAAACTACATAAAAATGAGAAATGTTGCTTTGGCAACTAGCTGAAATAAGTAAAAAAAAAAAAAAAAAATTGGTAAGTTAAATAGTTTTAGTTAACTATAATAGCCCTGGTCTGAAATACTTCATACCACAATCTTTTTTATATTTTTATATTTTTTATAAGTGCTGCACAGCAGCGTCGCTCCAAATAAATAAATAACAAATTGGTGAAAATGTATGTCAGTTTTGCAAATTATAAAAAAAAGAGCATTTTTGAGATAAGGGTAAGAAATTGTCACAATTGTGAGATATACAGTCACAAAATGTCAATTAGTTAAACTAAATAATCATTTTTCAAAAATAATAATATCTTTAAAAGATTTGATGCCACTAATCTTCCAAACTAATTCAGACCTTTCCAAATGCTCCAAACTGTTCCAAATCTTCTGAACATGACTCATCAAAATCTCCACTCTAATTCCCGGGAATTGCGTAAAGCCAGCCAATCAGATTAGAGCTTGCCAGATCAAGAAACTCTTGCCAGTTTTGTGTAGAGTTTGTGTGATTGAGTTCAACATGAGCAGATGTTCAACAACATCCCAGTGGAGCCGCACACTAACAGCATTTTGATTTGTGTCCCTGACAGATGTGTATTTCATCGCCACCCTGTCGTTTGTGTGGAAGGTGACGGTCATCACTCTGGTCAGCTGTCTGCCGCTCTACATCCTCAAATACCTGCGCCGGCGCTTCTCGCCTCCCAGCTACTCCAAGCTGACCTCCTGAGCCCTTCACTGCCTCCTCAAACAAGCCTAAAACTGCTGCACCGTCAGGTTTGATTCACCCCGATGCTAGAATAACACGTCTGATGTTGCATTTGTTTTGGTCACTTCTCTAGTTTGTCAGTCTGGTTAGAATGGACGCTTGTGTGATGTGAAGTCCAGACGCCGTGAGCTCTGAATCATGTCATTTCTCCAGCGTTTAGCTTTCAGTGAATCACTCTCCCTGAGGAAGACTAAACACACTGCTTAGCTTTGGGAATCGTCCATCAGACAACAGGGAAGTTTTTCCGTCAGATTTAATAATCTAGTGCTATTACGCGTCTCGATTTCAACTTCAGTTTTGTGCGCTTGTATTGTAATGTGAAAAGGAAAAAATTGCACAAAGGGGAAAAGGGAAATTGGAGTTTAACTTATTTTATGGTGTTTTTGGTACTTTTTTTTTATTTCTTTCCAAAACTACTGAATATGCTGATACACGTGACTTGATCAGGTTAAAAACAGAATGTATCTGTTGTACAACCAAAAATGATAAAAAAAACACTAATATTGGTGACACTTTATAATAAGGCCCCATTAGTTAATGATAGTTAATGCATTAACAGACAATAACTAACAGTTATTATTAAATAGTATTATTTGGTAATGTTAGGTAACTTTGTTTGCTAACTATTTCTTAACAATACTTAATTTTAATTTTGTAATATGTTGTTAATTAATATAATGTTAATTGTGTAATAATTTGTTAATGTGTGTGTATGTATATGTATATGTCTGTGTGTGTGTGTATATATATATATATATATATACGTGTGTGTGTATAAAACTAACTTTAACAAAGATTAATAAATACTGTTAATTTCAACATTTATTAATACTTTTAATATTATTGAAAACATGAAATGTATATAGATATAAATGACACACGCATATATATATATATATATATATATATATATATATATATATATATATATATATATTTTAAATACACCTTTTGAGTTTATATATATATATATATATATATATATATATATATATATATATATACACACACACACACACAACTTAAATGATATTAAATACATCTTTTGATATTTTTTTTTTTATACAACCGTTCATTGTTTGTTCATGTCAGCTCAGGTCCAATTATATTTTATACATAATTTGATTTTAATAATATATCAATTAAATGTAATATGATTAGTAAATGTTGAAATTAGCATTAAGATTAACAAATGTAAAATAAATATTTTTAATTGTTAGTTCGTATTAACTGATGAATTTAACTAATGTTAACAAATGGAAGCTTATTGTAAAGTGTTACCGAATTATTATTATTATTATTATTATTATTATTATTATATGTGTGATTGTTGGAAAGGATGTTCAGATTGTTCTTGTGCTAGTTTGAGCGTGGGATTGATTGGGCACTGAATTTACTAAGTTAACTGGAAGCAATGAATACTAACCAATTCACATACTAACCCACCTCCGCTGCTCACTGCAGGGTTTTTGAATAAACAGATGATACAGTGCCATAACACCAGTGCTATTTCCACATCCCGCGTCTGTGTTTGTCCACTCATGTGGTGACCTCTGACGCTCTGCATCCCGTCTGACCGTTGCGAGCCGCACATACACCTACACTTCTTCAGACTGCTCTCAATCACCGGTTTACAGGGCCAAACCCCATGATGCATCAGTCCGAGCTAAACCTTGTAATCTTCTCCTCGAGGTGTCCTTAAAAGCCACCGTTTGTCTCTGTAAATGATGCCGAATGTGACGTGCACTTAACATTGATCACTATGTTGGTGTCTGTGTTTTCTGTAGCTGTGCCATGCTCTCTTTCTCCTTCTGTTGAACTGACTCTTCTCTTGCATGGATCAGAGTTTGTACTGATTGTGATGTGGACCTAGACTTAGAGCGAATGCCATGATCTTCACCTGACTACCTTCTTGTGTTTTTTATGTTTATATGAAAGTATTTTTTGGGTTGGTAATGTAATCTGCTGAATTGTAAATAACAAAAAAAGGCTCTTATTTATTAATTTTTCTTATTTGTGTTGGAATTTGCACTCTAATACTTGCAGAACAAAAAAGGGACGAGTGTGTCTCAGGATAAGAGGTGTTTAAAATAAAAATCTTTTCTTAACCAGTTCTTTGCCTGTTTCTTAATACAATACAATTTTATATATGTGCGTGTGTGTGTGTGTATAAATATAATTCATAAGTTGAATGATAACTTATCATTCATAAGTTTGGGGTAAATAAGATTTTTAGTGTTTTTGAAAGAAATCTCTGCTCACCAAGGCTGCATTTATTTGATTAAAAATGCAGTAAAAATAGTAAAATTGTGAAAATGATTATATTTTAAAGATCTATTTTATATTTGTATATATTTTAAAATGTAATTTATTCCTGTGATGCTGTGATCATTCCTCCAGTCTTCAGTGTCGTATGATTCATCAGAAATCATTCTAATATGCTGATTTGCTGCTCAAGAAACATTTCTGATTATTATCAATGTTGACAACATTTTTGCTGCTTCATATTTTTGTGGAAAATATTTTTTTTCAGGATCCTTTGATAAATAGAAAGTTCAAAAAACATTTATTTAAAATAGGAAAATTCATAACATTATAAATATTTTTTACTGTCACTTTTAATTATATTTATGCATCCTTGACAAGTAAAAGTGTTTTTTTATTGAACAGTAATGTGTATATGTAATGTGTTTGTTTATTTTCCTTATTTTTATTTTATGGCAGCTGTCTGGATTGCAATACTAGCATTTTTACTATTATTACCTACTATTTTTAATTAATAGTATGTGAAACAGCACAACATTATAAAATGATTCAACCATTATTTATATACTAATAACTAATAAAATGACAGCATATATACTGAAATGGAAAGAGTAGTATGCTATTCCGAACAGCCATTGTGTTTAACACAAATGTATGATGTTTCACCAGAAGGGGGAGTCTGAAAAATTACATCCATCACTGCAGAGCTGACAAAAATAATAAATGCATTACAGTAATAACTCAAACAGATTTTTTAAGAAGAGCCCCCAATGAAAGTTTCAGCCTTCTCTGTGCTTTTGGCTCAAATTTGATGGTAATTTTAGTGCTTTTCATGTTCCTCCCTGATGGTGCTGATGAAATGAGCTCTCTGGGTGAAGCGTATCATTACTGGTCTCTCATGTGGCATATTCTGCGGTGTGCCAGACGTTACATTACACACGTGATGCACAGCTCAGCCAGAGTGTCTTTATTATCTGACACGGGTCGCCTGTGTGTCCCTGCCAGATCAGACCCAGAGGAAGAGCTGCTCTGAGACTGAGGAAGAAGACGAGCATGTGAGCAAGGACACATGCAGATAATGGGACCATAAATATGAGAGTCAACTTTTGTCAGAGAAATAATCCCACAAAGAAATGTCAAAGTTGTATTTCATCCAAAAATCCAAAAAAAGAAAAAGAACAAATATTATATATATACAATGTAATACAATGGGAAAATCTATCTAGCTACTTTATTTATTTATTGCATTGTTATATTTCATTCATTTGTAAAGCATCTTAACAAAAAAAAAATCTTACTGGACAAAATGGTTATTATTATTATTATTATATTTTAGTATGTATTATATTCTAATACATTTATTGTATTGTACATGTATTTATTTATTAAATGTTTTGCATTGTGATGTTACTTTGTAAGGCATCTAACAAAAAAATTATGTCTGGGCAAAATGGTTATTTTATTTTATTATTTATTTTTTGCATTAGCCATAGTCTTGAAATACTTATTTGTTTATTTATTATCCATAGTCTATTGCTATTTATTATTATAATTAAGGAAAGTGTTTGTTAATAGTGGTTGCTGAGGGGTCAACAGTGTGAGAACAGTATTTTACAGTAGCATTGACTGCTCAACATGTAGTCAGCTCTATGTCGTGTAAACCCTTGGCCCTGGAGACACAGATCCAGACTTGCTCTGCTGTATTCATTGTGTACATCAACAGGATTTAGATGATGATAAATCACTTAAAGAGAGACATGAGCGGCTCACACACCCCAGCAGAGCTATTTATACACTACAGGCTTTTAAGAGCTTCACCTCTGCTGAGAGAGATCACTTCTGATTGTGATCATAACCACACCTCTAGCAACAACAATAATAAACACATGAATACATTGTGTACATTACCACACTTCTAGCTACTTACCAAACAAATAACAAGAATTATTATATAAAATAGTATGACCACACTTGTACATTGTTACAAAACATATTTTAAATAAATGCTGTTCTTTTGATCTATCTATTTGTCAAAGAATCCTGGAAAATAATAAGAATGATAATCAAAAATGTTTCTTGAGCAGCGAATCAGCATATTAGAATGATTTCTGAAGGATCATGTGAGACTGAAGACTGGAGTAATGATGCTGAAAATTCAGCTTTGCATCACAGGAATAAATTAAATTTTACCATATATTCAAACAGAAAACAGTTATTTTAAATTGTAATAATATTTCACAATATTACTGTTTTTACTGCATTTTATTATTTAATAAATGCAGCCTTGGTTGGCACTGGTTATTGTAAAAAATATATGTATATATTATTTAATATTTATTACATTATTTATTATGGATGTAAATAATTTTGTTGCATTTATATTAATAATTTATATAAATAATATTCATTTTCTTACACACACACACATAAATATATATATAATTTTTTATATAATTTTAGTGGTTGTAAATAAATAATTGTATCTATATTCAATATTTAATAAAATATTAAAATATATTTAATAAATTGTTTATATTAAACATGTATTTATTTATTTATTTTGGTATTAAAAATGCAATGTTTTCTTGGCTTTTTTGTTGTAAGATATTGCAGTTGAAATATCTGATAGTGTTGTTAAAGGGGTCATCATCACTCATGTTCGGCAGATATCAGAGTCTCACTCCTCTCAGTTACCCTGGAGACACATCCTGACTGACAGCTCCACTGTTGTCTGTTAAGCTGGAATAGGAGATGCAGACAAATGTAAGTTCCGCTGCTCCAACTGGACACTTCAGGAAATCTATACAGATTCCACTGGTGTGAGAGGACGATTCTCCGTTTAGCGTGTGAAATGTTGCTCAGAGCCACGTGGGAAAAAATACAGCTTTTTCCGAGTTAAGGCTTTTCACACTGTGCTAACCCACATCTTGAAAAGTGGGCGTGGCCATTTGTAAATTAATCGCGATTAATCGCATCCAAAATAAGAGTTTTTGTTTACATTATATATGTATGTGTACTGTGTATATTTATTATGTATATATAAATACACACACATACAGTATATATTTTGAAAATATTTACATGTATATACTGTACATTTATATATTCATATCCTTATATATACATGTAAATATATTTAATATATAAACATAACATATTTTTCTTAAATATATACATGCATGTGTTTGTATTTATATATACATTATAAATATACACGGTATACGCACATATATTAGCCTATGTAAACAAAAACTTTTATTTTGGATGCGATTAATCTTTTGACAGAACTAATAAATAAATAAATAAAACTGAATTTGGAATAGCATACTAATATACAAAGAAACTGCAGGATAGTATGCTAGTACGCTATTCTCAGTGACCCTGTATGAGGTAACAGAGCAAAATGGGAAGCGATCAAGCACATGGCCTGAAGATTTTCCCTTTTCCGAAACATGCCGAAAGTTCTCCATGGGACGTGATATAAAGTGCCATTTCCATATGAAAGCTACGGCTTAAATACAACTGTTGCTGTTGGAAAAGTCAGATGTGCTGCTGTAACCCAGACGGCACAGCACCGCTTCACGGTGATGGAAACTGTGCTGAGAACCTGGAAAAACTGTGTCTCTTCAGCAAAAGATGGAACTGCAGATCCTGTCGTCTGGAAGGATGCGTTGTGCCGTATTCATTTTCTCATTCACATTTTGGGTTGCATAAGAGTGCTGTAACAGTGGAGGAATGCACATCTGCTAGACGTCGCTCTCTGGCAAACTCCTTCCAAGCTGCATTCGTCTTCCTTTACACCTCCAAGAGTCAATTTAGTTTCCTATGCACATCACGTCACGGATGCAACCGATGAACCCTTCAGGGGAAAATCTAGTGGAGCGTTTTCATACGAGTTTATGCAAGATCTATAGATATAAAAAGATGGAATTCAATTAAGAAGTGATGCACATTGAGTTGCTAATGAAGGCCTGTGTCGAGATGTTTTCCAGAGGTCGGTGTAGGATACAGTCAGTGAATGCAGCACTTCATTCATTCGAATGTTTAAACAAGTCAGTGTATCATATCACAGAATTTTCCGGGATAAACTTTACAACAGAGTTTAGCCAAGCAGGCTCACTCGACAGCCCCGTGCAGTTTATTTTGGCATCCTTTGCCATCCCAGAATGCAGCAGCTTTTTCATCTGGGCTCTGGGAGAGGCTGTTAATGTGCTACATTAGATTTTCTTGAAACATTTACTGCTTAGGTTTACCGAGTTGTGCTTGTTTGATGTAACCTGGTACTTTTGAGCATTTCGACTTTCATTAAGCCGTAATACTTGTGATTTAAGAGTGAAACGGAGTTACTGGTTTCTAAACACACTGATCCTGTTGAGGGAAGTAGACCTCTGATAATAAACCCTGATAAGTGTATATTGATAAAGAAACCTTATTTCATGTCCTTATTTTAAAATGAAAACATTGAAACTTTTCACTGCTGTCCAAGTTAAGCATGCCAAATAAACTTTGAAATCTTTGGATGAATTTCAAGAGTAGCACAATATTTGGGATTAGAAGGAAAAACTTCATAAATAAACCATGCCACGTTTTCCATGGAATCTTCCATGGAGTCTTATTTAACCATAACCTTAATCCACGTCCTTTCTGTTTTGTATATATGTGTGTGTGTGTTTAAATGTGTTTTTTTTATATATATTTTTCTGATCCATTTACATATAATTTTACTGGATGTAAATGTATATTTTTTAATATATATTTTAATTAGTGCTTTCAAACGATTAATCGTATCCAAAATAAATGTTTTTGTTTACATAATATATGTATGTGTACTGTGTATATTTATTATATATATATATAAATACACACACATGCATGTAATTAAGAAAAATATGTTATGTTTATATATTAAATGTATTTATATATAATATAAATTATATAAATATATACATGTAAATCCATGTAAATATTTTCAAAATATATATATTGTATGAGTGTGTGTTTATATTTACATAATAAATATACACAGTACACACACACATATATTATGTAAACAAAAACATTTATTTTGGATGCGATTAATCGCAATTAATCGTTTGACAGCACTAATTTTAATATTTAAACAAAATTGAAATATGTGTTTATGTCTAAATAAATATCTAAATTTTATTTAAAAAAATAATAAAATATTTAAAATAATAAAATATTTATTTACAACTTCTCCCAAAGGTAATATTTTGCGGAATATAATTAATTTTATAATTTAACAATTAATGTATTATGTATAATAAAAATGAATGAATAATTGTATAATTTAAAATCTGACTTCTTTTGATGTTTTTCCAGTGGAAAGTGAGTTTGTACTATCTCTGCTTAATGCCATTCAAACATGTTAAGCGTCCATACACTTTCTGTGGCCATTTTACTGTATGTGAGCCCAATAAGACTCTGAACGCGCAGTGCAGTAAAGCTGTATGATTACTTAATGAGCCCTGTCCCTTCACAACCCCGCTGTGTGTACCTCGTCTCTTTCATGCATATGCTTAAACATCGCTCCTGTTTTCATTTTTCTCCCCCTCCTCTTCCCCTCAGCGCTAATTTTTTCAAGGCCACAATGAAGTTCTTGTGCGCCACTGTCTGAGAGAAGC